>CM066588.1:14206123-14604617 GCA_033816785.1 Picus viridis | reverse complement strand
CTAAGGTCTTTATGTTTAGTGAAAACTATGAACAAAAGAAATACAATATTTGGAATATAAATAAATTTATATTTTCCTGCCCTATGATGAAATTCAGTTTCTCCTTTTACCCCTTGAAACTGATTGAGTAGCATAGAATGGAAACAAAAATTGCTCTTCAAATTATTTAGCTTACCTTTCTTCATGGCTGTATTTACTTTCCAGAACCTGTCCTCCTAAAGTGTTTCCTCAGTTCCTCGTAAATATTTCATTTGCACCTCCATGTGAGACAGTGGTCTCCTTCTCTTCTGTATTTTCGTTTTAACCCTATGAAATTCATCTCCTTACACATTTTCTCTTATTTAGATTCCTTTTCTACTGATGTGAATGTTTCCATTTGCATTCTTGTCAAATTTTCTTTAACCTTGAGTTCATTGGAATGTTGTCCTAAAAGGTCTGATCTTGTTACCATAGAATGGCTTAGGTTGGAAGGGACTTTAGAGATCGTCTGCTCTAACCTCCCTGCCACCTCTCAACTAGATTAGGTTGTTCAAGTGCTCATCTAATGTGGCCTTGAACAGCTCCAGGGAGGGCATCCACAACCACTCTGGGCAACCTGTTCCAGGGTCTCACTACCCTTGTACTGAAGAGCTTTTCCTGAAATCCAGTCTAAGCCTGCTCTTCCTCAGCTTAAAACCATTCCCCCTTGACCTATCACTAGGAATCTTGCAAAAGTCCCTCTCCATCTTTCCTCCTTCAGGTACTGGCTATGATTTGTTATTGTATACTATTTTTATTTACCAAGACATCTCTCAGTTTCATATGTGTCTTTTAATAGGTGATCAAGTGTAGCAATTCTGCAGTTAACTGAAGTGGATGTTGCAGGAATTAACATAGTAATTATGTGTTCAGCTTGAAGTTAGGAACTGGCTGGAGGGTTGAGCCCAGAGAGAGATGGTGAATGGTGGCACATCCAGCTGGCAGCCAGCCAGTCACTAGTGGTGTCCCCCAGGGATTAGTGCTGGGCCCCATCCTGTTCAATATCTTTAGTGATGATCTGGATGTGGCGATTGGAGTCCATCACCAGCAAATTTGCAGATGACACTAAGCTGGGGGCAGATGTTGATCTGTTAGAGGGTAGGAGAGCTCTGCAGAGGGACCTTGACAGACTGGACAGATGGGCAGAGTCCAACGGCATGAAATTTATCACGTCTAAGTGCCAGGTTCTGCACATCGGCCACAACAACCCGTGTAGTGCTACAGGCTGGGGTCAGAGTGGCTGGAGAGCAGCCAGGCAGAGAGGGACCTGGGGGTACTGGTTGATAGTAGGCTGAACATGAGCCAGTAGTATGCCCAGGCAGTCAAGAAGGCCAATGGCATCGTGGCCTGGATCAGGAGCAGTGTGGCCAGCAGGAGCAAGGAGGTCATTCTGCCCCTGTACACTGCACTGGTTAGGCCGCACCTTGAGTCCTGTGTCCAGTTCTGGGCCCCTCAATTTAGGAAAGATGTTGAGTTGCTGGAACGTGTCCAGAGAAGGGCAGCAAAGCTGGTGAGGGGTTTGGAGCACAAGCCCTATGAAGAGGGAGCTGGGTTTCCTTAGGCTGGAGAAGAGGAGTCTCAGAGGAGACCTTATTACTCTCTACATCTACCTGAAGGGAGGTTGTAGACAGGTGGGGGTTGGTCTCTTCTCCCAGGCAACCTGTGACAGAACAAGAGGACACAGTCTCAAGCTGCACCAGGGGAGGTTTAGGCTGGATGTTAGGAAGAAGTTCATCAAAGAAAGAGTGATTTGCCATTGGAATGGGCTACCCAGGGAAGTAGTGGACTCACCATCACTGGAGATGTTTAAGAAGAGACTGGATGGGGCACTTGGTGCCAAGGTTTAGTTGATTAGATGGTGTTGGGTGATAGGTTGGACTTGATGATCTTGAAGGTCTTTTCCAACCTGGTTAATTCTATTCTATTCCTATTCTGTTCTTTACTACCACTGTGGAGAGGACTGCAGATGATTTTGGATAGCCAGATGACGAAATGAGCTTTAGTTAAATTCATGTCACTGAGACTTATGATCATTATGGCCTGATGGATGCTATACAGGGTCTTCTGTGACGAGTAGTGAACATGGATTTTAAATGCTTGAAGGAATTTGTAGAGAGGCTAGGACAGACGTGAAAACGGCAAGCTACTTCTAAGCTTTTGTTATGTGACCACAGGTTTTAGAATCCACTGAACTCATAAGCTGAACATGCTGAAGCTCTTATCGTGGAATCATAGAACAGTTGAGGTTGGAAGAGATCCTGAAAGATCACATGGTCCAACCTTTTGTGTAAAAGGGAGCCTTGGTGAGGTTATCTAACATTTTGTCCAGTTGCATCTTGAAAACTTCCTGTATGGGGACTCTACTACATCCCTGGAAACATTATTCCAGGGAGTGGTTGTTCTTGCTGTGAAAAATTTCTTTCTTCGGTTTCTTCTTGATATTTCCTGTGCAAATTATATGTGCTGTCCCTTGTTTTCTCAGTGTGACTCCTTGTGATCAGCGATCTTCTCTCCATTTTGTAGCCACTCCTTAACTACTGGAAAACTGACATGTGCTTCCTTCTAAGCCTTCTCTTCCCCACTATCAACGGACCTAGCTTTTCAGTCTTTTCTTAAGAGGCAGGTTCTCTGACCCATTAGTTATCTTTGTGGCCCTGCTTTGGACCCTAATCTTTTCAGGTGTAGGGAGAAGAACTAGACATAGTGCAGCCTAACAAGTTCTGAGTAGAGGGGTCTGCTGGCTGTATTCTCTTTGTTGACCTACTGAAGTAGATTGCAATGTTGTAATGTTTCTGTGGTGAGAGGTGAGTGATAAATGTGCTCATTATTAGTTGCTATGGGAAAAAGTTTATAACCTTAGTTCTCCATGTAAGTCTATCTAAATTGGCTTCCGAAAGCAGGACTATTTTGAGTTATGAAGTACATATTAATTCTACTCTGTAACTGGGTCATATCCGCCTGTGACAAGGAAATAATATGATAAGTATAAAAATAAATTTGTAGCACCTAGATTGCGTGGTAACTGCTGCTCCATAAATATCTTCAACAGAAATTAACATATTTCAGGTCTAAGTGGAAATAGATCTGAAAATGAAGGGCGGTGACCCAAAAGTGGAGAAAATTGTCTAACAAGAAAATACTGGGGAGGATAGAAACTGCATTGTTGCCAGTATGTCCCAGCACAGTTAGAAAAGTAAATAAAACTAGAGAGGAGTTATCACAATGGTCAGCATTAATCTTTGTTAAAAGACCCTTTCTAATGCCATGGAAAGTTTTCATATTCCAGCAGCACTGATGCAGTCACCATTGCTGGTTAATCGGATCAGGCTACAAGGTCAGTCTCCTTTGTGATAAATTCTCTCTGCACCTAAAGGAGCAAACATTCCAAAATTTCTCTTACAAAGTCATATTTTATTGCTGAATCAAGCATTTGACTTTGGAGTTATTAGTTGAGTGGGATTGTCTGAATCCTCCCCAGATTTCACTCTGAAAGAACGTGGAACATCGTAAGATACGAACAATAGATTTCTGATACTTAAGGATGTTTTTTATAAGCTCATAAACAGTCAAACAAAATTGCCCTAAAAATAGCTGCCTAGGCTATGTCTGTATAGCTGCTAGTTATGGCTTTGTTAATGTTTAACACTAAAGCAATAATAGAGAAAAGGAACACAAGCAGGAAAAGGGAGAAAATGAGAGCTGTGAAAGACTAAAGGATGCTTCTTTAACTGGGAAAATGAGAAAAGAAAATCACTTTCAGAACTTAGTTCAAGAGAAAAAAATGTAGAAATGTGTTGCACTACCATTTTAAGAATTTAAACTTTCTCACCACCTAGCATTTACTAACAAGAATCAGGATTAATATTATGCTGTACTATTCCTATGTATTTTTGGATTGTAACAGCTCAGTTTTTATTTCAACATGCATGCAAAATGAATCCTAAAGTGATTTCATAGCTTTTTAATATTTTTTTTTCAGTGTAGTAAGTCATAACTCACAGGTCTGAGATGAGAGATGCATGTTTATGAGGTTTAAATTTTTTCTCTTTTATTGTGGGGATTTTTTTCCTTTCCTTTTTTGTTTTTTTTCCCCTTGAAGCTGGGAGGTTACATTTGTGGCTGACTTGCTATATTAAAATTATTATTAATGCTGTCTCATGTGTGTATTGTACACCACCTCAGTGGCCTATCTGATAATTATGCATTACTCATATATATATGTATTTGCATGTATATACCCAAAAATATATGGCTTGCTTTTCTATCAGATTTTAATTCTGTCTTGAATAGGCCAAAGCCCTTTTAATATATTTTTCCTCTTTGGGTTTTGTGGTTTTGGTGGTTTTTTTTGTTGTTGCTGTTATTTTGGTGGTGGTTGTTGTTGCTGTTTGTTTGCTTGTTTGTTTTGTTCTGATACAACAGCTATACCAGACAGCACATACAGCTCACTTGCTGTTTGATAAATTTACCTGTTTCATGTATTCAGATAGTCAGTGATCAGATCATTTGCTCTATTCCCCCTCAAAACAAATAATTCTCTGATGGAAGCTTAGGGATTGATCTGAAATTGGATGGATAGAATCATCCATACCAAAACACTAGCTCTTTAGTTCCTGTCAGCTTTTGGTCTCTGTTTAATGAATCTATTTACAAGTATCACAGAATGAAGTGATAAGGTCTGCACCAACCATACAACAACAATTCTGTATATAGAATTTCTGAAACTGAGAACTGATTTTGTCCCTGTGTGACATGTCTAAAATAATTTATGTTTAAAATCAAAGGTTGATCTGCACTATAGATAACTCTGGTTTGGATACTATTACCCAGATTCAGATGATTTATTTTTTTTTTTTTCTTCCTAGACCATAGTGGGAAACACAACATGGATAACTTTAACATCAGAGAATGTTTAAGATTGTGATAGGGCGAGGTATTATAGCATAAACTGCTTTTCACCACCTGCTTTGCTATTGATTTATACTTTTTTTCTTTCAGCCAATACTTGGTAAAGTATTCAATGTAATTCAGAAGAGTAAATTTCACAATTAACTCATATACAATTCTGCTTTTCACAACAATTTTCAAATACATGGATAGTGACTGTGTCCTTCAACAAAAGAAAAAAAAAAAGAGAAATTGCCCCACATCATCTGAGGACATTAGAAATACTCATTCAGAGTGCAGGGCTCAGTTAAGTTGTAGTATTTTCTAAGGTTAACCCATATGAAGAAGGTGATAGAATATATGATGGTTTTATCCAGGAGAATGTGTGCTGCTTTCTTTCCAATGTGATGGGCAGGCCACACATGAAGTGTAGTTTCTACTTAAGCACTTATTTAAGACTTTGAAGGAATAAATAATGAGCGTGTGGTATAAAAGAAGAGTGACGTTTTAAGGAGAAAATCATAAAGATGGTAATTTAGCCTTCCCTCTCTCCCAAAGCATCACATAATTTTTGAATTGTATGGTTTTTATGCTGTCCCTTGACACAGAGCTACTAAAAGTGATAAGCCAGAAGTTTGTTTGCTGGGTTTGTATTTTGCTTTTGGGTTTTTTGGATGTATGTGTGTGTTTTCCTTCGGTTTTTGTGGTAAACACCGAAAGGTCATTATAGTAATAAATTACAGCTTGTTCCTACAGAACATTGTAAACAGCTGACTCCTTGCCTTCCTCCTTTTGTTCTGTACATTACTGTTATTCACAGAGTATTTCAACACAGCCAGAAGTCAAACAAAAAGATCACTGCCTGGGTTACTTGTGTGTTGGTCCACTATCCAATAGGTCTGCCTGCTGCATTACATTGTCAAAGTTAGCCTTTCCATTGACAAGCATATTGATTTCCTGATTAATGTACCTCTGCTTTATTGGCGTTTGCTACAGGAGACATAATTTTAATGTTTGTATGATCAATAGCTCCATCAACACCAAGAATTCCTACTGCTTGCCTGCACAGCTCTAACTATGGGGAGTTGTATATTTCTTGATAAATACTACAGGGAAGTTGTAAACATTAGAGAAGCAAAGAAAATTGATGTTCTCTGTAGATTCCTAGCGTATTTCACCCCTAGGAGAGAATGCAAAATCTTTCAAGTAATTCTCTGTAGTAAAGGCAACCAACAGGTGCTAGTTCTGTGGACTGGAATATAAATGCATGGGAAATAATTGCTTTCACAGTTCCCCTTGTGTAGTCACTTCATCTCAAATGTCTAAACACCCATAAGAGAAATTATGACTTTTATTCAGTTTTAGATTAAGAAATGACATTTTAAATACCCTTAGTTAACCTCAGTAGAGGAATGGAATCCTGTGGCTGGCATGGAGGCTTCTAGACTTGCAGCTGTCCATAAATTATGCCAGGTACCTGAAGGCATGTGCTTAAAATGTAGCTGAAGCAGTTTTTGTTCTTGTATTGTAGTGGGCTTTACAGTCTCTTGCTTGTTGCTGAATAGTTTCTTTTATTCCTCCTACCTGGCTCAATTCTGCCTTTTAAAACCAGGGAAGACTTTGTTGTTCGACTCAAAGTAGTAAACTTGAATTGCCACTTTTTTTAAAGCTTTAATATTAGACATAAGATTATCAGGAGAATGACAATAAATTATGATATTTATCAGAAATTTTCTCTGACCATTTTTCAGATTAAATTTCTTCATTCCATTAAAATTTAGATTCTCCCTTCCTTTGAAGGGAGGTATCTCAATGGCATTTCTCAGTATTTGAGAATGTTCTTGTGTTTAAAAATTATTGTGGAGAGTGTATTTTAAAATTAATGACTTGGTTAAATCAGTGCTGGGTTATCCTTGTAGAGCCAGGAGGATGGTGGCAGTTTATCAGGTAACTCAGCCATTACACAGCTGACAGCCTGTTGTTTCAACCAGGAATCAGAATGAAGGATCTTTATCTTGAGACAAAACAGATGATCAAGTGAAAACTATTGCAAATTCTCCATCTGCCAAAACCCAGGTACTTTTCCCCAAACTTTTAAAAAATAAGTGTTTATCACCTGCTATCAGCTTGGACATATCCCAGTGGATGAACCTCTAAATCAAAAAGAATATTATAACCACAATTAAATCCTCTGAAATTAGAGATATGAAGATCACTGTATAAGATGTTAGTGACAGCCAGCTAACTCCTCTGGTATACAGAACTAGACATAAGTGAGGTCAGTAATCAAGTTTATTTGGAAATTAGTTTCCCATATTTTCCTTGGAACTATCTTCAAATCTGCCTGTATTCCTGTAATAATTCGGCTCACTGACATCATATACAGTGATATTTATGGCTTATCCTGCAGCAGTGAATGTTTGGCTAAAACAGTAACAGAATATTGTTAGGAAGATGTTGATCCTGGTGTCTGTCTCCATGACTGATTTTAATAGCACATTAATTATTCTACTTGCTGCAAGCCAGCTAGTTTGACTCACAATGTTCAAGTGATTGTTCTAGCTGCTGGAAATTCTTTACATCCACAGGGTTCCCTGAGGGGATGCTGATACTGCCTTTTATGTCATTGACTTGGGTCCCAACTTCAGTCTCTTTCTCTGCTTGAGTATAGACTTGCTCTTCTGAAGTTTCACTAACTTATCTTGAACACTGCAGGACTCTCAATTCTTCTTAAGAGGCTGTGAGAGGACTCTAGTCAGCTACTTTCTGGGCCATAGTAGGGCAAATGGAATTAACACAGTGGCATGGTGGCTGGATGAAGCACTATGTAGGTAATGTGTGCACTCATACTCCAGCACAGATTGGCCGCTTTGGATTTACTAATGGAAACATACATGTGGCAACTGAAGTTTGAAACTAAAGAAATATAAGGTCTTAAATGTTTGTCAGTTAGATACTAATTTCTAATTCTGTTTCCTGCATAAATTATATGAGTGTATGAATATTCATCACCTAATAAACTGAAGTGCACCTGGCTCTGTACACCCACTTTTTGTTAAGTAAAGGACTTTTTATATTAATCATTATCTGAAACAGCCATATAGAGTGTTTGAGTTCAGGCTGACCCTTTTTTGGCCTTAGGCATCTTATTTAACTTCCTTCTGCTTTAAATATATTTTTTAATTACATGAGGGTAACTGTTCCCATTTGATCCTGGGACAAAAACCTGCTTGAGTAAGAAGAAAATTAATATTACAGAGGGTTTGGGGTTTTTATTTTATTTTTTTACTGTTTCACCTTGCCCATTTTTTGTTATCCCTTCCAACACATGTACCAAACAGACATTTAATAGACTCTAAACCAGCTGCCTTTTTAAAATATACTTACTTGTAAACACTTTCAGCAGAATTCAGGAAATATGGTACTTAAGTTTTATTTTCAGGATTGGCCATTTATTCATCTTCTAGCCCCAGGGTTCTCCATGATTCAGCTTTCACTTTTTTTTTTTAAACAATCACTATAGCAACCTAGTGTTATCTGATGAGCAGTGCACACAGGGTGCAGATACACCTACATGCAGCACAAAAAAGCCCAGCAAGCCAGGTAGACCAGTGAGGTATTATATTAGCCTGTCACAGAGAAGCTCTGAGCATGAACAGCAGGTTTTAAATTCACTAGCAGGGACACATTTTGAGATGTCATCCACCTTAGTAGATGTTTCAACTTGACTGGCAGTTTCTCCTCTAGAGAAGACTCTGGCTGAAATAAGAGTGTATCTGGTGGATTCTATGAGACATAAGAGCTGGATGAAAATTTGATCAGGTTTCAAACATTTGTTTCCCTTTACTTGTGAGCAATGCAGTGGCAAAGGTATTGTAGGGGTAAATTTCTGTATTATCAGTTTATGGCTGTGTCTAGCCAAGGAAAGGTATTTGGGGACAATATGAGATGAATAAATGTAGGCTTTAGATACGTTTTAAGTAAAGGTTTAGATTCAAACAACAAAGAAGCTCCCCAAGCTCTGATGGACTGTGTCAACCCCTGAAACTTGCATTATTGTAATACATGAATATCAGTGACTGGGTTCTGCAATCTTTGTTCTTGTTGATTACTCCTTAACTAGTATCAGTTGTAACAAAATACGGCATTAGCACGGAGTAGCATCCAAAAGGCAGAGTGCTGCGCATCTCCACCCCAAGTCTGCAGAGCTAATGAAACAGTAACAGGCTGTTGAGTGAATGAATCACTTCAAGAAAAGGTGCATCTCATTCCCAGCTGGGTACTCCTGTGGTTTTGTCTCTGTTCAGAAGGAAGGCAGTGAGTAGTTTAATTACATGCTTTTCTGTCCCACACCTTTCTTCGCCTGCTGGATAATAGAGGACTGTCTATTCCTGTATGTCCCAGACTCCTTAACTCTGTACTGATCAACCTACTTCTTTCTATATGGCTTGTACCAGTGAGAACAGCGTTAAGAGCAGGGAAAGGTCAGTGCTCAGCTGTTCTGCACTTAAACTCCAATGCAAAGGATTTTGCTTTCACAAAGCAAACGTTAATATGCTGCATCTGCTGGGTGTTAATATGTTTCAGCTGCTGTTCTGGGTTGATATGGACCCCCTTGTCTCTGTGGTGTCAAATCTCTCTGCAACTGGAAAAGTGCACAGGTAATGTTTTATACTTCTTACTGTGAAAGAGGAGACATATTTTAAATAGCACTTTTTGATAAATACCTTTTGTTTGCTTTCATGATGGGTGCCGGAACTCTGCCTGTACACATGCCTCAATTGCAAAGTTTAATTGTATCTCATCATTTACCTTCTGAACAGACTTTATTTTACATCAGGTTATACTGTTGTTTTTACTGATGGAGGTCATCATATTCTTCAGCTCAGCAGTTGACAATTAAATTTTTCATCTTCAATCCAGACTTTAAAAGGGCTGGGGGACTTAGTGAAATTCTCTGGGGTGGCAAAGCGTGCACCTGCCTGTATGGGGTCTCATTATCAGGGGAATGTCTGAACTGGATATTTGCTTTGAGGTTCATGAGATGAGTGTGCACGTCTAAGTTGGGCTATGCAGACGATCTGGGGGAGATGCTCTATTTCTTTTCAGAAGGTGTAAGACCCTGATAAGTGCTTTTTTCTACGGTGCACAAATTTGATGGCTCCCACTCCAAGTATCCAGCCTGGGTTATTAGCACATGAATCAGGAAGAGAAGATATTTCAGTATCAGTGCTTTAGCAAGTGGCATCGCGGAGGAGACTGCAACAAAGAGACAAATGAGTGAGATATCAAAGTTTTATTATTCACAACGTTTGGGACTTTGTTTTCTTCTTACCTTGAGCCTTAACTCTGTGCTCTCCTACCACATTTTTGAGCTCTCAACTCATGACCTGCTCAAACCTTAAGCATTGTTTTCCAGTTATGTCCTGTAGAATCATAGAATCAGTCAGGGTTGGAAGGGACCACAAGGATCATCTAGTTCCAACCCCTGCCATGGGCAGGGACACCCTACACTAGATCAGGCTGGCCAGAGCCTCATCCAGCCTGGTCTTAAACACCTCCAGGGACTGGGCCTCAACCACCTCCCTGGATAACCCATTCCAGGGCTTCACCACTCTCACGGTGAAGAACTTCTTCCTCACCTCTAGCCTGAATCTCCCCATTTCCAGCTTCATTCCATTCCCCCTAGTCCTATCACTACCTGAGATCCTGAGAAGTCCCTCCCCAGCCTTCTTGTAGGCCCCCTTCAGATACTGGAAGGCCACAATGAGGTCACCTCAGAGCCTTCTCTTCTCCAGACTGAACAGCCCCAACTCCTTCAGTCTGTCCTCATAGGAGAGGTGCTCCAGCCCTCTGATCATCCTCGTGGCCCTTCTCTGGACACGCTCCAGCACGTCCACATCCCTCCTGTAATAGGGGCTCCAGAACTGGATGCAGTACTCCAGGTGGGGTCTCACCAGAGCTGAGCAGAGGGGGAGAAGCACCTCCCTTGACCTGCTGGTCACACTTCTCCTGATGCAGCCCAGGATCTGATTTGCTTTCCAGGCTGCAAGTGCACATTGAGAGCTCATGTTTAGCTTCTCGTCCACCAGCACCCCCAAGTCTCTCTCCTCAGGGCTGCTCTCCAGCCAGTCACTGCCCAGCCTGTATTTGTGCCTGGGATTGCCTCGACCCAGATGCAGGACCCTGCACTTGGTCTTGTTGAAGCTCATGAGGTTGGCTTGTGCCCACCTCTCCAGCCTGTCCAGGTCCCTCTGGATGGCATCACTTCCCTCCAGCATGTCCACTGCACCACACAGCTTGGTGTCATCAGCAAACTTGCTGAGGGTGCACTCGATGCCACTGTCCATGGCACCCACAAAGATGTTGAACAAGACTGGTCCCAGGACTGATCCCTGAGGGACTCCGCTTGTCACTGGCCTCCACTGGGACATGGACCCGTTGACAGCCACTCTTTGGGTGCGGCCATCAAGCCAGTTCTTTATCCATCTAGTGGTCCATCCATCAAACCCATGTGTCGCCAGCTTGGAGACCAGGAGGTGGTGCGGGACAGTGTCAAAGGCTTTGCTCAAGTCCAGGTAAACGACATCAGTTGCTCGCCCCTCATCTATTAATGCTGTCACCTGCTCATAGAAGGCCACCAGGTTTGTCAGGCAGGATTTGCCCTTGGCAAAGCCATGCTGACTGTTCCAAATCACCTCTTCACTGTTCTTCTGAGTCATTAGTGCCTCCAGGAGGGAAGTTATTAGCCTAGCAGGAGTCCAAGTTGGAGATGTTACCAGAAGGCTGCCCAGTCTGGTACAGCCCTCTGATTATTATCCCTTATTGGTCATGCAGTTAGGGAATGATGATGTTGGTACCAGGCCTCCCAGGGCTATCAAAAATGACCTCAGGGCCCTGGGAGATCTGGTTGAGGGGTCAGGTGCACAAATAATTTTCACATCAATACTGTCAGTTGCAGGAGGGAACACAATAAGGAACAGGTCAGCCGCTGTAGTCAACAAGTGGCTTAGGGGCTGGTGCAGACGAATGAATTTTGGGTTTTTCGATCTTGGGGCACTTTCTACTGCACCAGGTCAGCTGGTAACAGATGGAGTACATCTGTCCCAGAGGAGGGGAAAGGTCACAATACATGAGAATGGCCTGTCCCCCAAAGGTAAAAAGATTCTGGGAAGGGAATTAGCAAGTCTCATTGACAGGGCTTTAAACTAGCTTCGAAGGGGGGAGGGTCGGAAACCAGTGCCCTCAGGCAGGAGTCTGGAGGTGATAAGCTAGACCTAGAGGTGAAACCAGCAGCCCAGCTGCAGTGCATGTACACTAATGCATGAAGCATGGGTAACAAACAAGAGGAGCTGGAAGCCTTGTTGCAGCAAGAAAGTTATGATGTAGTCGCCATCACAGAGACGTGGTGGGACGACTCGCATGACTGGAGCGCGGCAATTGACGGCTACAGGCTCTTCAGGAGAGACAGGCAAGGAAGAAGGGGTGGAGGGGTGGCCCTGTACGTCAGGGAGGCACTGGATGCTGTTGAGATGGAGATCAGGGATGATAGGGTTGAGTGCTTGTGGGTGAGAATTAGAGGGAAGACCAACAGGGCAGACATCCTGGTTGGCGTCTGTTATAGACCACCCAACCAGGAGGAGGATGTCGATGAGGCATTCTATAGGCAGCTTAAGGTTGTCTCAAGATCACCTGACCTCATTCTCATGGGTGACTTCAACCTGCCTGATATCTGTTGGGATCTCAACACAGCAGAGAGGAGGCAGTCTAGGAGGTTCTTAGAGTGCATGGAGGACAGCTTCTTATCCCAGGTGCTGCGTGAGCCTACCAGGGGTAAGGCTATGCTTGACCTCCTCTTCACCAACAGGGAAGGGCTGGTGGGTGATGTGGTGGTCGGAGGGTGTTTAGGCACCAGTGACCACGACATAATAGAGTTTTCAGTATGCAGCCAAGCCAAGAGGGGGAGCAAGAAGACCTCCACTCTGGACTTCAGGAGGGCAGACTTCAGGCTACTCAAGGAACTAATTCAGAAGGTTCCTTGGGAATCAGCCCTCAAAAACAAAGGGGTCCAGGAGAGCTGGGCCTACTTCAAGGAAGAACTATTGAAGGTGCAAGAACAGGCTGTGCCGGTGTGCCGGAAGATGAGCCGCCGGGGCAGACGGCCAGCCTGGATGGGCAATGAACTTTTAATAGAACTTAGGGAAAAAAAGAGGGTGTATCATCTTTGGAAGAAAGGGGAGGCAACCTACAGAATGTTTAGGGATGTTGCTAGGTTGTGTAGGAAGAAAATTAGGGAGGCAAAAGCCCATTTAGAACTTAGACTGGCCTCTGCTGTGAAGGACAACAAAAAGTCCTTCTATAAATACATCAATAGCAAGAAGAAGGGCAAGGACAACCTCCACTCCTTGGTTGACACGGAGGGGAACGTTGTAACAAAGCATGAGGAAAAGGCAGAGGTACTTAACACCTTCTTTGCCTCAGTCTTCACTAGCAGGGCAGAACGTCTTCCAGACAGCTGGCCTGCAGAGCTGGCAGAAGGAGCCAGAGAGCTGCATAGTTTCCCACTGCTCCAAGAGGAAGTTAGAGATCTACTGAGCCGCTTGGACCCCCACAAGGCCATGGGACCGGATGGGATCCATCCTAGGGTGCTGAGATTGCTGACAGATGAGCTGTCCAAGCCACTTTCCATCATTTTTCAGCAGTCCTGGCTCACTGGAGAGGTCCCAGAAGACTGGAAGCTGGCTAACGTGGTGCCCATCCACAAGAAGGGCCGGTTGGATGAGCCAGGGAATTATAGGCCTGTCAGCCTGATCTCAGTGCCAGGCAAGATTATGGAACGGGTCTTCTCGAGTGCGATCACACAGCACTTACAGGATGGCCAGGGGCTCAGGCCTAGCCAGCATGGATTTAGGAGGGGCAGGTCCTGCCTGACTAACCTGATCTCCTTCTATGATCAGGTGACCCGCCTGGTGGATGTGGGGAGGCCTGTGGATGTGGTCTACCTGGACCTCAGCAAGGCCTTTGACACCGTCCCCACAGCAAACTCCTGGCCAAGCTGGCAGCCCATGGCTTGGACAGGAGCACACTGCGTTGGGTTAGGAACTGGCTGGAGGGCCGAGCCCAGAGAGTAATGGTGAATGGCGCCACATCCAGCTGGCGGCCTGTCACTAGTGGTGTGCCCCAGGGATCAGTACTGGGCCCCATGCTCTTCAACATCTTTATTGATGATCTGGATGAGGGCATTGAGTCCATCATCAGCAAATTTGCAGATGACACCAAACTGGGCCAGCAGTTGATTTGCTGGAGGGCAGAGAGGCTTTGCAGAGGGACCTCGACAGGCTGGACAGATGGGCAGAGTCCAATGGCATGAGATTTAACACATCCAAGTGCCGGATTCTGCACATTGGCCACAACAACCCCAGGCAGTGCTACAGGCTGGGGTCAGAGTGGCTGGAGAGTGGCCAGGCAGAGAGGGACCTGGGGGTACTGGTTGATTGTAGGCTGAACATGAGCCTGCAGTGTGCCCAGGCAGCCAAGAAGGCCAATGGCATCCTGGCTTGCATCAGGAACAGTGTGGCCAGCAGGAGCAGGGAGGTCATTCTCCCCTGTACACTGCACTGGTTAGGCCGCACCTTGAGTACTGTGTCCAGTTCTGGGCCCCTCAGTTTAGGGAGGATGTTGACTTGCTGGAACGTGTCCAGAGAAGGGCAACAAAGCTGGTGAGGGTTTGGAACACAAGCCCTATGAGGAAAGGCTGAGGGAGCTGGGGTTGCTTAGCCTGGAGAAGAGGAGACTGAGGGGTGACCTTATTGCTCTCTACAACTACCTGAAGGGAGGTTGTAGCCAGGCAGAGGTTGGCCTCTTCTCCCAGGCATCCAGCACCAGAACAAGAGGACACAGTCTCAGGCTGCGCCAGGGCAGGTTTAGGCTGGATGTTAGGAAGAAGTTCTACACGGAGAGAGTGATTGGCCATTGGAATCGGCTGCCCATGGAGGTGGTGGAGTCACCTTCACTGGAGGTGTTCAGGGAGAAGACTTGATGGGGTGCTTGGCTGTATGGTCTAGTTGTTGGGTGGGTTGGATTGTTTGATGGGTTGGACGCGATGATCTTGAAGGTCTCTTCCAACCTGGTGTATTGTATTGTATTGTATTGTATCTGCTCCATGATCTTTCCGGGCACAGAGTGTGAGACTGACTGGCCTGTAGTTCCCCGGTTCCTCCTTCTTGCCCTTTTTGAAAATGGGAGTAATGTTTCCCCTTTTCCAGTCTGTGGGACTTCCCCACCTGCCATGTCTTCTGGGAATATAATAGAGAGGCCTTGGCAACCTCATCTGCCAGTCTTCTCAGCACCCATGGGTGTATCCTGTCGGGTCCCATGCAGAACACTCTAGGCCTTGCGTGATCACGAACCTGAGCTTCACTTACGATGGGCAGTTCTTCCTCCCCGTCCCTGGCATCGTCTGCCAAGACACCAGGAGTGTTGTTGGAGGCCCTTGGTAGTGAAGACTGAGGTAAAGAAGGATTGAGTACCTCAGCCTTTTTCCACATCACTTGTGACTAATTACCACTTTCCTTTCTGATCGCACACTTTCCCTAGTCTTCTTCTTTTTGCTATTAACATACCTATAAGTGGAGGGAAGGACAGATAGAACAGGGGGTATATAAGGAAGCTGCCCGAGCAGCAAGAGGCCTGGTTAGGAAAGCCAAAGCAGAGTTTGAACTGAATCTAGCCAGGGGGGGTTAAAGGGAGTACTAAGAATTTCTATAGGTATGTTAATGGCAAAAAGAAGACTAGGGAAGGTGTGGGCCCCCTCAGAAAGGAAAGTGGTGAATTAGTCACAAGTGATGTGGAAAAGGCTGAGGTACTCAATCACTTCTTTACCTCAGTCTTCACTGCAAGGGCCTCCAACAACACTCCTGGTGTCATGGCAGACGATGCCAGGGACGGGGAGGAAGAACTGCCCATCGTAAGTGAAGCTCAGGTTCGTGATCACCTGAAGAACCTGAAAGTGTTCAAGTCCATGGGACCCGACGGGATACACCCATGGGTGCTGAGAGAACTGGCAGATGAGGTTGCCAAGCCCCTCTCTATTATATTCCAGAAGACATGGCAGAGTGGGGAAGTCCCCACAGACTGGAAAAGGGGAAACATTACTCCCATTTTCAAAAAGGGCAAGAAGGAGGAACCGGGAACTACAGGCCAGTCAGTCTCACCTCTGTGCCCGGAAAGATCATGGAGCAGATACAATACAATACAATACAATACACCAGGTTGGAAGAGACCTTCAAGATCATCGCGTCCAACCCATCAAACAATCCAACCCACCCAACAACTAGACCATACAGCCAAGCACCCCATCAAGTCTTCTCCTGAACACCTCCAGTGAAGGTGACTCCACCACCTCCATGGGCAGCCGATTCCAATGGCCAATCACTCTCTCCGTGTAGAACTTCTTCCTAACATCCAGCCTAAACCTGCCCTGGCGCAGCCTGAGACTGTGTCCTCTTGTTCTGGTGCTGGATGCCTGGGAGAAGAGGCCAACCTCTGCCTGGCTACAACCTCCCTTCAGGTAGTTGTAGAGAGCAATAAGGTCACCCCTCAGTCTCCTCTTCTCCAGGCTAAGCAACCCCAGCTCCCTCAGCCTTTCCTCATAGGGCTTGTGTTCCAAACCCCTCACCAGCTTTGTTGCCCTTCTCTGGACACGTTCCAGCAAGTCAACATCCTCCCTAAACTGAGGGGCCCAGAACTGGACACAGTACTCAAGGTGCGGCCTAACCAGTGCAGTGTACAGGGGGGAGAATGACCTCCCTGCTCCTGCTGGCCACACTGTTCCTGATGCAAGCCAGGATGCCATTGGCCTTCTTGGCTGCCTGGGCACACTGCAGGCTCATGTTCAGCCTACAATCAACCAGTACCCCCAGGTCCCTCTCTGCCTGGCCACTCTCCAGCCACTCTGACCCCAGCCTGTAGCACTGCCTGGGGTTGTTGTGGCCAATGTGCAGAATCCGGCACTTGGATGTGTTAAATCTCATGCCATTGGACTCTGCCCATCTGTCCAGCCTGTCGAGGTCCCTCTGCAAAGCCTCTCTGCCCTCCAGCAAATCAACTGCTGGCCCAGTTTGGTGTCATCTGCAAATTTGCTGATGATGGACTCAATGCCCTCATCCAGATCATCAATAAAGATGTTGAAGAGCATGGGGCCCAGTACTGATCCCTGGGGCACACCACTAGTGACAGGCCGCCAGCTGGATGTGGCGCCATTCACCATTACTCTCTGGGCTCGGCCCTCCAGCCAGTTCCTAACCCAACGCAGTGTGCTCCTGTCCAAGCCATGGGCTGCCAGCTTGGCCAGGAGTTTGCTGTGGGGGACGGTGTCAAAGGCCTTGCTGAGGTCCAGGTAGACCACATCCACAGGCCTCCCCACATCCACCAGGCGGGTCACCTGATCATAGAAGGAGATCAGGTTAGTCAGGCAGGACCTGCCCCTCCTAAATCCATGCTGGCTAGGCCTGAGCCCCTGGCCATCCTGTAAGTGCTGTGTGATCGCACTCGAGAAGACCCGTTCCATAATCTTGCCTGGCACTGAGATCAGGCTGACAGGCCTATAATTCCCTGGCTCATCCAACCGGCCCTTCTTGTGGATGGGCACCACGTTAGCCAGCTTCCAGTCTTCTGGGACCTCTCCAGTGAGCCAGGACTGCTGAAAAATGATGGAAAGTGGCTTGGACAGCTCATCTGTCAGCAATCTCAGCACCCTAGGATGGATCCCATCCGGTCCCATGGCCTTGTGGGGGTCCAAGCGGCTCAGTAGATCTCTAACTTCCTCTTGGAGCAGTGGGAAACTATGCAGCTCTCTGGCTCCTTCTGCCAGCTCTGCAGGCCAGCTGTCTGGAAGACGTTCTGCCCTGCTAGTGAAGACTGAGGCAAAGAAGGTGTTAAGTACCTCTGCCTTTTCCTCATGCTTTGTTACAACGTTCCCCTCCGTGTCAACCAAGGAGTGGAGGTTGTCCTTGCCCTTCTTCTTGCTATTGATGTATTTATAGAAGGACTTTTTGTTGTCCTTCACAGCAGAGGCCAGTCTAAGTTCTAAATGGGCTTTTGCCTCCTAATTTTCTTCCTACACAACCTAGCAACATCCCTAAACATTCTGTAGGTTGCCTCCCCTTTCTTCCAAAGATGATACACCCTCTTTTTTTCCCTAAGTTCTATTAAAAGTTCATTGCCCATCCAGGCTGGCCGTCTGCCCCGGCGGCTCATCTTCCGGCACACCGGCACAGCCTGTTCTTGCACCTTCAATAGTTCTTCCTTGAAGTAGGCCCAGCTCTCCTGGACCCCTTTGTTTTTGAGGGCTGATTCCCAAGGAACCTTCTGAATTAGTTCCTTGAGTAGCCTGAAGTCTGCCCTCCTGAAGTCCAGAGTGGAGGTCTTCTTGCTCCCCTCTTGGCTTGGCTGCATACTGAAAACTCTATTATGTCGTGGTCACTGGTGCCTAAACACCCTCCGACCACCACATCACCCACCAGCCCTTCCCTGTTGGTGAAGAGGAGGTCAAGCATAGCCTTACCCCTGGTAGGCTCACGCAGCACCTGGGATAAGAAGCTGTCCTCCATGCACTCTAAGAACCTCCTAGACTGCCTCCTCTCTGCTGTGTTGAGATCCCAACAGATATCAGGCAGGTTGAAGTCACCCATGAGAATGAGGTCAGGTGATCTTGAGACAACCTTAAGCTGCCTATAGAATGCCTCATCGACATCCTCCTCCTGGTTGGGTGGTCTATAACAGACGCCAACCAGGATGTCTGCCCTGTTGGTCTTCCCTCTAATTCTCACCCACAAGCACTCAACCCTATCATCCCTGATCTCCATCTCAACAGCATCCAGTGCCTCCCTGACGTACAGGGCCACCCCTCCACCCCTTCTTCCTTGCCTGTCTCTCCTGAAGAGCCTGTAGCCGTCAATTGCCGCGCTCCAGTCATGCGAGTCGTCCCACCACGTCTCTGTGATGGCGACTACATCATAACTTTCTTGCTGCAACAAGGCTTCCAGCTCCTCTTGTTTGTTACCCATGCTTCATGCATTAGTGTACATGCACTGCAGCTGGGCTGCTGGTTTCACCTCTAGGTCTAGCTTATCACCTCCAGACTCCTGCCTGAGGGCACTGGTTTCCGACCCTCCCCTTCGAAGCTAGTTTAAAGCCCTGTCAATGAGACTTGCTAATTCCCTTCCCAGAATCTTTTTACCTTTGGGGGACAGGCCATTCTCATGTATTGTGACCTTTCCCCTCCTCTGGGACAGATGTACTCCATCTGTTACCAGCTGACCTGGTGCAGTAGAAAGTGCCCCAAGATCGAAAAACCCAAAATTCATTCGTCTGCACCAGCCCCTAAGCCACTTGTTGACTACAGCGGCTGACCTGTTCCTTATTGTGTTCCCTCCTGCAACTGACAGTATTGATGTGAAAATTATTTGTGCACCTGACCCCTCAACCAGATCTCCCAGGGCCCTGAGGTCATTTTTGATAGCCCTGGGAGGCCTGGTACCAACATCATCATTCCCTAACTGCATGACCAATAAGGGATAATAATCAGAGGGCTGTACCAGACTGGGCAGCCTTCTGGTAACATCTCCAACTTGGACTCCTGCTAGGCTAATAACTTCCCTCCTGGAGGCACTAATGACTCAGAAGAACAGTGAAGAGGTGATTTGGAACAGTCAGCATGGCTTTGCCAAGGGCAAATCCTGCCTGACAAACCTGGTGGCCTTCTATGAGCAGGTGACAGCATTAATAGATGAGGGGCGAGCAACTGATGTCGTTTACCTGGACTTGAGCAAAGCCTTTGACACTGTCCCGCACCACCTCCTGGTCTCCAAGCTGGCGACACATGGGTTTGATGGATGGACCACTAGATGGATAAAGAACTGGCTTGATGGCCGCACCCAAAGAGTGGCTGTCAACGGGTCCATGTCCCAGTGGAGGCCAGTGACAAGCGGAGTCCCTCAGGGATCAGTCCTGGGACCAGTCTTGTTCAACATCTTTGTGGGTGCCATGGACAGTGGCATCGAGTGCACCCTCAGCAAGTTTGCTGATGACACCAAGCTGTGTGGTGCAGTGGACATGCTGGAGGGAAGTGATGCCATCCAGAGGGACCTGGACAGGCTGGAGAGGTGGGCACAAGCCAACCTCATGAGCTTCAACAAGACCAAGTGCAGGGTCCTGCATCTGGGTCGAGGCAATCCCAGGCACAAATACAGGCTGGGCAGTGACTGGCTGGAGAGCAGCCCTGAGGAGAGAGACTTGGGGGTGCTGGTGGACGAGAAGCTAAACATGAGCTCTCAATGTGCACTTGCAGCCTGGAAAGCAAATCAGATCCTGGGCTGCATCAGGAGAAGTGTGACCAGCAGGTCAAGGGAGGTGCTTCTCCCCTCTGCTCAGCTCTGGTGAGACCCCACCTGGAGTACTGCATCCAGTTCTGGAGCCCCTATTACAGGAGGGATGTGGACGTGCTGGAGCGTGTCCAGAGAAGGGCCACGAGGATGATCAGAGGGCTGGAGCACCTCTCCTATGAGGACAGACTGAAGGAGTTGGGGCTGTTCAGTCTGGAGAAGAGAAGGCTCTGAGGTGACCTCATTGTGGCCTTCCAGTATCTGAAGGGGGCCTACAGGAAGGCTGGGGAGGGACTTCTCAGGATCTCAGGTAGTGATAGGACTAGGGGGAATGGAATGAAGCTGGAAATGGGGAGATTCAGGCTAGAGGTGAGGAAGAAGTTCTTCACCGTGAGAGTGGTGAAGCCCTGGAATGGGTTATCCAGGGAGGTGGTTGAGGCCCAGTCCCTGGAGGTGTTTAAGACCAGGCTGGATGAGGCTCTGGCCAGCCTGATCTAGTGTAGGGTGTCCCTGCCCATGGCAGGGGGGTTGGAACTAGATGATCCTTGTGGTCCCTTCCAACCCTGACTGATTCTATGATTCTACAGGACATAACTGGAAAACAATGCTTAAGGTTTGAGCAGGTCATGAGTTGAGAGCTCAAAAATGTGGTAGGAGAGCACAGAGTTAAGGCTCAAGGTAAGAAGAAAACAAAGTCCCAAACGTTGTGAATAATAAAACTTTGATATCTCACTCATTTGTCTCTTTGTTGCAGTCTCCTCCGCGATGCCACTTGCTAAAGCACTGATACTGAAATATCTTCTCTTCCTGATTCATGTGCTAATAACCCAGGCTGGATACTTGGAGTGGGAGCCATCAAATTTGTGCACCGTAGAAAAAAGCACTTATCAGGGTCTTACACCTTCTGAAAAGAAATAGAGCATCTCCCCCAGATCGTCTGCATAGCCCAACTTAGACGTGCACACTCATCTCATGAACCTCAAAGCAAATATCCAGTTCAGACATTCCCCTGATAATGAGACCCCATACAGGCAGGTGCACGCTTTGCCACCCCAGAGAATTTCACTAAGTCCCCCAGCCCTTTTAAAGTCTGGATTGAAGATGAAAAATTTAATTGTCAACTGCTGAGCTGAAGAATATGATGACCTCCATCAGTAAAAACAACAGTATAACCTGATGTAAAATAAAGTCTGTTCAGAAGGTAAATGATGAGATACAATTAAACTTTGCAATTGAGGCATGTGTACAGGCAGAGTTCCGGCACCCATCATGAAAGCAAACAAAAGGTATTTATCAAAAGTGCTATTTAAAATATGTCTCCTCTTTCACAGTAAGAAGTATAAAACATTACCTGTGCACTTTTCCAGTTGCAGAGAGATTTGACACCACAGAGACAAGGGGGTCCATATCAACCCAGAACAGCAGCTGAAACATATTAACACCCAGCAGATGCAGCATATTAACGTTTGCTTTGTGAAAGCAAAATCCTTTGCATTGGAGTTTAAGTGCAGAACAGCTGAGCACTGACCTTTCCCTGCTCTTAACGCTGTTCTCACTGGTACAAGCCATATAGAAAGAAGTAGGTTGATCAGTACAGAGTTAAGGAGTCTGGGACATACAGGAATAGACAGTCCTCTATTATCCAGCAGGCGAAGAAAGGTGTGGGACAGAAAAGCATGTAATTAAACTACTCACTGCCTTCCTTCTGAACAGAGACAAAACCACAGGAGTACCCAGCTGGGAATGAGATGCACCTTTTCTTGAAGTGATTCATTCACTCAACAGCCTGTTACTGTTTCATTAGCTCTGCAGACTTGGGGTGGAGATGCGCAGCACTCTGCCTTTTGGATGCTACTCCGTGCTAATGCCGTATTTTGTTACAACTGATACTAGTTAAGGAGTAATCAACAAGAACAAAGATTGCAGAACCCAGTCACTGATATTCATGTATTACAATAATGCAAGTTTCAGGGGTTGACACAGTCCATCAGAGCTTGGGGAGCTTCTTTGTTGTTTGAATCTAAACCTTTACTTAAAACGTATCTAAAGCCTACATTTATTCATCTCATATTGTCCCCAAATACCTTTCCTTGGCTAGACACAGCCATAAACTGATAATACAGAAATTTACCCCTACAATACCTTTGCCACTGCATTGCTCACAAGTAAAGGGAAACAAATGTTTGAAACCTGATCAAATTTTCATCCAGCTCTTATGTCTCATAGAATCCACCAGATACACTCTTATTTCAGCCAGAGTCTTCTCTAGAGGAGAAACTGCCAGTCAAGTTGAAACATCTACTAAGGTGGATGACATCTCAAAATGTGTCCCTGCTAGTGAATTTAAAACCTGCTGTTCATGCTCAGAGCTTCTCTGTGACAGGCTAATATAATACCTCACTGGTCTACCTGGCTTGCTGGGCTTTTTTGTGCTGCATGTAGGTGTATCTGCACCCTGTGTGCACTGCTCATCAGATAACACTAGGTTGCTATAGTGATTGTTTAAAAAAAAAGTGAAAGCTGAATCATGGAGAACCCTGGGGCTAGAAGATGAATAAATGGCCAATCCTGAAAATAAAACTTAAGTACCATATTTCCTGAATTCTGCTGAAAGTGTTTACAAGTAAGTATATTTTAAAAAAGGCAGCTGGTTTAGAGTCTATTAAATGTCTGTTTGGTACATGTGTTGGAAGGGATAACAAAAAATGGGCAAGGTGAAACAGTAAAAAAAAAAATAAAAACCCCAAACCCTCTGTAATATTAATTTTCTTCTTACTCAAGCAGGTTTTTGTCCCAGGATCAAATGGGAACAGTTACCCTCATGTAATTAAAAAATATATTTAAAGCAGAAGGAAGTTAAATAAGATGCCTAAGGCCAAAAAAGGGTCAGCCTGAACTCAAACACTCTATATGGCTGTTTCAGATAATGATTAATATAAAAAGTCCTTTACTTAACAAAAAAGTGGGTGTACAGAGCCAGGTGCACTTCAGTTTATTAGGTGATGAATATTCATACACTCATATAATTTATGCAGGAAACAGAATTAGAAATTAGTATCTAACTGACAAACATTTAAGACCTTATATTTCTTTAGTTTCAAACTTCAGTTGCCACATGTATGTTTCCATTAGTAAATCCAAAGCGGCCAATCTGTGCTGGAGTATGAGTGTACACATTACCTACATAGTGCTTCATCCAGCCACCATGCCACTGTGTTAATTCCATTTGCCCTACTATGGCCCAGAAAGTAGCTGACTAGAGTCCTCTCACAGCCTCTTAAGAAGAATTGAGAGTCCTGCAGTGTTCAAGATAAGTTAGTGAAACTTCAGAAGAGCAAGTCTATACTCAAGCAGAGAAAGAGACTGAAGTTGGGACCCAAGTCAATGACATAAAAGGCAGTATCAGCATCCCCTCAGGGAACCCTGTGGATGTAAAGAATTTCCAGCAGCTAGAACAATCACTTGAACATTGTGAGTCAAACTAGCTGGCTTGCAGCAAGTAGAATAATTAATGTGCTATTAAAATCAGTCATGGAGACAGACACCAGGATCAACATCTTCCTAACAATATTCTGTTACTGTTTTAGCCAAACATTCACTGCTGCAGGATAAGCCATAAATATCACTGTATATGATGTCAGTGAGCCGAATTATTACAGGAATACAGGCAGATTTGAAGATAGTTCCAAGGAAAATATGGGAAACTAATTTCCAAATAAACTTGATTACTGACCTCACTTATGTCTAGTTCTGTATACCAGAGGAGTTAGCTGGCTGTCACTAACATCTTATACAGTGATCTTCATATCTCTAATTTCAGAGGATTTAATTGTGGTTATAATATTCTTTTTGATTTAGAGGTTCATCCACTGGGATATGTCCAAGCTGATAGCAGGTGATAAACACTTATTTTTTAAAAAGTTTGGGGAAAAGTACCTGGGTTTTGGCAGATGGAGAATTTGCAATAGTTTTCACTTGATCATCTGTTTTGTCTCAAGATAAAGATCCTTCATTCTGATTCCTGGTTGAAACAACAGGCTGTCAGCTGTGTAATGGCTGAGTTACCTGATAAACTGCCACCATCCTCCTGGCTCTACAAGGATAACCCAGCACTGATTTAACCAAGTCATTAATTTTAAAATACACTCTCCACAATAATTTTTAAACACAAGAACATTCTCAAATACTGAGAAATGCCATTGAGATACCTCCCTTCAAAGGAAGGGAGAATCTAAATTTTAATGGAATGAAGAAATTTAATCTGAAAAATGGTCAGAGAAAATTTCTGATAAATATCATAATTTATTGTCATTCTCCTGATAATCTTATGTCTAATATTAAAGCTTTAAAAAAAGTGGCAATTCAAGTTTACTACTTTGAGTCGAACAACAAAGTCTTCCCTGGTTTTAAAAGGCAGAATTGAGCCAGGTAGGAGGAATAAAAGAAACTATTCAGCAACAAGCAAGAGACTGTAAAGCCCACTACAATACAAGAACAAAAACTGCTTCAGCTACATTTTAAGCACATGCCTTCAGGTACCTGGCATAATTTATGGACAGCTGCAAGTCTAGAAGCCTCCATGCCAGCCACAGGATTCCATTCCTCTACTGAGGTTAACTAAGGGTATTTAAAATGTCATTTCTTAATCTAAAACTGAATAAAAGTCATAATTTCTCTTATGGGTGTTTAGACATTTGAGATGAAGTGACTACACAAGGGGAACTGTGAAAGCAATTATTTCCCATGCATTTATATTCCAGTCCACAGAACTAGCACCTGTTGGTTGCCTTTACTACAGAGAATTACTTGAAAGATTTTGCATTCTCTCCTAGGGGTGAAATACGCTAGGAATCTACAGAGAACATCAATTTTCTTTGCTTCTCTAATGTTTACAACTTCCCTGTAGTATTTATCAAGAAATATACAACTCCCCATAGTTAGAGCTGTGCAGGCAAGCAGTAGGAATTCTTGGTGTTGATGGAGCTATTGATCATACAAACATTAAAATTATGTCTCCTGTAGCAAACGCCAATAAAGCAGAGGTACATTAATCAGGAAATCAATATGCTTGTCAATGGAAAGGCTAACTTTGACAATGTAATGCAGCAGGCAGACCTATTGGATAGTGGACCAACACACAAGTAACCCAGGCAGTGATCTTTTTGTTTGACTTCTGGCTGTGTTGAAATACTCTGTGAATAACAGTAATGTACAGAACAAAAGGAGGAAGGCAAGGAGTCAGCTGTTTACAATGTTCTGTAGGAACAAGCTGTAATTTATTACTATAATGACCTTTCGGTGTTTACCACAAAAACCGAAGGAAAACACACACATACATCCAAAAAACCCAAAAGCAAAATACAAACCCAGCAAACAAACTTCTGGCTTATCACTTTTAGTAGCTCTGTGTCAAGGGACAGCATAAAAACCATACAATTCAAAAATTATGTGATGCTTTGGGAGAGAGGGAAGGCTAAATTACCATCTTTATGATTTTCTCCTTAAAACGTCACTCTTCTTTTATACCACACGCTCATTATTTATTCCTTCAAAGTCTTAAATAAGTGCTTAAGTAGAAACTACACTTCATGTGTGGCCTGCCCATCACATTGGAAAGAAAGCAGCACACATTCTCCTGGATAAAACCATCATATATTCTATCACCTTCTTCATATGGGTTAACCTTAGAAAATACTACAACTTAACTGAGCCCTGCACTCTGAATGAGTATTTCTAATGTCCTCAGATGATGTGGGGCAATTTCTCTTTTTTTTTTTTTTCTTTGTTGAAGGACACAGTCACTATCCATGTATTTGAAAATTGTTGTGAAAAGCAGAATTGTATATGAGTTAATTGTGAAATTTACTCTTCTGAATTACATTGAATACTTTACCAAGTATTGGCTGAAAGAAAAAAAGTATAAATCAATAGCAAAGCAGGTGGTGAAAAGCAGTTTATGCTATAATACCTCGCCCTATCACAATCTTAAACATTCTCTGATGTTAAAGTTATCCATGTTGTGTTTCCCACTATGGTCTAGGAAGAAAAAAAATAAATCATCTGAATCTGGGTAATAGTATCCAAACCAGAGTTATCTATAGTGCAGATCAACCTTTGATTTTAAACATAAATTATTTTAGACATGTCACACAGGGACAAAATCAGTTCTCAGTTTCAGAAATTCTATATACAGAATTGTTGTTGTATGGTTGGTGCAGACCTTATCACTTCATTCTGTGATACTTGTAAATAGATTCATTAAACAGAGACCAAAAGCTGACAGGAACTAAAGAGCTAGTGTTTTGGTATGGATGATTCTATCCATCCAATTTCAGATCAATCCTAAGCTTCCATCAGAGAATTATTTGTTTTGAGGGGGAATAGAGCAAATGATCTGATCACTGACTATCTGAATACATGAAACAGGTAAATTTATCAAACAGCAAGTGAGCTGTATGTGCTGTCTGGTATAGCTGTTGTATCAGAACAAAACAAACAAGCAAACAAACAGCAACAACAACCACCACCAAAATAACAGCAACAACAAAAAAAACCACCAAAACCACAAAACCCAAAGAGGAAAAATATATTAAAAGGGCTTTGGCCTATTCAAGACAGAATTAAAATCTGATAGAAAAGCAAGCCATATATTTTTGGGTATATACATGCAAATACATATATATATGAGTAATGCATAATTATCAGATAGGCCACTGAGGTGGTGTACAATACACACATGAGACAGCATTAATAATAATTTTAATATAGCAAGTCAGCCACAAATGTAACCTCCCAGCTTCAAGGGGAAAAAAAAACAAAAAAGGAAAGGAAAAAAATCCCCACAATAAAAGAGAAAAAATTTAAACCTCATAAACATGCATCTCTCATCTCAGACCTGTGAGTTATGACTTACTACACTGAAAAAAAAAATATAAAAAGCTATGAAATCACTTTAGGATTCATTTTGCATGCATGTTGAAATAAAAACTGAGCTGTTACAATCCAAAAATACATAGGAATAGTACAGCATAATATTAATCCTGATTCTTGTTAGTAAATGCTAGGTGGTGAGAAAGTTTAAATTCTTAAAATGGTAGTGCAACACATTTCTACATTTTTTTCTCTTGAACTAAGTTCTGAAAGTGATTTTCTTTTCTCATTTTCCCAGTTAAAGAAGCATCCTTTAGTCTTTCACAGCTCTCATTTTCTCCCTTTTCCTGCTTGTGTTCCTTTTCTCTATTATTGCTTTAGTGTTAAACATTAACAAAGCCATAACTAGCAGCTATACAGACATAGCCTAGGCAGCTATTTTTAGGGCAATTTTGTTTGACTGTTTATGAGCTTATAAAAAACATCCTTAAGTATCAGAAATCTATTGTTCGTATCTTACGATGTTCCACGTTCTTTCAGAGTGAAATCTGGGGAGGATTCAGACAATCCCACTCAACTAATAACTCCAAAGTCAAATGCTTGATTCAGCAATAAAATATGACTTTGTAAGAGAAATTTTGGAATGTTTGCTCCTTTAGGTGCAGAGAGAATTTATCACAAAGGAGACTGACCTTGTAGCCTGATCCGATTAACCAGCAATGGTGACTGCATCAGTGCTGCTGGAATATGAAAACTTTCCATGGCATTAGAAAGGGGTCTTTTAACAAAGATTAATGCTGACCATTGTGATAACTCCTCTCTAGTTTTATTTACTTTTCTAACTGTGCTGGGACATACTGGCAACAATGCAGTTTCTATCCTCCCCAGTATTTTCTTGTTAGACAATTTTCTCCACTTTTGGGTCACCGCCCTTCATTTTCAGATCTATTTCCACTTAGACCTGAAATATGTTAATTTCTGTTGAAGATATTTATGGAGCAGCAGTTACCACGCAATCTAGGTGCTACAAATTTATTTTTATACTTATCATATTATTTCCTTGTCACAGGCGGATATGACCCAGTTACAGAGTAGAATTAATATGTACTTCATAACTCAAAATAGTCCTGCTTTCGGAAGCCAATTTAGATAGACTTACATGGAGAACTAAGGTTATAAACTTTTTCCCATAGCAACTAATAATGAGCACATTTATCACTCACCTCTCACCACAGAAACATTACAACATTGCAATCTACTTCAGTAGGTCAACAAAGAGAATACAGCCAGCAGACCCCTCTACTCAGAACTTGTTAGGCTGCACTATGTCTAGTTCTTCTCCCTACACCTGAAAAGATTAGGGTCCAAAGCAGGGCCACAAAGATAACTAATGGGTCAGAGAACCTGCCTCTTAAGAAAAGACTGAAAAGCTAGGTCCGTTGATAGTGGGGAAGAGAAGGCTTAGAAGGAAGCACATGTCAGTTTTCCAGTAGTTAAGGAGTGGCTACAAAATGGAGAGAAGATCGCTGATCACAAGGAGTCACACTGAGAAAACAAGGGACAGCACATATAATTTGCACAGGAAATATCAAGAAGAAACCGAAGAAAGAAATTTTTCACAGCAAGAACAACCACTCCCTGGAATAATGTTTCCAGGGATGTAGTAGAGTCCCCATACAGGAAGTTTTCAAGATGCAACTGGACAAAATGTTAGATAACCTCACCAAGGCTCCCTTTTACACAAAGGTTGGACCATGTGATCTTTCAGGATCTCTTCCAACCTCAACTGTTCTATGATTCCACGATAAGAGCTTCAGCATGTTCAGCTTATGAGTTCAGTGGATTCTAAAACCTGTGGTCACATAACAAAAGCTTAGAAGTAGCTTGCCGTTTTCACGTCTGTCCTAGCCTCTCTACAAATTCCTTCAAGCATTTAAAATCCATGTTCACTACTCGTCACAGAAGACCCTGTATAGCATCCATCAGGCCATAATGATCATAAGTCTCAGTGACATGAATTTAACTAAAGCTCATTTCGTCATCTGGCTATCCAAAATCATCTGCAGTCCTCTCCACAGTGGTAGTAAAGAACAGAATAGGAATAGAATAGAATTAACCAGGTTGGAAAAGACCTTCAAGATCATCAAGTCCAACCTATCACCCAACACCATCTAATCAACTAAACCTTGGCACCAAGTGCCCCATCCAGTCTCTTCTTAAACATCTCCAGTGATGGTGAGTCCACTACTTCCCTGGGTAGCCCATTCCAATGGCAAATCACTCTTTCTTTGATGAACTTCTTCCTAACATCCAGCCTAAACCTCCCCTGGTGCAGCTTGAGACTGTGTCCTCTTGTTCTGTCACAGGTTGCCTGGGAGAAGAGACCAACCCCCACCTGTCTACAACCTCCCTTCAGGTAGATGTAGAGAGTAATAAGGTCTCCTCTGAGACTCCTCTTCTCCAGCCTAAGGAAACCCAGCTCCCTCTTCATAGGGCTTGTGCTCCAAACCCCTCACCAGCTTTGCTGCCCTTCTCTGGACACGTTCCAGCAACTCAACATCTTTCCTAAATTGAGGGGCCCAGAACTGGACACAGGACTCAAGGTGCGGCCTAACCAGTGCAGTGTACAGGGGCAGAATGACCTCCTTGCTCCTGCTGGCCACACTGCTCCTGATCCAGGCCACGATGCCATTGGCCTTCTTGACTGCCTGGGCATACTACTGGCTCATGTTCAGCCTACTATCAACCAGTACCCCCAGGTCCCTCTCTGCCTGGCTGCTCTCCAGCCACTCTGACCCCAGCCTGTAGCACTACACGGGTTGTTGTGGCCGATGTGCAGAACCTGGCACTTAGACGTGATAAATTTCATGCCGTTGGACTCTGCCCATCTGTCCAGTCTGTCAAGGTCCCTCTGCAGAGCTCTCCTACCCTCTAACAGATCAACATCTGCCCCCAGCTTAGTGTCATCTGCAAATTTGCTGGTGATGGACTCAATCGCCACATCCAGATCATCACTAAAGATATTGAACAGGATGGGGCCCAGCACTAATCCCTGGGGGACACCACTAGTGACTGGCTGGCTGCCAGCTGGATGTGCCACCATTCACCATCTCTCTCTGGGCTCAACCCTCCAGCCAGTTCCTAACTTCAAGCTGAACACATAATTACTATGTTAATTCCTGCAACATCCACTTCAGTTAACTGCAGAATTGCTACACTTGATCACCTATTAAAAGACACATATGAAACTGAGAGATGTCTTGGTAAATAAAAATAGTATACAATAACAAATCATAGCCAGTACCTGAAGGGAGGAAAGATGGAGAGGGACTTTTTGCAAGATTCCTAGTGATAGGTCAAGGGGGAATGGTTTTAAGCTGAGGAAGAGCAGGCTTAGACTGGATTTCAGGAAAAAGCTCTTCAGTACAAGGGTAGTGAGACCCTGGAACAGGTTGCCCAGAGTGGTTGTGGATGCCCCCTCCCTGGAGCTGTTCAAGGCCACATTAGATGAGCACTTGAACAACCTAATCTAGTTGAGAGGTGGCAGGGAGGTTAGAGCAGACGATCTCTAAAGTCCCTTCCAACCTAAGCCATTCTATGGTAACAAGATCAGACCTTTTAGGACAACATTCCAATGAACTCAAGGTTAAAGAAAATTTGACAAGAATGCAAATGGAAACATTCACATCAGTAGAAAAGGAATCTAAATAAGAGAAAATGTGTAAGGAGATGAATTTCATAGGGTTAAAATGGAAAATACAGAAGAGAAGGAGACCACTGTCTCACATGGAGGTGCAAAAATGAAATATTTACGAGGAACTGAGGAAACACTTTAGAGGACAGGTTCTGGAAAGTAAATACAGCCAAGGAAGAAAGGTAAGCAAATAATTTGAAGAGCAATTTTTGTTTCCATTCTATGCTACTCAATCAAGCTCTCAAGGGGTAAAAGGAGAAACTGAATTTCATCATAGGGCAGGAAAATATAAATTTATTTATATTCCAAATATTGTATTTCTTTTGTTCATAGTTTTCACTAAACATAAAGACCTTAGCACATTTGCAATTGCATTATACTGATATCTGAAGTAAAGGCACCATTATTACCTGGGATATATTTAACAAGGGGCATTACTACATGAGTAAAAGGAGGTTCTCATTCCCATTCATGTATGAGAAATGATTGCTGCAATCAACTGGCTAACTCTACACTGGAGAAAAAATTTAAAAGGGAAGTGATGGTATAAATAAAATTCTTCATTAAAAAAAAGTAGGATGCCTGTGAGCAGCACTGTGTTCTATGAATGTATGCATATATATATATACACACACACACACAGGTTGAGAGTAGTTGAACAACTTCAGCTATGTCACAAAATTTATGCACTTTGTCTATTCACAAAGGAGCCACCAGAATTTAAGTGGATTATGAAATGTTATGAAATGCCTGATGGGAACAGTCTGGACTTTATGACCCAGTAAACCCCTCTGTATCTGAGCCAGGTGATACTTAGTAGTGTGAAGAATTCAAAGACTTGCTTCTGTCTGAATTTTGTTTATTCGCTGTGTTTGTATTCAAGGTTCACCTCTTTTCCTTATATGCTTCCAGATCAAAATATGTTTGTACTAATCATCCTGTAAGCCAGTATCTATAGTAGTAATAATATAGCCTGCTTTGTCTACAGAGCAAGGAATTCTACCAACTATAGAACTCTGATAAAATAGAATTAAAAATAATAAAATTGACAGTAGGAAAACAATAGCAATTGATAAACTAGAACAAATTTCAGCATTGGTATGATAAAATTAGAGAACAAGCAGTACATAGTCCAAAATTAATTAAAGTAGGAATATTTTCAATATATTTCAGTAGAGCTCCTTGTACACTGTAATTTCCTCTACAGATAAGAATTATTTCCCTTTCATCAAGAGGATCAACTCCATGTCATACCACATCTAAGTTTCTGTTAATTGTGGGTGATGCATGTCACATAGGTTATTACCAGGTCATCTTGTCTGTAAATTATTTTCAAAAGTGTGATAACATCTTCATTCCTTACTTTTAGGAAATTTCATAAAGTAACTAACTGGAGTTTAGACTGAGTTGGCTCTCTCTTATGTCATTAGTTTAAATATACTAGAAATTTTTACATTACTGTGCTGTTGAAGAATGAATACCTTTTCTACGTTTTCTTTGTTGTTGGTGGTGGTTTTTTTGAATAAATATATATTTGTTGTTATATATTTAAATCAATAGTATCTGCTGGAAGTCTGAAGAATTTGACCTGAGATCAGACAAGAGATTTAGGAAATTACCATAAAGTATTTTTTATAGTTCCCACAGACTATGTAACATCTAGATGCCACTAGTTTCAGTGATAGATCCTTATATTCTTCCTAGTGTTGCACTTATAGCTCACAGTTGACAATATTAATTATGTACTTTTGATTCCACCCAGATATCCAGCTGTGAAATCAGGGCTGTGCGTTTCCTGACTGTATTATCTTACATGCTTCAGTAGTACAGCAAAACTCAAGGGGAAAAGGAAAAGAAAAAAAAACAACAAACAAACAATTAAAGTAGGGGTGTATTTCTATCATGCCAGATAATTTATCTTCCATGGGAGATTTATTTCATTGTGAGACCTTTTCTGAGCTATTGTGTACAGTCTGATTATCTGCATACATGAAGACTCATTCCATTTGGAATAACTATGTGTCGAGGAAGAGAGTTGAGCTGCAAGTGCTTTCAAGGAAGGGCAGAGCTGATTTTAGGAGAAAAGATGAAAGCCTGTCTTATTTAAGCTGGGACAAGTGTTTGCAAGCTAACATGATTGCATTCTATAAATAGGTTGGTATTGAGAGGCAGGAAGAAGAAGAAAGATTTTTGTGAGTGTGTGCATGTTTAGGCAAAGTCTAGTTTGCAGTACAAGGATGAAGCAATTTACCTTTAAACATTCACACCTAGACTGGAATAAGTATATATCCACTACCATGCAAACAGAGTGATATGCTCAATACTCTGAGCTTGGGGAAGGATTATGTTAGAAGACTGTTCGGGGTAGTAAGGGTTCATGACCTGTAACATAGTTTTATGACATATACATTGTTTTGGGGCAGTTAGAAATTTTTTTTTTCCACATTATTTTCTGTATACCACCATTGTCTGCACGAAATAAGGTTCCAGTTGTGTGTAATGGGTTTCCACTTTTGCTGATCGGTGCTAAGGGACAGTGACTTTTAGTTTGCTTGTTTTGAGCTATTGCATATTTTTTATTGCATTTTAGTAATGTAAAACAGAAATTATTGACCAACCCTTGATTTTCTGTCCTTCCTAAATCCTTTTGAGTAATCTCATCCTAAGGAATCCTAATGAATTTTTTATAAGCCCCATTGTTCTTAAGTTGCTGTCATTCACATTCCAGAAGTGTTTTCATATTGTTGTGATCTGTGCAAACAGCATAAGATGTCTTTACCTTGAGAGTTTTTGTGGAGGTTACATTCCTGAGAGCATCTCAGGAATCTCTTGACTGTTGTATAAAAGCTAAGCATACAGCACTTCTCCAGTACTGCAGATTTTTCATCTGACAATGAAGCTGTTCCATAGGGTAAATTATAATGGCTTGAGAGTTTTTACAGATTAGCTGAATGCTATTCACTTCAATACTATTGGAGAACACAAATTACATCGTTTGAAGTGACTGATTCCATTTTCTTGCTTTCAGGGTCAATGGGTATTTTGTGCCCACTTGATGTCACTTACTGAAAATTCTTTCTGCAAGTGGTTCTCTTGCCATTGAGATAGAAGGTTTGGAAAGCTTCACAAAACTAAGCGCTTTCCAGAGATTCTGTATTAATTTAGGGAAGTGGTTCCCCATTAAATAAAAGAGTTTCGTGAAGTACAAGATTTAGAACTGGGGATTTACAGCTCTTAATTCACTGCGTATACTTGAGGTCACTATTTTACATTGAATTCTGTGTTTGTGGATGTGGACTTTCATAAAATCCTAGAGAAACCCATAGGAATGTCACTTTTCCGTCCATGTAGAGTTCCATTTTGGCATGCAGTGATGTGCTGAATAACCCTTATGAATCAATTTTTTCTGCTGTGGGATCGTATATCTGAGAAGTCTCTGGAAAGCGAAGATTTAAAAGAAGGGATTTTGTTGTTGTTGTAGTTGTTGCCATTAGCTATTACAAATCTTTGAATGAATCCTTAGTTTGGCAAACTTTGAAGTTCATTCCTGCACATTTCCAAACAAGGCAAATCACTTATCTTCATACTAGAGGCTGAAGTAATGGAACTTAGTAACAATAGTTACTTGGCTCTTTGTAGGATGGTTTGGCAAATAAGTGCAACTTAATGTAGTAGCAACTGCTTTTGTGTGCTCCCTCTGCAAGCAGAATAAACTTTCTGCTATGTGGGTGATGATGTGTATCCATGTGTGTCAGTCTGATAAAATGCATGCAATAAAATCTTGATTTCTAAGATGAATTAAAAATTAGATACAACCAGCAGCACAGCCTCTTTAAAAAGGGGAAATAGAGAAGATCTTGCTGAGATATAACATGAATCTTCACCAGGGCCTTCTGGAGCAGCTGTAGTGAGAACAACTTTGTATTTCAGTAGATGCATAAGATTTAGGTATTACATATCTACAAGTGCATGCATATACAACACACAGGGACAAGGACATCCAATTGTGGTCTCAGTGCAAAACACTAGTACCTAATGTAATCCTTTGGATACTTTTACTACCTTCTGCTGGGAGATGAATTAAGTTGCAACTGTGTAGGAGCTTGTTTAAACACCTGTGGTGGGTTGAGATTACCCCCAAGTAATTTGAGAGAATTACCCCCAGAATAAAATTGTCAATCCAGCACAGATGGAAACAAATGAAGCACACTAAAATCTAGGTATAAGAAATACAATGACTATATACAAAATACACAATATTTACATATATTTACAAATCATAAACAACACAAGAACCCCCTGGACAAAACCAAGGGATTACCAACAGTTCCCCCTCTCCTCCCTACTCTGTACAAGAGAAAAGAGAAAGAGGAGAAAAAGCAGAGCGTAGCTTGTCAGTACTTAAACGCAGCAAGAATGCAGCCAAGGTCAGCAAGTCAGCAGAAGCAAGCAGCTAGTATCTGCTAGAGTGAAGAAGCCAAAAACAGTTTGTACAACTAACTTCATGTTAGTTATCAGACCAATTGAATTATTTAGACCTTATCATTATTTTTCCCTTTATATCCAATGGTAATTTATTTACATTCTACCACTTTCTACTCAGTCTGTGGAAAAATTTCTTAGGCATTGGCCTAAAACTGCTGTAACACACAAATGAGAATGAACTTTGGAAGGATGCAAACATAAAGTCTGCTAGTTCTTTATCAATATTCATGTCACCATACTGTGTTAAATATAAGCTACTTTGAAAGTTCATTATATTAATCAGTTAAAAGACACTCTTTTGAGGAATAAAAGCAGTTTTGTGTGTGAATAATTTGGAAGTTAACATACGTATAAGAAAGTTCACTTCTTGAATTGGAGCACCAGTGGAGGCATTTATCTGGTTTTGCTTTGAAGATTATCTTTGAAGCTGGTTCTGGATTTACCAGAAGTCTACCACTATATTTCCATATTTGATCATTTATTCTGTTACTAGTTATACCAAAACCAGCATTTGTCCTTCTGTAATACTGAAATAATTAACAGCTCAAGCAACTCACAGATTAAGAATTCCTCACTCAGCTCCAAGTTGGAAATTTGGCTGGTCCTGATGGAATACAGATGCAGGATTGTACTAATCTGATACTCTGCAAATTCCCCCTCCTACTACTGAAAACCACAAGCAAAGCTGGCTAAGAGGGCAAGCAGAAGAGTATAGAAATCAGAACAATGGTTTAACAAATTTTTAATTTGAAACTCATCAAAACTATGAATGATCCTGTGGTCATTTCATTGCTTTGAGTTCATTATGTCAGAATAGTTCACTGACTCTTCTCTGTAAGAAGACAGATATAGACTGGAGGGTTTTGGGTTTTGGTAGCCTAAAGATAGCTGTGGTAGGATGAGAGAAAACAAAGAAGATACCTGGATTCTTAAGTATATCTTTAATATCATATCTTTAATCACTACTCCTTCTGCAGTGGAATATGAGTGTAGGAACCACTCAATGTGTAGTGCATTGGTAAATACATAAAACCTATGCACAAGGCATGCACAATGTATAATAAATACAATGTAGTTTATTACCCCTCTCTCATCAAAAACCCCATATCCTTCTTTTCCATCAGTATGGTGATTTATTTTAATTCTTTTATCTCATTTTTGTTATATTTCTATTAGATTTATGGCTACAAATTACTTCTGGGCTAAAAATAGACATGAAAGAATTCCCCCTACACACACTTATTAACTGTGAGAAAATGAACAAAATATATTAAAGGATGTTTAGTTACAACTTTGTTGCACTTTCTAATAAACTCTGAAATACTCTGTCTGAGGAGTCTCATGCAGCTGTACTAGAGTAGGACTATAAAGGTAAATTCAACAAAATAGCCATGCTAATGATTTTAGAATTTTCAACAATGGTCCAGGCTTAGAGACAGACTTTCAAAGTTGTGGAAATCAGTTAATAAATATATAATAGGGATGTGGGAAGTGGTGTGTGAAGATTAATTCCCATTACCATCCTACTATGTGATATATGTTTATTACAGATCAAAATTAATTGCTTGCAGACACTATCCACTTTATTATGCAGGACTAATTCCAGAATGCTCTAAATAACAATATGAATATTAAAATGTCACACAACAAAATGTTTCTGTAAGAATTATAACTGTGCTTTAAGAATGTTCAAATTCTTGTGCTTTGCTTATTTCTGTAGCTTTTTCAGGAAAATATTCTAATAATTGATGAAAATCTCATTTTCTTTTCCCAGATAAGATGAGTAACTGATTTTCAGCCTTCTCAAAGGTGAGTTTTGTGCAAGTTTTAGCCTGCATGCATTTTTGATAGATTTGGAAATTGCCTTTCATTTCCTGCATGCCTAAAATAATTCAGTGTCCTGTTAGATTCATGCCATACATCATATTTACCTTAATAAGTTAAGAAAATGTCTTCAGAAGTGCCTTTCTTAGAGCTAGAACTGGAATTGGGGCTTAAAGATTAATCAGTTGGTGGGTAACTTACATTCTATAATGTGGGAATACAGGTTTGAAATAATCACATTTAAAATAAGGCAGTTATCCCTTGATGTGATGTATTTTCATATATTAATAATCTTTGATTTTAAATTTATATTACTGAAGCTAGCAGGTGAAGTGCATTTAATTTCTTTTGAAAATATTATTGACTTTACACACAATTAAAAATCTCTTACTCTGTCATTTCTATGATTTCCTGCTCAGCCTCGAAATTGTGTTAAATGACATACATGGTAGTGGCATGCCAATGGCATGGCAGTGGCAGAGATCAGACAGCTGTTTTTTTCCCAAATACTTCATTCCATAATTTTTCCTGGGCTGCATACAGATATGGGTCTTCAACCATATGAAACCCTTGAAAGCTATTCCATGGTTCTTATAGAGAACAATAAAGCAAAACCACGCTGATATTTCTACTGTAAGGCACCCTGAAGAATGCTCCGGGAAGTAAATGGAAATTAACATTTTAAAAGTCTAATGCATGTTATTTTGGGAAAATCAACAGGCTTATATTCACGTGAAATACGTGACATGAATTGCACAGAAGACAGAGGTGTTGATAAATTTCATCCTGTAATGGATAGCAAGGGTTGAGAACCATAATCCCCTCCCTCTAAGGTAAACCTTAGGCACAGCCTAACTCCCAGTTGAAACAAAGATCTAACAAAATCCATAGATACACATAGTTTAAGCGTACACTAACATAAGGCTCACAGGTTTGAAATACGTTGTTGAACTCTTACCTTAATCTGGTTGACTACAGAAAGGAGTTGTGCCTGATTAGTGATTACAGGATGCAACAGCCCCCATGCCTTCCTCAGGGTTAGGTGTTTACTTGAATTCATCTTTGTGTGACCTGTCCAGAAAGAAGCAAGACCATAATCAGGACCCTGTAAGTGAGATCTGGCATGTGCAATACAGTGTCCAACATGATTAGCTACAGTACTTGTGAAACACTTGTATGTCTCCAGATGTGAGATGTCTTCTATTATATCTTCACATCCAAGGAGAAGTTTCTACTGACATGAATGGAAGTATTTAGAGAAACACAATGAATAGTCACGTCCTTGCAAGAAAACTCCTTGAAGAAATACCCTTGTTAATGAATGTTAATAAAATGTTTAATGTTTATAAAATGTCTAATGTTAATAAAGTGTTTAATCCCACACTTATAAGCATCTGCATAAGTCTTTTTTTCATGTGTAAGCAGCCTGCATACTGTGCTATCAAACTAGAATGTGTTAATACTCTTGTCTAAACTCTGTTTGTCTCATGGTGGCCTCACATCTGCAGACTTAAGGGTGTTCATTTAATTGTCCTGTCTGCCGCATGCTTATGACGTTATCAGGGAGATAAATTTATCTTGCAAAAGTAATGCATGGCAGGGGTTGGGGCGGGGGGGGGGGGGGGGGATTTGTTCTTCATCAAACCTGTATTCTAGCTACCAGTTGAAAAGGAAAAAAAAAAAAACCACACAAGTATAGCACTTAAAAGCACTCTTTGCCTTCTCAAAGGGCCACAGGAAGCCTCTTTGTAGAAATTGTAACACTTTTCAAAGAGCTTTTTAAAGGTTTTTGTGTGTGCGTGAGGACTTTGTCCTCCTGATTCCTTCATGTAAAAAAGCAGGCTGTGTAAAAGAGGAAAAACGCTTTTAAAGTGTCACTGCAATATATTTCTTTGCCTAGGAGCATGGAGAACTTTATTATATAGTTTTTGTTTTGCTCCTTTATCTTTCACAATAGGTTCCCTGGTCCTTGGACTCTGTCAGAGGGAGTGGTGACATTCTCGAGATGCATCCTGCCAACGCTGGGTCAGATGGTTAATAGTGTTAGATTGGGGAAAGCATGCTGACTGCTTCTCATATCTGTTTTGCATTTATATGAGCCATTGTTCTCTGTGGTTGAAAGAAAAGCCCTATCTGAAAAATACCTCACCTACAAAGCACTCAAACAGTTCTAAACAAGCATTTGGTTGGTTTTCAGACTGTATCATGCTGTAATTTCTGTCCTTCAGGGAGGAGGGAAGGTTCTGCATAATTATAGCTGCCATTTTACAGCAATACAAGAACAACTATGTGGGGAAAATCCTTTTTACAGAATACATATAAAAGCAGAATATATTTTGCCATAGATATGTTCAGATGCTATTTGCCCCCTGAATTCTCTGTAAAAATGCCAACACAATTTGGAAAATATTATATGAAATTAGAATAATGTGCTGTGTATTTATACAATGTTTCCTAATTGATCCCTGGCAAACGATACTGTCCAATTACAGGTTTATTAACTCAAGAATGAATTTTAAGAATTGGTAATCCATTAGTCTCACATTAGAAACTGGTAACCTTTTTTTTAATTATTCTATGATGACATATATCAGATTACACATGACAAATATTTTTCAAGAACAGCATGACTTCTAATTTTCCACAACCCTGAACAGATGAAGCAGTTGTAAACTGTTAGAAGCCATGGAATGAAGAGCTTTGGGCAAGGAAAGAGAAAAATTAGCTGTGATGAAAGGAAAGTATGCACCAGATCTAAAAATTGAGAGTGATTTATAGTGGTAAACACTTTTACCAGTTCAGGAATAGATTTAACTCTAAAGCTGGGAGCTTTCTGTCTGTCTTAGACCACCTGATTTGTTAACTAGTCATAATGACATCAGAAAGGAATTTTCCTTACTTAGCTACTTTTGCTTCACTGTGATCATCAGTTCAAAGAATACTTTTTTCTGATCAGGTAAGATTTCTTAATCATTTGCTTAACCCTTTCACGAGGCCTACCCCTACTTACTTGTAGAATAATTATGGAGGAAAAGTATCTCAATAGCAGCAGAGAATAACATTTAAATCTTCCAAGAACCTGTCATAATATCTATAGTCATGGTCAGTGGAGAAGGAAGATCGCCCTCCTTGAAAGGATGGTTCAGACCACTTATATTTCTGCTTGAAAATGCCTTTGGCAAAGACACGTCTCTGATTATGGCAAAATTAATTATGGCTACCAATTTCCTAACCTAGTAGCATTAATAACCTCTGATAGCTTGCAGAAATAATTTCAAAAGCAGAGAACATTTAAACCACAGAAAAGTAGTTTATGAGGCAGAAATCAGGTTTGCAGTGTGATAAGAACACATCAGTGGTAAATTTGTGACTGAATTTGAGATTTTCCCCAATTCCTCTTCACATCACTAGGGATTTATGTGCCTTATACACAACAGGCAACGCCTTACTAATCTTTAGCATATAATGTACATATGAAAAGCCCTATAAATGAGAATGATTTAGCATGATTTGAAGTGTTGTGGGGAGGGAAGCTGAACACCATGGGAGGTACAGATATATTAGGTACAGGAACAAGAACTTCATTAGGACTATCTTATGTTAAAGTAATAAATATTAAAAAGTGAGCTAAAGAGCAAATATGGGAAGATAATCACACCTGTTCACTGTTTTGTTTTGCCACTGTTTTCTACAAGTGCATTTTCATGATGTCCTAGGAATTTGAGTGAACCCTTTCAAGCAGTCACCAACATACAGACAGAAATTTTTGCCCCTTGACTGAGATGTGATCTGTTTCTTACATGGTCTGTCACAAATATTAGACAGCTTTGTCTAATACGTTGTAACTTCTAAAGAGAAGCAAACTGGTTTGCTTGGCATGAGTGGACCATGAGTGGTCCAATAGCAGTTGAAATATCTCTGAGGACAAAGAGAAGAATGACAATTGAAATGAGAATACGTTGTTGTTACAATCACTAGTCTTTCTAAGGTACTCAGATACAAGAAGAAAGAAGATAGATACAGAGAACAATATGGAGAGAAAACAGCTCATGCCAGCTCATCTTTTCGTTCATGCTAGTGAGTAGAGTTACCACCAAAACCAAAACTATTGTTTTCACACACAAATCAATTGGCTCACAAACCAATAGAAAACAGTAAAGATGAGTTTCCTGCCTGGCTGTTTCCCAACTAGTATTTGAAATGCCTCACACTGAGATGCAGCCATATATGTTCACTTGGTCCGTACAGTCATGCTAGCTACTGTCTGCCCCTAAGGGTGGGAAAGAAGAATGGCAAACTACATTTTAATTAATGGTATCAGGGTTATGTTGACGCAATTAACTACAACAATGTAGTCTGAGATGAAAACATTCACTGAGAAGCTCTTTTGAATTGTATATCACTCTGCTTACATAATCCAAATGAAAAATACAAATTTAAAAAAAATTAGTCTTAATTTCATGCAGCCTTTCATATGGCATGGTTCTGAGCTAGCTGGAGGAGCTTCAAATAAGCTTTACAAGTTTGTAAAATGTCTTACACATTTTAAGCTTAATTTGATCCTTTAACGCATGACCTGCTCCATTTTTTGTCTTCTTTCCCTGCTTCCTAGGATACTGTTGAATTCACAAGTGTTAACTGGAGGCAGCCCGAAAGTGAAGCCCATATTCTAATGGTGTTTTATTTTGAAAGAAAACACCTGCACACTCAGGCCATGGGAGGTCAGATTTTCTCAACTGGGAACTTCTCAATTATGTTGTGGAGAGCAAATGCTTTAAAGAGTGATAAGGTCCTGATAACAATCCTTACGCTCCATAACATTTTCTCAAACACTCTTTTTTTAATCTCAGGTTTTGACCAGGCAGGAAATAAATTATTTTAGAGTTCTTTACAAGAATTCTGAGGAATCAAAAGAGTACATTAAAGAATTTGATATGATATTTCATTGAGAGAATGTTTTTGTAGAGAACTTTAAAAGAGTATAAAATGCTGGCTGGGTACTGCCTTTGTCAGAAGTAAAGCTGGGGACAAATAGTGTTCTTCTGGCATTCATTTTGGGATCAGTGTTCTAGAGAAGCACTTGATAACATTCCATGAAGTACCAATCTCTCTAGATTTTCAGACCACCTAGCAGGGAGGGATGTTAGATGTTGATTTCTGTTTTGAAACTGCATGACATGTTGTACTTATTGTATACAAACTGTCTAATTTTCTCTGCAGTAATCTAAAGGTATAAATTAGCAAATATCAAAACTATATAATATCAGTTACCAAGTAGGGGTGCTTAGTCATTGTGGAAAAGCTTGCCTTTTTAAAAAGAAAGAAACAATCCCTCTACCATAAATGTAGGCTTATGACTATTAGAATCATGCAATTTTTCAGACTAGTTGATTATTAAATGCTGATGATTTTGTTAAAGAATTTCTCTGCTGTCGCTTGTCCTTTTTTCCTCCTTTTTTTTTTTTTTAACCCCTCCTTGATGTGTGGAAGGAAAGGAAAAGAACCACAATGTTTAAGGCCATTAAAAAAAAAAACACCTACAGCTAATCTAGACAATGTTCAGAAGCTATTCACAAAATGAGCAGGAACTTGTTCAGAAAATGGAGGCTAAATCTCTCCATGTATCAGAGAAGAGCTGAGTAAGGTCACAGATCACAGACATAAAGAGCAAAACAGTGTGTTTAATTCAGAAAGAAAAAGAGAAGGTTTAAAGAAATCTATTTGAGTCTAAATCTAGAAAACTATTTTTACCGTTTATCTTTCAGAGTATTTCTCCTCTGTGCCCTTCTCCTTGTACCATACTAGTCCATCAGCCCAGAATGTACTTGAAATGCCTTCCTCTCTGCCTAAAATGATAGCTTTTATTTCAGAACTTGGCTTATTATTATTTGATCCTATAACCCCTTAAGGCCAGCATTAGCAGTTGGTGTCAAGAAATCCCAATTCCCAATGCCAAGGGGTTAATTGCTTTTTACCGTTTGATCTTTTTATACCCACTTTATAAGCTACCTGACCCTTTTACCAACTACAGGAGGTACACATACTTTCTTTGCTGGCCTACTTCCTGAATCTCCCCATAGCTTTCCCCACTGCTGCCTTGCCCATTTTACATTGCATATTTTTCAACCAAAAACTTGCAGTTGACCTGATTTTTGCCTTTTTACGCTTTCAAATATTCCTGGCAGAATAGCTGCGGTGTGCTGTCAATGTATTTCTAGGAACTGAAATAGATAGGATGGACACATGATATGTTTAAAAAAAAAAAAAAAAAGACAAGAAAAGAAAAAAGAGAGTACATGTAGAGGTATGAAATTGGACTGCTGATGTATGTTTGATTAGATTCGTTGCATAACTGTACCTTTTTTTAAACAACAGAGCTAATGCATGTGGGTTAGGAGGGGGAAGAAGCCCTCAAAACTACATCAAGAAACCCCATCTTATTGCTAAGTTAGGTAACCACATCGCCAAGAAAAAGAGATGATGAGACTTGACAGAAATATTTCCATTGTCAAGGCATACCATGCATTAATTGAACATCTTTTTCCAGCAGAAGTACGGAGGCGATTGTCCCCTTGTACTCAACTGTGGTGAGGCCACACCTCAAGTATTGTGTTCAGTTTTGGGCACCTCAATACAAGAGAAATGTCAAGGCACTGGAGCAAGTGCAGAGGAGAGCAACAAAGCTGGTGAAAGGCCTGGAGAATAAATCTTATGAGGAGTGACTGAAAGAGATGGGGATGTTTAGTTTGGAAAAGAGGAGTCTGAGGGGAGACTTCATTAATCTCTGCAACTACCTGAAAGGACATTGTAGAGAGGCTGGTGATAGTTTCTTCTCACAGGTAATTCGAGATAGAACAAGAGGGAATGGCCACAACTGGGTAGGTTTAGACTGGATATTAGGAAAATTTTTCTCACAGAAAGAGTGATCATGCATTGGAATGTGCTGCCCAGGGAGGTGGCTGAGTCACCAGCTCTGGATGTGCTTAAAGGTCGTTTCGATGTGGTGTTGGGGACGTCTACTTGAAATGACACACATTTCAATGCATCTGCCTCTCACAGTAAACTGATTTCAATTTTCAACTTTTGCTCCAGTTTGTATTAAATTGCTTTCATCAGGATTATCCCATCAGAAATAACAGGAACTCACACATCAAGATTCCTCCTCCATCAGGAAAAGGTCCTGTCACTTATTCTTTCAGGCTTTCTTTCACAACAGCTGTAGATACTTGTTTCTCTTGAAAATCTTAATCATATTCAGGTTTGATAGAAATGTATTGCTAAGTTAGAAAATCTTTTTTAAGGAGAAAGGGAAAGGCAGAGAAAGAAGCATGCAAAGACCTAGTTCATTCATAGTGACTTCAAAAAGTAGAATAAAAATAAAAGTTTCAGTTTTTGTGGATCATGATGTCTATAAAAGCTTAGCTGCATTGTGCTAGTTCTTTGAAACATATTCAGTAAGACTGTGCAGTTCTTTCCAAATGTAACTTGAAGCAAAATTTACATGCTCTTGAATTTTAGTATGAAGAATAAAACTCTGCAAAAATAATTTAAAATTCCACATGGGAGTTACGAACTTCACAGGCCTTTATGCTAGTGAATTTTGCCTATTTTGAGTTCATTTATCTCTTCCTCAGCTACAATTTGCTCTCTCTGCAGGGAAAAGAACTAATGCTTTATCACCTTAGAAAAGAATGTTGTTTTCATCTTGGCACTTGCCTGTAAAAGGCCACAAAGAGCCTCATTCAGTGATACTATTGCCTGTCTTCTCCTCAGTGCAGATCTTTCTATCCTATCAACACTTGTTCAGTGGTCAGAGTACACAGATTGTCATTCAGGTGCTGCTGTGCTAGATCCTTCTAACTCGGTGACTGAATGGTGCCTTAGAAAGAATGTAAACACTTACAGGAGTTTGGGAATTTCATTAATCTTGATCACTACTTAAAATAACTATCTTTCAAAGATGAAAGACTGTGTATAGCAGAGTCCTTCCCATTTTGTCTGCTTCATGGCATGAGACCATAGGAATAAGGTGGATCTAAGTGCCATCTTGCAGCCCTTTCAGTCAGCCAGAATTCCCAAGGAAAAAAATAAAAAATATACACACATATATATAATTCTGACTGTCCTCAGCTTACAAATATTTTCATCTTGTCTGCCCTAGCAACGGTACAAGAATCAGGCTACTAGTACCTTTCTCATTCATTATCCAGACTTTTATCCTGTTACACAATAATTACCTTAATTTCTCTTACGTACCTATCAATTTTGCTGTTTGAGAAGTGCAATTGTTGTATTTCCAGATCCTTTGTAGATGTCAAAATATTTTCTCTTCAAAATGCAAACTGAGAAGCACAGCTAGTAGAAAATATATGGGGAAATGGAAATATTTCATTTCAGCTTCTCAAGGCAATATTTCATATCTTTCATGTTGATGTTGCTCAACAAAATAGTTTATTAAATTTCTTTTCCAAAGGGCAAACTTAAGACTTTGTTTTCTAGTCACGATTATAAACTGGTCTGAAATGTTGCAACAAAAGTTATCATGGAGAGCTTTTTGGACTGACAAAGCCAAAGGAGAAAAAAAACCCCAGTGAGTTAGCTGTTTACCAGAAATGTCTTGCTCAGTCCCCAGGTTGCTTTCTTTCCAGTAGCACAGAGTTATATTCTTTCAGAAAACCTGGATATAGGAAGAGATTTGTGAAGTGCTTTGGAAAGCTTCCTGTGAATTCAGAGAGTTATGAGAGGTGGATACCCACCCCACTGAGCTTCAGGCTCTTAGCTATACCAGAGCTGCAAATGGATTTATGGCAAACCATCCTTTAAATAAATGGCAACAGGTTGGAGCCTCTGAATGACCTGCCTTTCTCACACCTTTAGCATTCATACGAGAAGAAAAGCTTTCTGGGTTGAGGAAAAGGGTAGGTGAGGTGCAGTGCTCTTCCACAGCATGTTTAACCTGCTCTTCTGACTGCTTTCTTGGATCTCAATAAAAGGATTTTAAGTATTTATTTATTTTTGTCATAGTAGCAGATTGCAAGTTACAAGATCAAGGTATTTATCAAAATCTGGGTTTCTGTGTACTTGAAAGCCAAGGACAAACTTAAAGGATATCAATGGACTATAAACCTCTATTTTTGTGCCACATTTAAACTGTCAAGCAATTACCTGAGGTGTTTTGTAAATATTCCCTTTTAAACCTTACTGTGACCTTTTCTTATTTTCATTCTCAGGGCCTCCTCTTGTCCAATTTGAAGGACATCATGTTTGTCTGGCACCAAATGGTTCCAGTACTCAGGAGCTTAAGTAAATGTTACAAAATAGGAACAGCTAATTAAAAATCTGTAGTGTTGACATCTGTTTAATAGATGTAATATTTCCAGACCTTCATAGCAGACCACCTTACAGTAGCAGGGGTCTAAGTTAGACTGTTTAAATAAAGCAATAATGAAGTACAGTGAGATGGTTGTGAACTTGGAGCTGTACCAAATGGTGTCATAAAGTGTGCTAATTGGTTCTGAGAATTGGAATGAGGTGAAAGTCAAGTTTTAAACCAGTGACTATTATGCAGTGGAATTAACTTGGCTACTCTGGAGGTTTTGAATATACTTGGTCATTAAGAGGCAAAGTCACAAGATTATAGGGATTTTACTCAACTAACAGAGAGTTTGACATGTCTGTTTTCATTGTTGAAGATTAAGATAACAAGAACAACTTAATTAACATATTTAGTTAAACGAGGGGAATGTGCAATGCTGTTTGTTGGAACAAATTAGTAGTACCTGCAGGCCTGATTAGGTAATGTATTGGAACATGACCAAAAATCTAAGTAATGATTTGAGTTGCTTGTTAATAAATCAAAATATATTTAATTAGTTGTGCTGCCATTATTGAATCAAAGTTACAGAGCACCTTAATTTCATTAAATACATAAAGTTAATAGGTATAGAGATTACTGCTTTGATAGTGTGGAAATATTTCTAGTTTTTAAGATTATAAAATACAAACAAAATCATCTGGCACTAAGGTAGTAATCTCAATGAAATGCATCACAAATGTCACGTCTGTTTAATATATTTCTGTACATTATAAACTAAAGTGAACTTTTAAAGGGTTTCTACTTTGTGGCTACTGTTACTTGAGGCGCTCCATTAGCTGTGCCAGGACCTTCTCAATTGATTCAAACCTTTTTTCTACTAAACGATTCTGTTACTTGTGGGTTGTTTGTATGTTTAATATATATTGCTGGGGATTGAAGTGGTATTTTTCACTCTAACTTGATGAAAACATCACCATTATGTCATCCCTCTTACGTAAGGTAACAATTACTGGAATATGAAAAAGGACAGACAAGTCATGGTTAGGCCAATCCATTACCATAGTTTAACCAGCTTAGACCACTTCCTGTGCAGTCATATATCCTTTCTGATAATGGGAAACACAAAATACTATTTATTGAACAGTTATGCTAAAAGTGGTAGACAGGGAACATTTGGTTACTCCTCTATTTCCTGAGTCTGTTCTAATCTGAACAAATTCATTAACATGAAATTCAGTGTTAGTAATTTAATGAAAGCTAGCTATGTGCTGTCTAGTCTGTCCTGATGGGTAGCACACAAGGTATGCATCAGAACAGAGCTGTGATTGCCTTTATGGGATCTGTCACCTGTAGAAACCTCTGCTACTAATAACGTGTGTCTGAACGCAGCAGAGCTGTCAGATATGGAAAGAATGCATATTAGAGAAGAAAGGCTAGTAATAGATGCAAGTAAGTAGGTCTTTTTGTTTAAGTCTCAGAATTCTCTGTCTGAAATAAAACAATTTAGAAGACTAGGATTTAAAAGAGAAAACGTAATTGTTAAAAAGTAGAAGTTAAAAGAGACAGGCATCATATGCAGTTGTCTCAAACTGTACTAAAGCAAATGAAGATGGCTGCAATAGATAATACCCATTAACAGTCCAATTGGAAATGGGCAACAGTTGAAGTGTTCAAACTGCAACAAGATGATGTCAGTTTAGTATGAATCAACAGCTGTGGAGCAATTGCCCTTTTAAAAATGTAGTTAGAAAATTGTTGGCAACAGTAACAGTAAGCTGAATGTATGACAATGTTGTTAATGTGCTACTTGCAACAACAGATACTCAGACAAGCATGTTTTACACTGGGTGTGATTTTGTTGGTAGCTTTTTTTCGCATTGTGTGGTGGAGTAGGAAGGTTCCCCCCCACACACACAAAAGAATTCCACAGCTAACTCAGCTGGAGAAGCAGATGAAAGCTATATTTTACACGCAGATATGGAATGCAATGAGTATGTACAAAAACATACAATATTTACAATATATACAGAAATATACAACAATGTATGTAATACAGGAAACCTTTCCCCAACCCCCATGCGGCCAGGGGGTTCGGCCTTTCCCTCCCTTCTCCCTCCCTACCTCCCCTTTTTCCCAAAAGGGTTAGAGAGAAAGAGAAAGGAAGGTAATTAAAAGGGTGAAAACTTGTTAAAGCTCAAAGCGGATGCAAAAGTTAGTTTTTTCTTATCTGGTTAGCAAGAATCGTAGAGAGAAACGAGCCAGCTCACAGCACAGGGGGAAGAAGACGACGACTGACTGCCCCCCCGACTGAAAGACTAAGCCAGAACCTACAGCCAGGTTCCACCAATGAAATTGGATTAGCATATCATTGTTTTTCATTCATATACCAAAACATTCGGCCAGAGTGTTCAGAAAGTGTCCCTTTCATAAAGGCACAGCCTAAACCGGTCACACATTGATAGCAAATGTGTGATCTTTGCAATTTTAATAGCTGCCCTCAATCCTTAAGCAGCCACTAAATAACTTTAACAAAAAAAGAGTAAAGCTAGAAACAAGAGAAGTTATATTCTCTCGCTCTCTTGTGATGGAAGAGAGCATAAAGCCAAGATATGCTTTAAAAAAAAAAAAAAAAAAAAAAAAAAGGAAGAAAAAGGCAGACCAAAACCAGAGGATGACTCATGTAGAATCTACAGAGAATGGACTAGAATCAATTTCATCTATTGAAAATAAACACTCTCTGGCTGATTAGAGACCAAAGCAGTTATCTGCAAATGACTGCCTTAATTTATGCTGAATTTTGCCTCATCACTATTCTGTGCTGTATCTGTAGCCCCAGAGGAAAAAGACAACAAAAGTGGAGGATAGACGATAAAAGGAGATCAGAAAGCAGAAAAACATAGTCACTTCTTTGCAATAGAGATGTATTTCCCTAGACTTCTCTTCAAAACCATAGAGTTTATTTTGCAGGAGAATTAGCTGAAATAAAGCTGTTAAGATATAGCAGTCCAAAGTGAATTTATTTAGTTCTAGGCTTGAAAATCCTCTCCGATAATCAACTGGTTTTATACTTTGCATACATTTTTGTTCAGGTGGTAAGCAAAATCCAAATTCCAGTTCAGATTAGATTGTCACAAAAGCCAGAAACAATTCCTATATTGTATACAGCTACTACGGCACCATCAACACAGGTGAGGTTTTTATTGGTAATACTAGGTGATGTCTTTACATCTTGGATCTTGGTTCTGAAGATCAGCTTCAAGGTAACTTAACTTTCAGATTAGAAATTCAGATGTAATTCTTTCTGTCCATTTTCTTCACTGATATTTACCCAAATAATACTTTTTTTTTCGCAATTGTCTTGTTTTTCCCTAGAGCTTCATTCACCTGATAATTCCAGTGGAGTAACTGGGAGAAGCTTATCTACAAAGACTAAGTTCTTGGAAGCTTGTTTTGGTATCATAGAATCTGTGATACCATCAAGTATAATGAAAGATGAGCAAGCCTGCAACTGACACCTAATATAGTATGACTGTACCACCAGACTTAAAAGCTTTTGGTCTCTCATGTTCTTAGGGAGACACCACTGGCAAGCATCTAAGGAATTCAACACTCACTGGTGAATCCATGCTTGCATTCAGAGGCCATGCTGAGTCTATGCCCTGGTACGCAGTTTGACATAATGTGGTTTGGAGACTTTCAAAGTAGAGAGACTAGGACTCTCCTGGCCAATTCTTATCCCATCAAGCTTAAAAGTGCCCACCAGAAAAAAACACAACCAACCAACCCAACATAACACCCCAACTATATATGTATTTTAATCTATATCAATAAGACATTTCCTTTTCCCAGGAAGAATCCTAATTCTCCACTTCTGAAAATCTATTTCATTGTCCCAAGATTTCCTTCAAGATGTGATCGGTTTAGGCTGTGCCTTTAAGAAATGGACACTTTCTGAACACTCTGGCTGAATGTTTTGGGATTATAACAGAAAACAAAGATATGCTAAAGCAATTTCATTGGTAGAATTCAGCTGTAACTTTAGCTTAGTCTGTCAGTCAGGGCAGTCTCTTCTTCCCCCTGTACTGTGAACTGGCCTTTTTTCTCTCTCTGAAGCAACAGCTTGCTACGCAGGGACGACTTTGCTAACCAGATAAGAGAAAACTAACTCTTGCATTCGCTTTTTGAGCTTAACAAAATTTTACTCTTTTAATTTCCTTCCTTTCTCTCTCTCTAACCCTTTTGGGAAAAAGGGGAGGTAGGGAGGGAGAAGGGGGGAACAGGCCGAACCCCCTGGCCGCAGGGGGTTGGGGAAAGGTCTCCTGTATTACATACATTGTTGTATATTTCTGTATATATTGTAAATATTGTATGTTTTTGTACATATTCATTGCATTCCATTTCTGCTTGTAAAATATAGCTTTCATCTGCTTCTCCAGCTGAGTTAGCTGTGGATTCTTTTGTGTGTGTGGGGGAACCTTCCTACCCCACCACACAAGACCCCACTGAAGAAAGACAAACTTACCTTCCTAATTCAACTGACTTTATACTTTCTTTCCTTAAAATGTGTGGGGTTTTGATTTTGTTTAATATCAAGTTAATGATCTTGTATCTAAGCCTCGTAAACTCTTTTTGTTTCATTAACATAAAGAACCCCCTCTAGTTGGTTACATTTCAACATCCTTGACTAGGGTACCGGTCCTTTTTGAACATGCCAGAGCAATACTTAGCTTTTAGAAAAAAAATTATATTTCCTCATTCTTGCAAAATTGCTCACATCTTATGTAACTAATATTTTGCATATGGATAGGGAAGTGCAGACATAGATTACACTGGAATTACAATATTGCTAATGGAAATCAGTCTTGTGTAGTGATCCTGTCATTCTATTTTCCTCCCATCTTGCAAACTTGTGATTTCAAAAAATATTGTTAGCCTAATTTTGGAGGTAATAGACACTTTGATTTCTTCTGTTAACCATCATGATGGAATTTATTCACAAATTCATTTTTTTATTAATTTATTCACATGCTGCTTTCCTCAGAATGACTGAAGTGCTTTTTATTTTTAATAGAGTAAATTATTGAAGCAAAATAATGTGAATTGAAGGAAATGAACTGCACTCTAAGGCCTGTATACACGTGAACATACATGTGCAATGCAACATCTTTGGAAAAATGTTCATGTCATTTAGGCTTTGTACATAGAGGTCCACAAAATCTCCAGTCAAGCTGTCGAGTCTAATCCAAGATCTGGTTTTTTAACAGGCAACTTCGCTTCAGAGAGATTGCTGAATCCATATTTGGGTCTAAGTTTTGCTTACTGTCATTTATAAACTAGATTGATATTTGGCTGTGGGGAAAATATGGACACTTTATGGTTTTTCATAAGTGAAGTGTTATTGACTACTCTACAGCCCAGAGCACATGACTTCAGGGATTTTTATTGCGTACATTTTCTTCAAACACAACCATCTAAAGACTGCTCATTAGGAATGACTTGTGTTTACCACCTTTTTATATTCTGCTTACATCCCTTCCTTCTTTGACTAATGCAGATTTATAGAGGATCATAAAGCACAGGCTTGATTTCCAAGAAGATATATGCCAGTGCTTCAGAAAAGATAATCGCAATGATATCTTGTTTCTGTGTTTCGCTTGTTTAAGTTGAATCTACTGCATTTTTAGGAGCAGCCTTTGAAAACAAAAGTTATCTCAGTGCACTTCTTTGCATGCCCAATACTTTCTGTAGAACTCATGTAGCATTAGAAGTGTGCCTCTGTGGTCTCAATTCATCAAAGAGACTTTAAAATCTGATCAAAGGAAACTAAGCAATCCTGCTCCTTAGGGACGGATGGCACCAAATTAAACACTTAACGATGAAAGAACAAGATGACAGAAATCACAGCATTAACATTATTCTTACATATATATTTATATAACAGTGGGGAAAAAAGACTTGTGCAGTGTGAATAGTAAGTTACATCCTCAATGAATTGATTAAGATGACTGATAAAACAATGCTACCTAGAAAACTGTCATTTCAGAAATGACCACCAAAAAAACCCAAACAAATCCCAAACAAAAAAAAAAAATTAGAGAGGAAGGAAATGTTGTAAATACATATTCCAGCCTTTAAAAATATACTTATGCTATTGTGATGTGGGAAAGAAGCGGTCTGGAGAACAGAAATAAGTAGATGAGGTAGCAAGCTGTAAAAATGATACTGAAAATATTGTTTTAAGAAGCAGCATCTTTTGTTCTCTTTTGTTACTACAAAACCTTGCTGAGATCAATGGCAGTACTTCAGAAAGGCCAACAGAGGATGACAATTTCATCAGTTTGATACACATAACAGCAGGAAACAACATCTGCAACCATTAGGTGTCAATATGATATTATCTACAAAAGGTGTGTCTTTAATACACAGTAATGGATTAGTGTCAGAATCTCACTGTAAAGTGAAAATAAAAATATTAATTCCAGGATTGATGTGGTTTCAGATATTGCTGACATTTGGAAAGCAGCTGTTTGACACCACGTTAGTTTTTCAATTTATGAGGTGCCCAGAGCTGATATACAGTTTAGTAAAATGTATTTGCTATCATGAAATGAAGATGAAAACAAATTCTCCAGAAATTATAACTGAATTAAAGCTTAAAACACTCTGCTGCTGCAAGTGGCTTCCACATAAATTACTTGTGTTAAAACAAAATCAAGTAATAACTATCTACAATTTGCAAGGAAGGACATTATGAGCAAGCATCAGGTGTACTTTGTAAAAGCAGACCTTTGACCTTCAGGCTCTTCTGTCTCTTACCAGATGGGTTGGGATTTAGCATTGGTGTGATAGCAACGGAACTGGGACAATAAGGAATTACAAGGTCTACTGATTACAGCAAGATTGACCCAAATTAGCAGAAAGAACTCCTAACTAACAGAAGAACAATCTTCAGCACCCAGCAGAAGTACAAGTAAACATATTTCCATGTTTTTTCATTTTTTTTTCAGACATATTTCAGATGTTTTTCTTTGTACGCTTTTTCTCTACAGGCTACAGAGAACAATCACAAGTTTGAAATTAAAGGACAGGTTTAATTATGATAGTTTGTTTTACTGCCATAGATATACTCTCTCACTTGGCTGATATTTTAGAATTTTTCATTCATTATTTTATTACTATTGGTCCCCTAAGAGTGTCATATTCAATTTTTCTAGTCTCTGAAGTAATGAATATTGTAATTAAATCTTGGTTAAAGGTAGTTCCCTGCCAAATGGTGCTCATTTCTTCCAAGCATCTGGTTGTCCGTTCAACTTTCAGTTCCCTGGCTTTGATAATTCTTTGACCCTGATCAAAGAAATTGTTAATAGAGCTCTGAGTGCCTATTTACATGAGATAAGAAGTAGAGAATCAAACTACAGAAAAAGCCAATTAGGCACTATAATTCTGATGGCTTTTACTACATCTTACTCTCCTCTCCTCCAGAATAATCACAAGGGTACAGAAGTGAAAACAGGTGGATTTAACTGAAAAACTCTGCTCACTGTCCCAAAGGGACTACAAATTACATTAACAGTTAGGTCCTTAATCTCATGGAATTTATGGCAGTTTCAAGTGAAGAAGTAGTTATCCCTACCTTGCACATATATTCATTAAGTTAGAATGTGAATGCCTAAATACAACTTTAGGTTGAACAGTCTACTAAGAAATGAGAACAGGAAAATAAAGCCTAGATACCTTTATTCCATCCATGACTTTCCTTCTGAAATCTTTCCCCTAGAATTAGCACTATGACTGCCTTATATAATGATGTACTAATTTCTGTATCACAGGGTAAAGCAGAAGTACTTTTAACAGTAAAGATGAAATTAAAATGGAAGATGAAAACTATGTGGAAATATGGAAGCCTATCTGAAAGGATAGCAGGTTTCTAGCCCTAGACAAAGTCCCTTTTAGATCAATATTACCCAAACCAAATATCTCCCAGGTTCCCTGAGTACCTGTGGAATGTTTCCCAGGAGTTTTCAAAAGCAGAAGTTTTTTTCCAAATTGCACTCCAATACCAATCTTCTTTTTCCCTAATCCCTAATTCTGCAGTATTCTGTATTCTCCCTTCCTGCTTTTACCAAGATTAGGTAACATGGGGGAATTGGATGCATCCATTAGACAGATAAGTAGACCAAAAAAGAGAGTGTAAAAAAAGAAACAACATGCAGCTAATTGAAGTTACTGGGATTTCGGTGCTGGGACAGATGAGTGATGGTAGAAAATCATGTTGTGCAGAGCCAACAGTGAAGGTATTTAAGGCAGCAATCGTACCCACAGAAATATGCCCTGAACAAGGAAAACGTTGGATTAAGTAATTTTGTGGGAGATGGCAACCCCTTCCACCCAGCTGAAAAAGCAGACAAGGAAGGAAGACCTGAAATAAAATGTTTATCCTCAGTTCCATTTACTTACTCATTTTATGCCTCTGGATTGCTTGGCCAACACATAACATGCTTTCTTCCAGGCTTTCATGCCGAAGAGTGGCAAGAGTTTCTCTTCTGCAAAATCCCTGGAAAAGAAAAAGTGGCTTTATCAGAGAACAACAACAAAAAAATATAGTTTGTCAAACTGGAATTTGGCTAATGCTCTGAACTCAAATCATTCCCAACAATACACACATGGTGGGAAGATGAGATCATACTCTAAGTAGTCAGTTTTTGCCTCATAAATCACATAACTGTAAGTGACCTGTACTCCTTTAAAAAATGGTGCTCAAGGCATCTAGATATTAAAGATTCGAATATGCAAAAACATATCACACATAAGAGGATTCTTCCTGAGATTTTGAAACCTGCATATATAGGTAAGCATGTAAAATTTCTGAGACTGGGAAACTGTAGGGAAATTACACTAGAGGAGTTTGGTTTATATTTCCACTTGCTGACAGGCTTTGCAGAATGATACAATGTTGTACTGTACGCACTCCATCCTCATTATAATATCACACTAGGGAGTCCAATGTTTTAATCATTACAGAGGATGAAGCAATTCAAGTGGTCATAATGAGATTAATAAAGCAAGAAGGTCCTTCAGATAGAAGCTTATGTCATGTTAGGCCTTATTAGAAGAAAGTATCTTGCTGCCATGCAGTATATTTTGAAGGGATTGTCAATAATAGTTGCATGGTTGTTCATTAATTGCGATTCACTGCTCTGAGAAATTTATTTTTCATCTAGGAAACCAGAACCCTGTAACTTACTTCATACAGGATGTTGCAAATTCATACCACCCTACAGCAAATATCAAGATGCCAGAAGTTTCAGGAAGGTTCCTCTAATTAAGGTGTTTAGTACTGGGGGAAGGAATGAAGTTGGCCACGCCTGACCTAACAGCATAACATGCTTTGCTGATCTGCAATCAGCTGACACTGATTCCTGAAGCTACAAAATTGTCTTTTTCCTTCCCCAGGAAGGACACTATCCTTACATTAATTAATCCCTCTAAAAAGGAGAAAAAGAAGTGCAAAATTAAATTTAACCTCCTTGCTCCAGCTCAGCACGTGGTGCTTTCCAGAGCAGGTGACAGCCAAAGTCAGAGGCAAAAGGGAAGTCCATATCTGAGTGTGGTACAATGACTCAGGACAAAAAAGATTTCCTCTAAAATAAATACACATCCACATATAGAGTGAAGTCTCTGAATAGCAGCAGTGCAAAGGAAGGTAGCATACTTCATTTTCTTGCAGAACTGAGCTATCAATAATGAAACCTCCAAAAAATTCAAGTCTCAAATTAAAACCAGAAAATAAACCATGAAGTTCATTGAAATGATTCCTTCCTTTCTTTATGCATTAAACCCATGCAAGATTATCTAAAAAACAACTCCATACCTACATAGGAAAGATTCTCTTTAAGTACATACTTAAATAACAACCTGAAATTTCACTTAAGACCTCTGTCTTATCTGAACACAAATCCACCCAATAAAACACTAGTTATGAGATCTGATCCTCCCAATAGTGTTGACTCACACATTTCAATGTATTCTTCAAGCAGCAAATCAGTTCTTTCAGTGCCTTTGTGAATTACTTTAGTTTTCCCTTATTTTGCCTTTTGATGATAGACTGAAAGTAGAAGATATTTACACTGTTTGACTTCACATTTATCCTTTAAATGGTTTAACCATTCTTTTAATGGTTAAATGGTGAAAATCACAAGATACTTGTTCCAAGGAATTTATGTTCAGTGAAGAGACAGAACTACTAGAGTTGGTTGTTTCTTACTGAGATAAATTTTCTTCATTCAGAAACTACAGAGAAGCATCTGTCCACCACAACACAAAGTAGCAATTAAGACTATAATGTGTACCTTGCACACCATAAAAGTCATAAGAACACCTATGTGCATATTTAACTCATTTAACTGTATATCCAAATAGCTACTTAAAGTTAATCCTCCACAAGCCAGAATAGTGCAAAATAAAATAAAATTTTTAAAAAAATCAATTTCAAGAGTTGGAGAAAGTTTTCAATATATACACAGGACAAAGAATGACACAGACTATAATCTGTCTTCTTAACAGAACTTTTTCCCTTTTGGACATCCACAGTAGTGTGCTTACCCTGCCAGTCTATGCTACAAGTGTTGTGAGTAAATTTAAGACAATACTTAGAGAAGAATAAAAAATAAACTGATTGCATCAAGGTATATCTAAAATATCATGATGTTACATGTAGATTTTCTGATGAACTGCCTGAACCACACTTAATCAAGCTGCTTCAAATGCTGTTAGAAGAGTAATGTGGAGCATCATAAACACTAATCACCCCAGTGTTCAATGGTGAGTTACCATTATGCTGAAGTCTTGCCAGAGCAAATATGATGTTTACAGGATAGAAGAGAGGGTAGGGAAGGAAGGAGGGTCTATTCCCTTGGAAGGGAAGTCTTGGTTACACTTAGGACATTTTTACCATTTTCTTTTTCCTTCCCACTGCATGCCCACCACCGAGTCGTAGGTGCCCATGTATATTCCCCAGCCTCAGCTGACACCAGAATCTGCTTTATCAGATAGTGAGCCCCAGAGCTGTGATGCACCAATATGCCAGGGCTTCCAGCCCTTCCTTAGCTCTGGCATTCACAAAGCTGAAACTACAGCTGGAGCAACCACAGATGTAAAACTGCTGGCCACAGGACAATGCATTGGCTCTGGCCACCACAAGCAGAGAGGTCTTGGTGCCCAGCTTTGCCATGACAATAAAAAAATGTTTTTCTACTGGCAATGGCAACAATATTGAGCTGGTAGACCCCTCTTCATAATCACTGAACCATGGACCATCAATCAGGAACACAGCAGAGATTTTGCAATCTCTACGACTTAAAAGATTCAGGATCACAACCATGTGATGTATCTTTTCACTGCACTTGTTTTTCCCTGACCAGTCATACCCCACGACAGCCTGTACAGGTCAGAGTGAGGCTCACATTTCCTTATCACCACACATGGCCACCACTTCACCTGCTAATTGTAGAATGTACATCCATAGGTTGTAAAGCCAAGCTCAAGATTCAGGCAGTTTTTGCAAGCCACACTTTTTCTTGAAGGCAGCACTATAATTAAAATCACACCATTTAGCAGGAGGCAGGTCATAATCAATAAGGGACCTTATAACAATTTCTAAGCATTGAGTAAATACACAAATGTAATAACTTTCCACATATACAATTGTAGATTTGTTAGAAAACACCAGTTTCATATCACATTTGCCTGAATTTTTATCTAAGAAATTGCCCAAAGTTTAACAGTGAATACTTTAATTTCATGCATACATTAGGCTGCCGTTTGCTGGCAGCGTCTGTAGAGACAGGTTGAAACATTTCTTCTGGTGGGTAGCTCACTCTCAGAGATACAGGTCTCAGAAACATTACAACACATTTCCAAAATTACCCAATCAGACCCTTTCTAATAAAAGGAACTCTTTCTAACAAATGCAAATGCATATGGAGTATTTTGATGTTTCCATAACTGAAAATTTTCACACCATTTCTTAATCACTGTATGCTTTAATACATACCCAGGGCAGCACAGTCAAGTCCTGGTGTTACAGAGCTACACTTGCTAGTATGACTATTTTAAGAAAAATGCACTTTCAAAGAGTATTTTTTTTAATATACTTGGTCTGTTTCTGACAGCTCAGACAATACTGTTGGCTTGTAAATTTGTAGTAAATTTAATCCATTTATAGATTATATAATAGTAAATTGATAATATACTAATTATTATTATTAATAATAATATGAGGAACATAATAAATAAAATAGGTTGAACTGGTACCTGCAGCAAGACTGCCTTGAATCTTTATAATCAAAGAAATGAGAAGTAGTAAGGAAAAAACTGCTACTAGCCTACACAATTATTGCATCCCTACCAAAATATGACTACATTTAGGTTTTATTAGCAAGGGTGAATGAAGATTATTTGACATATATACTTCTTTGACTTCAGTAATATTAACGGCAAGGAAATTTTAAAAGTCTTTTAAACATGCAACATTTGGAGTTTGAACACAAGGAAAAACGAACAAGCACTTTAATTTATTTCATTTTACTACCAGAATGTAATAGGCCTAATAATATTTCTACTAATACACATGCTTATAATATCTAGAACAATACTTTCTGCTCAATCACTGGAATATGAATATTAGCATTAAAAAATATCAGATTTAATTATCTCAGTAGAGACTTATTTATCTTATCTAAATTGAACCCAAAATCATGCAAAAGTCTTTGTGAGGTTGATCTCTATTGCAGAATTCAGTACAATATTAAAAAAGGCAATTCTGTTAAATAAAAAACATTAAGGCTGAAATATGAAGGGGAAAAAAAAATAATAAACCTTTTCACTTCTCTGTGTATTATCAGCAGACTTCAAAGCTACCTCTGAGTCCTGCTATCCAAAGGGGGTAGGATATGTATTTTCTGTCTTTGACTAGCTATCCAGAGTTTGAAATATTTGCACTCCTGAACTTCCTTGTCAATAAATAATTACCAGAAGTCAACAAATTTCCTTGAACAACTTTGAGGATAGTGAGGTTTTTTCCCCCAAACCTACTGAAACAACTGAACTAGATTTCTCCATTTAGTGTCACCCAGGTGAGTCAGATTCTCAGCAGATGTTAAAGTGGTGCAGAACGGCTGAAGACAAGACTTAAATAGCAAGTCAGATCGAAATGAATGCTTGGACCAGTACAGCCTATAGAGGCTTCATGTTGCAGTCTCTAAATTGTTCTGAACACCGGATTCAAAGTCTATGAACTGACTCAAAATAATTCTAAAATTAACTATGACCAAAAGCCTAACTCTGATACCTGTCTACGTCACATAATGAAGACAAGCAAAGGACTATCTGAGCCATTGCTAGCAACTAACCCACCCAGCTACATCAGCATCCGAAACTGCCCACTTGGGCACAGCTGCACTGCTCTGGCTTTGAAGTTTCTATCTCCCCAAGTAACATCTGTGCTGTGCCATGTGCTGACCAGTGTTTACTTGTGATTTTGTATTCTGTATTCTGGTCTAGAGCCAGAGCAGTGGTGCTTGTCACAAGCAGTTATGGTACATAACAAAGGCCAGAAAGGACTCCTTATATTTTCAATTATGGGATGGGGACAATTACTAGTTTCCAGGTTGCAAACTGGCATTGATTTGGAATTGCAATCCATTTTATTTAAAAACCTAATTAAATATCAGACAGGTAACCCTGGTTCTGAGAAAATGCCTGAGCCAGAATACAGTGCTATTTAAAGACAGACACTTGATTCCCCTTTTTCCCTCATTAATATTTCTTCTCTTCTCTGGAATTCACATGCCAAAAAAATTACAATTAATTTCTTAAATGATTTGCACTTACCAGAGGCAGTTCATACATTTTTGCCAGGCAATACAATACCTTAACACATAATTTTCACTAGCACATCATTCACATCAGTCTTGAAATGCAGACCTATGTTTCAGACCTGTTATGAATATACTAGTGATTCTGTGATTTGTGTTAAAGGGTGATTGGGGAGCTTGCAGGAGCTTGTTTTGACGACAAGGGGGAGCTGCATATTTTACAGACTTAAACAGAGACAGTGTGTTTGGCTAATTGGAGACACCAAGGCTGAGGAGAAGCTGTATTAAGATAAACACTCAGTTCTATTCAGAACTGGGAATTTGTTTTCTTTAGATAAGAAGCCTGGACAACTGAGCATGTGTGAAAGTGGACAACTTTGAGGATGACTCATTTACTTCATCTCCAAATTGGTGAAGCATGGGTTTGATGGGTGGACCACTAGATGGATAAAGAACTGGCTTAATGGCCGCACCCAAAGAGTGGCTGTCAACGGGTCCATGTCCCAGTGGAGGCCAGTGACAAGCGGAGTCCCTCAGGGATCAGTCCTGGGACCAGTCTTGTTCAACATCTTTGTGGGTGACATGGACAGTGGCATTGAGTGCACCCTCAGCAAGTTTGCTGATGACACCAAGCTGTGTGGTGCAGCAGACACGCTGGAGGGAAGGGATGCCATCCAGAGGGACCTTGACAGGCTGGAGAGGTGGGCACAAGCCAACCTCATGAGCTTCAACAAGACCAAGTGCAGGGTCCTGCATCTGGGTCGAGGCAATCCCAGGCACAAATACAGGCTGGGCAGTGACTGGCTGGAGAGCAGCCCTGAGGAGAGAGACTTGGGGGTGCTGGTGGACGAGAAGCTAAACATGAGCTCTCAATGTGCACTTGCAGCCCGGAAAGCCAATCAGATCCTGGGCTGCATCAGGAGAAGTGTGGCCAGCAGGGCAAGGGAGGTACTTCTCCCCCTCTGCTCAGCCCTGGTGAGACCCCACCTGGAGTACTGCGCCCAATTCTGGAGCCCCTATTAGAGGAGGGATGTGGACGTGCTGGAACATGTCCAGAGAAGGGCCACATGGATGAGCAGAGGGCTGGAGCACGTCTTTTATGAGGACAGACTGAAAGAGTTGGGGCTGTTCTGTCTGGAGAAGAGAAGGCTCCGAGGTGACCTCATTGTGGCCTTCCAGTATCTGAAGGGGGCCTACAAGAAGGCTGGGGAGGGACTTCTCAGGATCTCAGGTAGTGATAGGACTAGGAGGAATGGAATGAAGATGGAGGTGGGGAGATTCAGGCTGGATGTGAGGAGGAAGTTCTTCCCCATGAGAGTGGTGAAGCCCTGGAATGGGTTGTCCAAAGAGGTGGTTGGGGACCCATCCCTGGAGGTGTTTAAGACCAGGCTAGATGAGGCTCTGGCCAGCCTGATCTAGTGTGGGGTGTCCCTGCCTATGGCAGGGGGGTTGGAACTAGATGATCCTTGTGGTCCCCTCCAACCCTGACTGATACTATGATACTATGATACTTACAAAAAGATTGTTCACAGAATCTTTTTTTTTTTCTCCGATTCATAAACCATAATCAGAGAAAGGGGAAGAAAAAGAGAATTTCTTCTTTGTATCCATATAAAAATCACATAGAATCATAGAATTGTGAGGGCTGGAATGGTTACTCAGAGACCCATCCATCCTGGCCTTAAAACCCTCCAAGGATGGGGTTTCTACTACCTCCCCAGGCAACCTGTTCCAGTGGCTCACCACCCCCATGGTGAAGAATTTCTTAATCTTTTTACAGTATTTTTTTTTTTAATTTAATTATTTCTGACCTAGTGAATCCATACCTATACAACTTGAACTAGTTTTTCCTAGACGTAATTCACTGAACCAGTAATGGAGCAAGACACTTCTACTTGTGGTTGAAAAAATATTAAAGTCTCCAATATAGTTTCTACTGATTTCCAACAAGAATTTGTGCCCTAAATAATCCAATTCTTATTGGAAAAATTTCCTAAGGCCATTCTTATGTTAATGAAGATATTTGGTACCTGTTGCAGCAGAACCAGTCTGCTGTGTCATTCATTGTATCACACCACTTGTCTAGAAAGACACCTGACCCTCACTGTATTGCACCATAGAAACACATACCTTGGGAATCCTTTTGCTCCCAGGGTCTGTCACTTTTTCATTATCCTTCTAATCCTGTGTTATTTTGCTCCTTGGGACACTTCCAAAACAAAAGAATTTTGCTCAGGAGAGCCAGAAGTCAGAACATTCTTATTTAGCAGTACTACAGGATTTGCATCTGTACTTTGTTTCAGCCACTCAGGCATTCTGATTCCCCCCAAAATTATCAAAGTTAATTCCTGGTTGTATTTTCAAACACAAAACAAGCAGAAAAATCACAGTGAACAAGAGCCAGGCATAATGAACCATAAGGAAAAAATATCAACCATATTAGAGCTTTGCAGTTTGGCATGACAGCTGAGTACTTCTTTTTTTCGAAGACCTCGGTAAATCAGAACAATGGCGCTGATGGCATGGTATAATTGTCTCTGATATGCTGCAGTGAGTGTTATTTATGGTTGTTTATAAAATATGCTGTCAGAATGGTAGGCTGCCCAGGACCTTAACATTACTTATGGATTCTCCTGTCTTCATATGCCCTTTTGTCCACCAAATTAAAAACAAGCAAAGAAACAAACAAACCAAAGCCCAATACAAACCAAACAAAACCAACCAAATAAATCAATCCCCTCAAAACCTCCAAACAACAAAGAAACAAAACACCTGAATAATTAAAACCAACAGAAACTCAAAAATCAAAACCCACCAAACTTTTAACCCTACACTTTATTATATTGCACATCTATTATTCTTTGGCTATTCTATGAACACCTATCATGAAAAAGCAAAAGCCCAAATTCTGTACCAGATATTGTCTAATAAGGTGCAGTTTGTCAATGGGAAGAGGTAATAAATGAAAGAATAATGGAAATAGTTACTTTGTTTACTGTGAGTGAAACAAGTATTATAGAGATATAATTGTTACACTTTTTGCCACCAATTGTTTAAATATGAAAATGAAATATAAACCTGCAAGACATATGACAATAAAACCATTTTCTTTTTGACTGGATAAGTAGTTATTCTTAACAAAAAAATAGTACAAGTCACATACGTATTTAGTTATCGAGTTCCTGAAAATACAAGCATTAATAAGTTCAGGTGTTGAATCTAAAAGCATCTTCCCTTCTCTTAAACTGAAATGCATTAAATGTAGGAGATGCTCAAGTTTGTTCTCAAGCTTCTTGCTAAATCACAAATGAAACAAGGATGAATAAATTAGGTAATCTATAATAATTCTAATGTGCCAGATCCCAGTGGCAGCTGATGATATCTCACTATAGTACTCATTTTTACCTCAGACTGCTACTTACAGCAATCTTTTCATAATTTTCTGACAGAGTGAGATTTGGGAAAAAGCCTGAAACAGATTTCCAAAAGCATGAAACAATTCCAGCCTCCTCTCTTCCTTGCATCATTGCAGGAAAGCATTCTGAGGTAAGATGCTAAATTTTCTTATGCCTTTCAGCCCAGTTGGAGTCATGTACCATCTGCTTTAGTCTTCTTATATGTGCCCTGTATCTTAACGTTAACTAAACCACTTTAATACGTTCTCCTGTCAAAATTAGTAAATAGCATCTGACAGATGTCAGACAGCATCTGACAGATGACAGATTACCTTCACACATCTCTGTATGGTTTTATCCAAATGTGGAAGGCAGAAACACAAGGAAGGTTAGAAAGCATGATTTGATTCATCAGAGAAAGTCAAGATTCATTTTACATCTCAAACTTGACATGGAAAACAGGTATTATTTGGGGTTTAAATTAAAAGAATCAACATGATGTCTTTCAAAACCATCAAAAGTATTTCTATATGAACTAAAAAAAAAAAAAAAAAAAAAAAGAAAAAAAAAAGCTCCAGTGGTTTAAATTCTATCTTTAGTTGGAGCTTGAAATTAGTTAGAAAACAGAGTTACATAGCCACAAGTGTGATCTTACTAAACATTCTGATCTTTGACATTACTAGGAATATCTCCCAATATATATTGAACTGCTTTCTGAGCTCCTGCATTTGATTTTAATTGTATTACTTCAAGCTGTGTTTTCAGAATACTGCAGAATACTGCTTTGGCTGATGTCCACTATAAAATTAACTGGTTCCAGACTTCCAAGGAAAGTTGAGCTAACAGGACAGATGACTAAACAGAGGACATCTATTTTCCAAATGAACTTTTCTGTCTTTAAGGTGACTTGTTTACCTTTGTAAAGATTAAAGTCCTCCCCAACTGCTGGACAGAAGTCCAAAGTATAGGTTTTGTTACAGAACATATCACCTGTAACTTCAATGAGTAAAGCCAATTTAGATTTGAAATTGAAAAAGACTCATCTGCTGTTTCCATTCCATTGCTACAGAAGTTGCAGGTGTTTTGAGCAGACTCATCTGTGCTAAGCAAGACATTTCCTCATCATGGGACTATACAAATTAATTCTCAGGCACAAAGAATCTAGATTAAACAATTGAATCTTTACAGAGTACAGCACACTCTTGGCATACACTGTTAAGAATTTCTGTCACACTCAGTCACATTTATCCTGGTTATTTTCCCATTACTACTGCCAGATGTCATCCTACTTGAACCATTTCTTGATGATCATAAACATACCTACTCCAAATCCTAGCCACCAACCAATGCCACTTGGAAAAGGCAGCCTCACAAGTTACAACTACCAGTAGTTCACTACTGCCCCTAGAAACAGTATGAGATTATAAATTCTACAAATCCCTCAGATTTCCTTAAAACCATCCCCTTTTAAGATGATAGGGAGAAGCAAGACATTGAAAATTATATAGCTGCATCAAAACACTCCAGGACCCCTCAAGACACATCACTTAAGCTAAAGCTACTGAAGTCAGATGTTGCCACTAGCAATCACACAAAAATTCAAGTCCAAAGTGTGCTTGTCTGTGGCAGTTTAGGCTGGATGCCTCCTGTTACTGCCACATAAATTATACCTCTGCTGTCCTGAGTGTCCAACACAGTAGGTGGACACAGAAAATAGCGTATTTCATACCCATAAATCCTGTGCCCTATAAATCCATCTGCAAAGTCTTTCTCTTCCTCTTTCTTCCCTCTCTGCTCCCGTGGGGGATACAGGGATGCTCCCTATTGGGTGACAGTGGGGGGAGTATCTCAAGGACTCTTAGGCCTGGCTAGGCCTAATACCAGGAGGAGAAGGTGGGGAGGGGCAGTCTCAGACTCAGCTAGCCTGAGATTAGCTTAGCAGGGTGTGAGGATGGGGAATAAAGAGTCCTGGGGGTTTTGGATATACCCTTAGGTGGGGAGATGGGTAGTGTTGGAGACTTTTGTGCTGGATGGGAATCTGTTTTTGGTTCTCAGAAAGGCAGCAAACATATCTGACTTTTCTGTAAATGTGAGTTACACAAAAAAGAATTAAGTGTATTTTAATCCTTCCATTTATTTACCAAAGGGACATACTGCTCGGGACCAGTTTTGAAAGACTAGATAGAACTTTCAACAATGATGTTTCAGCTTCAGGGTCTAACATTCTAAGCAGCCTCTGCTATCATATCAAGTAGGTATTATTCAGAATTCAGAGGTGAAAAAATGGTCTTGATCCCTCAAAAGCATGATTTTGCATATTGCACAGTGTTACTTTCAAAAGACATCTCTGAACAGACCTTTGACTGAAAAACCCAAACATGTTCCAACTTAAAAGATTAAAGGCTTTTTTGGAGATAAAGCTGAGGAAGTGACAGAAGATAAGCAGAAGTAAAATGCAGCTTCCCAGTCACACAAAGGATACTAAGATCTTGGATTTAGGAGGAAAAAATCCACACAGGGAGTAAAAGAAGAATTTGAAAAGGATTTGCCTTTGGGATGGCAAAATCAAATTCTCCCTTTCAGAAATCAAATTTTCCATTCATTTAACAAGTAGGAAGTAGAACAGAATAGGATTTGAAGAAGTCTGCACATCTCTCATCCATCTTCATAGTGATTAGTGATGAGGTTAGAGCCAACTACGGCAGCTTTAGCGGAGTCTATGCAGTGAGCAGAGCATCATAGTGAGAGCAAAGAAACAACCAGCCAATTAAATCTTCCTTCACAGTTTGTGATGCAGTCAAGAACATACAATACACACACACACAAAAAAAATTCCAGCTCATTGACTAATATCCAGAAATGGTCAAGAACCTTACCCAACCTTCCCCTCCCTTCTCCATTGATTGTACATCATCTAGTAATTGTGTGCTTTACACTGCTGGCTTGCAGGACAGATGCCATAAGCCTCCTATTAACACGATACAGATGGTAGCAGCACTTGTAAATCAACATGATGGATTACTCTGTAAAACAAGTGGGTTCTGATTGAAACAATGGGCAACACAGAGAATTCTCTCTGATTCCTAGGGGAGCATATCACTGATGTTTTAATTCATAGGTATGTATTTGGGTATTATATATTTGGGAAACTACTTAATGAATCAGACCTTATTGCTGTCTACAACTACCAGAAGGGAGGTTGCAGTCAGGTGGGGATTGTTCTCTTCTCCCAGGCAACCAGCAACAGAACAAGAGGACATGGTCTCAAGCTGTGCAGGGGAGGGTTAGGCTTAATCTTAGAAAGAAGTCTTTCACAGAAAGAGAGACTGACCATTGGAATGGGCTGCCCAGGGAGTTGGTGGGGTCAGCACCCCTAGAGTTGTTTAAGAAAAGACTGGATAAGACACTTAGTGCCATGGTCTAGTTGATCAGTTAGGGTTGGGTGATCAGTTGGACTTGATGATCTTGGAGGTCTCTTCCAACCTGGTTGATTTTGTAACTAATTCTGTAACTAAGATCATTTGTGCCAATATCTTATATGGCTGTTTCATACACTGTTCCACCTGCAGCAGGTTGCTGCCTCTGTACTTGTTGGTAAAAGAGTTAGTTTAGTCCACATTTAGTGAAATATGTTTATATTTTTACTTAATAGTAAATTAATAGGGGAATTAACATTTAAGAATAAACTGAGTACTTTATGGTCAAAAAGGGAGTAGTTATACCTAGAACCATAGAATCACAGAATAGTCTGGGTTGGAAGGGAACTCCAAAAGTCATCTAGTCCAACCCCTTCTATAGTAAGCAGGAGCATCCTCAACTAGATCAGGTTGCCTCACATGCACTCTTAAAGTAGACTTTACAAGCATCATTTCAAACCAGACAGTATTATAGCATCCTTTAAGAAGAGAATACTTGTTTCTCAAATATGGTTTAATCAGTTTTGACTTTCATAGATACAAGGTCATGCAGTAACCTTGAAATGCTTTGCTAGACTTTTTATTTTTTTTTTTTTTTTTTTTGCACAGAAACCTACAAAGAAACCCTTTCCAGCACTTCAGCAAATACAACAGTGACAGGCATTCTGTTCAGAAAGTTGTATCTTATTTTCCATTTTCTTTCTAACCTTCCTAAAGTTGAAGACTGGGGAGGGGGGTGGCAGGGAGGATGTTTACAGAAGTATCTGTTAACTTTTTCTTGCCAGGCTTAAAAATGAACAACAACAGCAGCAGCCAACCAAACAACAACAAAATCCCAAAACAAAACATCCCAAAACAACAAAACCAAACAACAAAAAAGCATCAGCAGGGGTGATGGTTCTGGATACTCAATACAGTGGATAAACACGCAAAGGATATCAGGGTAAGTAAGAAAAAAACTACCTGAGAAGTTGTAGTAAAACTAATTTAAACTTTCTCATTCTCTCTCACAAAGCATGTGAGCATTATCTTCAGAACCAAGTAAATATCAGGCAAATACAGAGCATGGGAAAGATCACTGACTTCATCAATATGACACACAATATTTTGCTAGACCTACAGAATAGCTTAGCAGCTGGTGACAAAAGGTAAGAGACTCCCAGCAAAGTCAGTGTAGTTTGGATAAACTTCTAAAATGAAGAAGCCAACCAAAAGAAGAAAGACCAGAGGTTCCTCTGTTATCACACCAATACACTTGGAGGGTGAACCAGCATGAGAGAATACTAAGGTACAGAAAATATATTCATCATCTACTTCTTTTATCCTAGAAATTGTTATCTGACTCACATCTGTTTTACATCACTCAGTCTGTGAAGAGTATTTCAAGGATGACAGTGAGAATATAAGAGCTACAGGGGCAACACACAGCTCTGTCTTTGCGAAAAGGGAGACTGGCACAGGGCTTTATTCTCTTTTCTGACAATAGCAGGATGGTGAAGAAGCTGTTTTTATGGTAACTCTTTTTTTCTTTGAAATACTTGCTGAGTGCCTTTGTTTCTCCTTTTGCCCTTTTTGGGACCAAGTATCAAAAACTTAAGACTTGTGCCATTACTGCACTCTGAAATTAGTAGTTATACCAACAGGACACAAGAGTAAGATATTATGGCACAGATAAAAAGTGTCACTGGTCATTGCAATGTATGAGGGCAAAAAGTACTGTACTTCAGCTTAAAACAGACATAAAATGTAAATTTGACCCGAATACATATAAGATACACAAACAACTGAAAATGCTGCAAAAGACAACAAAGTTTCTCATTAACAGTGAAAGGACCATACAAATGTTAAATTAGCTTTCCAGTTGTTCCTTCAGTAGTATGCCATGGTACTCCACAAGGTGGACAGTCACACACAACTATACTTTTGTACAACCTCCACAATGTTGTAGAGTAGAGTAGAGTAGAGTAGAGTAGAGTAGAGTAGAGTAGAGTAGAGTAGAGTAGAGTAGAGTAGAGTAGAGTAGAGTAGAGTAGAGTAGACGAGGTTGGAAGAGACCTTCAAGATCATTGTGTCCAACCAGGTTGGAAGAGACCTTCAAGATCATCGCGTCCAACCTATCATCCAACACCACCTAATCAACTACACCATGCAACCAAGCACCCCAACAAGTCTCCTGAACACCTCCAATGATGGTGACTCCACCACCTACCCGGGCAGCACATTCCAATGGGCAATCACTCTCTGCGTAGAATTTCCTCCTAACATCCAGTCTAAACCTCCCCTGGTGCAGCTTGAGACTGTGTCCTCTTGTTCTGGTGCTGGTTGCCTCGGAGACGAGACCAGCCCCCCGCCTGTCTACAACCTCCCTTCAGGTAGTTGTAAGAAGCAAGAAGGTCTGCCCTGAACCTCCTCTTCTCCAGGCTAAGCAACCCCAGCTCCCTCAGCCTCTCCTCACAGGGCTTGTGCTCCAAACCCCTCACCAACTTTGTTGTCCGTCTCTGGACATGTTCCAGCAAGTCAACATCCTTCCTAAACTGAGGGGCCCAGAACTGGACACAGGACTCAAGGTGTGGCCTAACCAGTGCAGTGTACAGGGACACAATGACCTCCCTGCTCCCGCTGGCCACACTGTTCCTGATCCAGGCCAGGATGCCATTGGCCCGCTTGGCTGTCTGGGCACACTGCAGGCTCATGTTCAGCCTGCCATCAACCAGTACCCCCAGGTCCCTCTCTACCTGGGCACTCTCCAGCCACTCTGACCCCAGCCTGTAGCTCTGCATGGGGTTGCTGTGGCCAATGTGCAGAACCCGGCACTTGGATGCGTTAAATCTCATGCCGTTGGACTCTGCCCATCTGTCCAGCCTGTCAAGGTCCCTCTGCAAAGTCCCTCTACCCTCCAGCAGATCAACTCCTGCCCCCAGTTTGATGGAGGAATCAAGCTGTCACAAAGTAGGTCCAGATTTCCCAGTGCATATACCCTGCAGTACTCTGTTGCTTGTTTCTCTCCTTTGTAAATGAAAGGATGCAGACTGAACAATAGGGTGCTAGTGCCAACGTGTACTGTGTGTTATACACAAAAAGCCTATTGAGGTGCAAAGCAGATTCCTCTAGTTCTTTTGGGGAAGCATTACATTGTACTAAAATCCCAACCAGTTTCGTGGTTAATGCTCTAGTTTTAGTAGATAGCATGAATCCAGTCACCTTCCCTGTATCTTTGAATGTTTGTATATTAGGATTACCTGCCTTGCAGGTTTTTGTAAGGTCAAAACAAAATAAAGCAACATTTAAGTCAGGTCAATTTATATATAGGTGGAGCCTCACACTGAATGTGGCATGAACTGCTTGTAAACTATCCAAACTGATTTTATCGTAAGTTAAACTCTTGATGAAGTGCAACACTGTGAGGAATCCATCCTGCACACTTCCTTCACTTCAGAAACACATTTCACAAATACCAGTTTAAAGGGGATGTTTTGAGCAATTTCAACTACTGACTTCATTAAATGGACCTGAAAATGAGCTGGGTGCTTTATTTTCTACATCTATTTTCTCTACTTCACTGTCCCATGCCTTCTACCATATCTGCACATTAAAAAAGCACATCAGCAAAGTATTACTGAATTACGTGCAGCCCCAAATGTGCCCAATCACAAGCATCACTACAAAGTGCCACAGCATGGTGGTACAAGCTCTTCTGCATAGCTGGTCTGCCTATCAATTAGGCAACAAAGAAAAACTTCAGAGGGACCCCCATGTGGCTCACTAAATTCTCTCTGATTGCTATCAGCCACAAGAGGTGCCCACTGCAGCAAGGAAGTTTTGTTTGGCCAGTTGATTGGTTGTTTTTTTCATCTATTAAAGACTTACTCATCCACAGATTGCAAAGGATGAAAAGAAAACCTTTTCACCTGTCAAGAGAATGAAATTTCCTGCCAGACTAAGAGCAGTTATGGAAAGTGTATATTACTCAAAGTAGCCATTACAGTAAACTATGCCATCAAAAAAAGAGTACTTGAGCTTTCAGCATCATGCAGTACAAACTCTACTATGTCACAGTCCTGCTATTTTCAGTTTGGGTACGGTCTGGTAATTTTTTCCTCCCAATAGCAGCATTTCCTTAGAATGGAACAATTAAAACTATTAGCTACTTATGGGTCAATCTGATTTATGCCTTGTATCAATTTGTCATGTATCACTCTAATCAGAAAAATCAGCTGTGGCATATCCTGACAACAGAAGCTGTAGTGTTCTCTATTTTGTTGATTTTCTCTTCAATTTACTCAATGTTAACAACACTGACATACTACCTTCGCCTGTCTCCTTGACTCAAGTGTTGACACAATGGTTCTGTAAATACAATTTTTGATGCAAAAATTTTTGGTTCGTTTTTTAAGTTATGCAAATTTTCTAAAAACTGATAGTTTCAGAAACATTGTCATGAATTCTGCTAACCTGACTTAACACTCCAGCTTTTTAGTATTATGCCTGCTCACTGATCCCCCAAGATGGTTAGATGAAAATGGAAATACACTAAAAAACTGCTGAAGATGAAAGTGCCACATACTTCTGTAAGTTTTCTCCCGGTTTCTGGTACACAAATACACACAGAATTTTATCAAGGGCAGAGGATATGCAAGTCACCATCACCATAGTTAAAATTTCTATTGCAGAAATTGAGATCTTTTCAAAACAGGAAAAGTTTTACCACTTGTGTTGCCATATTCTTTATAAGTATCTCTCTAAAAACTAGCTTACAACACAAAGATTTACTTGCTTCTGCTTCATGATACTGAAATGAAAAATTTCACAAGGAAAAAGCCACCCTCCTAGAAGACTCCAAACATCATTGTGGCAAATTTAAACATTCTAATTGCAACTAGTAGTTGGAAAGAAGGGAGAACAAGTATCTATATACAAGCATAAAAATTTCCTCCATCAACAACTCAAAGAGGTTTGATGTTGCACAAGACACTTCTTAAATTGTCTTGGAGGTGGATTTCAGACAGTTTCCATCCTAGCAGGCAGTGAGGACAGATGGTTGAAATCTGCACCATTTCATTGAGTTATTGAAAAAAATATGCTAATTTATTCAAAGGATCCAGATTTTCCTGCAAAATGTAAATGAGAAGGGTAGAAATATGCTTGATAAATAATTTGAGGGAGACTTAATTGCAAACCAGAACATCCCAATAAGTAAACAGCATTGTGAATTCCTGCAGGATCAGTGTGTCATTTTACTTTACAGAGTGCTCAGATAAGCACCAAAAAGAAATCTGTCCCAGGACATTCATGTCTCACATTCAGAGGTGAGAAGAAAGCATCTAGAAATTTCCTGGCAGACCATGTGGACTGCTAACTTCAGAAGCAGCTGAAGATTCATCTATACGAGAGGTCCATTACACTTTTTTATTGAGCAGGGTGCTCAATTAGACAGATGGGTCTTCCCCATTATCTCAGCACAGCTTCATCAGATGCTCCTTGCTTCACACTGCCACAGCCTGACCAGAGAAAGCAACAAGAACACCACCAGCAGTCACACATGTTGGCTGGGCAACAGACAACTTCAACAGACAACTTCAACACACTAGACCCCAGAAAGGAAAAACAATGCCATGTAGCCTCTTCTAACAAAAGCAGCACAGCACTGCAGAATCAGTGCCTCACACCTCCTGTTTCTCCAGGTGCCCTGCCATTTTACAGGCTCTGGGGAGCTTACAGACAAAAGTTCATTCCACTTCTTTAGCTGCTGCATTTTGTCAGTTTCCTCAAGAAACTTAGTAGTAGAATATTCTTGCATATATATTATTTACAAGTTACTTCAAAATAGGACTATAAATGGTACTGTGGTCCTCTAGTACAGTCTTTCACACAGTATTTGGGGTATTTAGGGTTGGGGCCCCATCCCTGGAGGTGTTTAAGACCAGGCTGGATGAGGCTCTGGCCAGCCTAATCTAGTGTGGGGTGTCCCTGCCTATGGCAGGGGGGTTGGAACTAGATGATCCTTGTGGTCCCTTCCAACCCTGACTGATACTATGATACCATGATTTGTTCCAGTCTGCCCAACATTTACACTGAGCATATTCGGGGGGAGGGGGAGTTGGGGAATTATAAAATCCCAAATAAAATTTTAATTTTAAAATCACCAAGTGATGGAAAAATACCCAAAACTCCGGAGCAATGCCTTGCAGTTTCTGTGGTGGCTAATTACTGCTTCTTTAGAAATTGTAACACTACAGCCCAGGCATTGTATCTTCTTTGTATTTATTTTCCCCACCCCCTCTGGAATTGCTTCTGTACTGGTCAGGTTGATCCTTAACACTCTATCTGCTGACTCCTGACTCAGTGTAGAATACTTTTTCTACCTTTCACAACAAGGTAAGTTTTCCCTTACTGTCTCAGCTTATGAACCTGTCTCAATATATTTCTATGTTTTTTTGAGCCAATAACTCCAAAACTGAAGAGAATGTCCTACTTTGATTATAAAAAGTGACAAACGCAGTGAAAATCACATCCTTTATTTACTGTTTCGATACATAAAAACGCATTATCTTCAGCCGTAACATCATCCTAGCAGTATACATTCAACTGACTGTGGCTCAGCACCAGTGTATTTTTGCAATCGTTATTCATCATTCTTGTACATACCTCCGTCACTGCATTATCACTGGGAAAAATGTATAAATAGTAGTCTAAAACCCCTATTACTTACCCAAGTATTGCTGAACTACTAACTTACTTTGGAATTCACTTAATTCGAGGTCCACAATGTGACTTAGCACCCTTCCATTTTCTCAGCAAAAACCTTCAGCAGGTGCTTACAGTAATCTATCACATAAAACACCACTGCCTATATTAGCCAATCTAAATCACATTAAAAAATCATACCAAGCCAACTTGGAAAAATCTATCTTCCATCAACACTTTCAGCAGCTGTTAATTATACTTCCCCCTTTCAGTTCTTCATTATTCAAGCCTTTTCCCAATCATTCCACTTTTTTTTTTTCTTTTTGCATAGACTGAAGTAAAGACAAAAACTCACAACCTGAGCCATAACACTTGGGAAAAAGCATTAATTTGTGGTTTTGGTTTGGTTTTGGGGTATTTTTTTGATCTCTTGAAAGAAAAGTGTGGGTTTTTTTCTGGGTAAAAAAAAAAAAAGCTAACAAAATGTCAATTTCAAAGATCTTTGGAAAAAATCTTTGAAAATTAGGTGGGTTTTTTGAATGACTTTCCATTTTTCATAGCATTTGTCATGTTCATTCGCTTACTTGGCACAAAGTTTTTGTGTCTTTTTCTTAGCATATTTGCATTCCACTTGTTCACTGCTCCAGTGTGATACAGATGTTTAATTTAGTTCATCCTCAGCTGCACTTTGGTCATTGCACACATCTATTCCTCTTCAGTGTAATATCTCAGGTTATTTTCAGTATTTCAAGTGGATTAACTCAATTCAATACCGTTACAAGACTTCACCCATTGAAACAAAATCTTTCATTCTTAGATTGATCTTCTAATGTTCTTTTCTTTCCCATCATTTGTCTTTCTGCAATTCTTAACTCTTACTTTATATTTTATCTGCTTCTGTACTTTGTTTAAAACTTGTATCCTAACATTCTAGAGTTGCATCAAACTTCCTTGTAAAACAGAACTGCTTGTTTTCAAAAGAGAGCGGTCTTCTGTATCAAGTGGGACATTAGGTTTTTCTGTATTGTTCACTGAATATTTTATGAACTTCTCAAGTTTTATTCTATTACCTCAATTTAATTTTGTCTTCTAATTAATTTGATCACATTTCTTATAGAAGCAAAATCCTGTCAAATGCTTTTTACTGAGCTGTGACTTGAGCCTTCATTTTCAGTATGGTCCAAATGAACGTTTTTTGATTAGTGAAATTCACCTTGCAATTGAGTCAGCAATTGTCTTCCAGGTTACTGAGACATTCTGAAATTGCTCTCAAAATAGTTGAATACAGGCTTTACCGTGAAAATTTCCATGATGTTCCAAGTGAAATCTAATTTTTCCTTGCTAGATATAAATGAGCCTTTACCGAACTGTCATTCTGTTCTTGGGACTGATCGTTACAAAGCAGACACCCACTGTTACCATTTTGCATTTCAGCTCCTGCAAGATTTATCCATTGTCACTGGAAGCCTCCCAAGCTATTGGTAATTCAAATGGATAAAACTGTATTTGGCATAGAGCATCGTTCACCTCCCCTTCTGCCACTTCAATCTTCCTCAATATGCTAACTATCAAATCATGAGAGCTGTGCCACTGGGCTTCAGTGTTGCTGCAGTGGTATTATATTTGCTACTTTTCCTCCTCAGATGCTGAGCAACTTTTAGAATATTTTTTAAATACAGTCTCATGTGACAATGCCATAATAGCTTTAGATTAGCATGAGACCATGCTCATTTAATTTGCATTTTAGCAATATGGCACTCACCCTCACTCTATTCTTGTTTAAAAGAAACGTGTCAGTATCATTGGGACGGGCTCAAAAATTCTTCTGCTCTATGGCTGCAACATTCCTTCCAATATCCTTCTATTTTGATAAAAGTATTCAACCCTCCCACTAAGGCTGAATTTGCATCCTTTGTCCTGCTCCTAAAAAAGTATTTTCAGACCAATGATAACGTCTCCTCTTCTGAACAGAGGATAAGGCTGGAGAGGAGCTAAACTATGTTTGACATAATTTTTCCCTTAAGAAGCTCTGATTTTATGCAAGTGAAATTCTTTACTCCCGGGAATAATTTCTTTGTTAAGGCTTTATGCGTATCTGTTCAAATATTTGATTTAATCTTCGATTATTTTTTTCCTTGAATAATTTTGCATATTATATTTTAAGATATTCTTGTGCCAATAAGCATACTTTCCCTCCCCCCACACACAGAATTTCATTAGGTGTTAATAAAAAGAAATTCTAGACACCTACCCTCAATGCATTTGCAGTTTCCTAACTAAATCTTGAAGCTATTCCTCTCCAAATAGCTTCCAGACATCTCTTTCTTTAAATGTTAGTAACATATAAATATGAAAAAAAAAAAGAAAAAAAAGAAAAATCAAACCACTATTGGTGTGCTACACAAATAATTGGGGATGAATGTGTAGTAAAGCTTTCTAATAGAATACTGTCAATCATAGCCAACCACTACTTTCTCATTATGTGTTTGCTGAAACTCTATGATGGAATTCTGCTGGTGACATTTGAGTGATAGTGACTTTGATTTCAAATGAAATGTTTCAGGTTCATTTCATTACCTTGGAAAAGTAAAAGCAAATTTGCCTTATAAAAAGCAATTACTTCTTAGCTGACCAGTGCACAATAGCAATATAAAAAAAGATTTCTCATTCCACTATTCAAATCCTAAACTAGCAAACTAGTGTTTGATTATGTTTTAAACCAATTTTACCTTGTTTGAATTGCAAAAACCATTTAATCTTCATAAAGTAGGTTATTATAATGGAGATCATATTTTATTGGTACAGTACACCAGTCTGGGATAAACAGTAGAGTTTTTTGTGGTTTAGGTTGTTGGGGTTTCTTTTGTCACTTGGGTTTCTTTTACATGTTTACTCCTTCCATCTAAGGACGAAATGCTTAAAAGTGGAAGAACAGCCATATCCTTTCAGCATGCAACATTTGAAACCTTTTACAAATATCCACAAGTTTAAAAGTATTCAAACTATAATAAACAGATATACTCTTACTCCATGCATCATGCAGCCAACAACATGATAAATAGGAGTTGAATGCGTCACTTATGTGGTTTCTACAAAGAGCTGTATAAACTGTCCTGTTCCCCCAGTTCACAAGTATTTATATAGGAATGAAGGTATAATGTAGCATAAAACCAGAGCCTAGATTTGGGACAGGTGAAATGAGACAAAAGCATTGCTATGGCTGTTTTACTCATCTGGACAAGCCCATTTGTCCCTTTGATGTATGCCTCTAAAATCCTTCAAGTCCACTCATGTCCTACAGGCGGCTTCCTATGCTTTGTCTTTCACTTGAGAACCTGGGCTAACACATCTAAAGACTGATTTTGGCGAGGAGAGCGAGAGTTTGAAAAAGGACTGGGAAAATCCTCCAAAATCTGTGGCATGGGAAAACCACAATGGTATGCCTTCTTCTCTGACACCACAAGAGATTCCTCCCCAAACCTATTCCATCACCAGGAATGTTTCTTTCATTGGAAATTAATTTATCTTTTCTGTATAGTAGCTTTGCAATTAAGTTAATATAGTGCTGCTACTGCTAGAAACACACGTTACATTAAACTAACAGCTCAAGCTTCAGGACTTTTGGGGAGACCAAATGATTATTACCTTATATATTTTATCTTTGCTTTGTACAACTGTATAGGGTGTCATATACTGTTATATATATGCTTATGTTAGTAGCCAATAGCAAGCATTTAGTTTTAGAAGATGAATTATCCATATGACCTTAAAATAAAAATATGTGAGAACAAACATGGACTGAGGGGTGAAGTCCTGAAAGCACAGGCATAGGATTATATAGTATGTCTCACAGCTACAAACAACTTACAGTGGTCAGATTCTGGTCAATAAAGAATGAAGTCTTGGATATAAACAGTTCATAGAATAGAATCATAGAATCAACAAGGTTGGAAAAGACCTCAAAGATCATCAAGTCCAACCTGTCACCCAAGACCTCATGCCTACTAGACCATGGCATCAAGTGCCACATCCAATCCCCTCTTCTAGTTACAATAAATTATCTAACAGATGTGAAATATACCACTTCTCATAAACTCAGATCTAGTAGGGAAATACAGACCAATAGAGAAAGAGCAAGCAAATCTACCATGCTGGTGATCATAGTAAAATGACTTCAGGTGTATCTAAATTTCAAAAAGAAAGCACCAATGTTGTATCCTTCCAGCAAAGGACTTGAATGCTTAAGAATCATCATAACACATAGAAAATAACTACAGAAAGATTACTTCTAATTGCAAAAGGTATGCACACAGTGTTTCAGTTAAGTTTAGGTTTTAAGGTGTAAGAAAGTTTCAATTTTAGATCATCAAAAAGTGAAAGGAGAAAACATACCTCAGCAACGTTTTGTAATAACTGATCTTGAATATAAGATAATAAACTGGCAGTGCATAATCTAGAATAGGAAGCGAAATCATCAGCAACACAGTGCCATATAAAAAGAGATTAAAAGTCTTTCCATTTAAAACAGCATTAGACTATAAGTCAACAAAATAGCTTCTTTCCTACAGAGATGCAGACAATCGCTTCCACTGAATGACAGATATGACAAAGCCAAGCAGAGATGAAGTAACACTGCCCCTGAATCAAGATAAATGTCAAATGAAATTATCCATCACCCTCATGAAGAAAAAAAAAAAATAAATTATGATCCTCAGGTATAAATATTAAATGAGGGGAACCATATATTTCTGAAAGAGTGCTGTGCATAAATCACTGTGTAACACAAAATTAGTCCTGTGAGATTCAAAGTGATTAAAATTACTCTTCAGCTTTAGAAATACATCAAAGAAATAGTTAACATAGCAGGCTTGCTGCACAGAAAGTGAGGAAGATGCTTCCATTAGAAAAGCAATTTCATTGCTTTATTAAAAGAATTAAATCTCCCCATCAAAAAAAGTAATTTTTCCCACCATTCTTTCCTGTTCAACAGCATTCCTCTTTCAAACTGATGTTCCCACATCTTTCTGATTGTTAGAGAAATGTAAACATTTTTCATAACAGTGTTTTGATGTGAAAAATCGTGCTCCCCTCTTCTTAGGCAGAATGTCAATCTTCTAGTGGAACGCAATTAGAGAGCATAATTTTTTCCTGGATCAAAATGTATTTTAATGGATACTACCTTCCGTTATCTCCAAAGAATAAAAGAAACTAATTTTAACCAGTCTATCAAAAATTTCCCTACATACTATTGTTTTACCTGTGCTATGCCTAGTAATAATTTTTTTTCATAGCTTTTCACAATTCCATCTTCTTTTTTTAAGCCCTCAATAATTTCCCTGGGTAAAAAAAAAAACAACAAAAAAAACCCAAAAACAAAACCGACAGCAAAATATACACTGCAAAAATGGACTAGGAAAATAATATGACACTCAAAATAAGACTTTATTGTAACAGAAGAGGAAAAACTGAATTTGGTAGTAATAGGAATTCTTCATACAGTAGTGAGTTTTAGAAGCTTAAACCAACCACAAAGATTTGTGTTAAAGAATCTTAATGATTGTAGACTTCTTGCCAATAAAAAAAGCCTTAAAAGCAATTCCTCTTTATCAGAGACACAGGATTTTCAGCTAAGGAAATCATGCCTGTTTCAGCACTATAAATGTGATAATAATGTTAAATGTCAAAGCACCTGCTACCAATTAAAATAAATCAAACAGAAGAGGCTAAAAACACCTAATAAAATTTAAATGTGAAGATGCCAATGATGACAAATCCTTTGTCTGGTTATCCTGTGTACATCTCTGCAACAATGCAGATTAAATTCTTACCACCAATAGATCAGCCTCCTCCTCCTCTTTTTCCCTTCTATGATTTTTGTCTGGATTAGAAAAGCTTTTTTTTTTTTTAAACTCTTAATAAAAAATAACAATGTTTTCCACAATATTTAAGCATACACTAAATCAAAATGTTTGTGGAGATTCTAGGAATCTCAGCGTAGTAATGTAGCCACTCAACTGAAGCAGTACCACAGCAGATGTAATAACCTTCCGCAGCTTCAGTAGAATCAGATGGAAGCTCATTAACATCTAGAGGTGAAAGTTCAAAGAAAGAACCTGGAGAAGTCAACCTGTCCTCAAGTGTGAAACAGTTTTTGATGAGCCACAGAGGTGATAAAATCAAATTCAAAGGGAAAAAAAAAAAAAAAAAACAAATTTAAAAGGGAAAAAAAAAAAAAAAACACATCACAAAAGTAAAGATCAAGGTAAACCATGCCTTGAAGACTTTTTTTTTTTTTTTTTAATTGAATTTAGTGCTTCTAAAAAGAAGTCAGATTGATGTCACCAGAAAACAAAACCTCTTGTTCCCAGGACAAGCTCAGTACAATCAGCACTATAAGGCACAAAGTCCTGCTACTGACCAGCTAAACTGAGAGCTGTCAGGGGCAACCTGCCCTCAGGGATAAAGGACAAATTCATTTTCTGTTTTCATCCTCACCTTGTTCTCTCCTACAAGACTGTCAGCTAGTGAAATATCTAGCAGTTGTTGATATGGCCTAGTTTATAGATGTTGCAGAAGATTTAACAAGAGATTCAATAATCATCAAACCATTTTGCAGGCAAAAGAAGGTATTTTTGTTATACCACCAGACACTGAGAGAACTGTGGATCCATCCAGTAACCACAATGCTCTCAATTTTACACATGTGCATGTTCTGATGAGTTAGGTGCTACCCACCAATTTCAGTCTAGTTGTGGCCAGTTATTTAAAAACATCCAGGTAACTGTGTCCTTTAATGACACAAAGGTATCTTCACTTCTCGACAGTGTGGAAATACCCACCCATAAACTAAACACACTCTGAGCAGTGAGTTCGCCACACAGCAGACACCTCAACTTCCTCAGCACTCCTGAAATTGCAGACCTGCACACTGGCTTTTGCATCATTTGGCCTGGGCACTGACAAAGTTTGCAGAATCATCAAATCATAGAATTGTCAGGTTTGGAAGTGACCACAAAGATCGTCTAGATCCAACCCCCCTGCCATGGGCAGGGACACCTCACACCAGGTCAGGTTGCTCAGAGCACATCCAGCCTGGCCTTGAAAACTTCCAGGGATAGGACTTCCACCACCTCCCTGGGCAGCCTGTTCCAGTGTCTCACCACCCTCATGGTGAAGAACTTCTTCCTAACATCTAATCTGAATGTTCTTTGCTTAGTAAGTTTTCAGAGATCTCACCAAGTCTTACACACACATGCACACCCATGAGGACACAATTTCAGCAAGTCATATTTTGTCTATACTCATTTACATTACTAAGGGACAAAAATACACAAATTCATATGTCCAAAATCTGTTTCAGGATCCAAAATGTGTGCTTTTGCTGTTATTTGCTGAACAAAACACAGTATCAAACAGCCAAAATTGACTTGGTTCCACAATGCCAGAAAAATAATGTAACTCACTCCTCTGCAACTCTCTTCCCCTCTTAGTGTGTTAACTACTACTTTTGCCAAATACTGCACTGGAGTACTTGCTGTTAATAATGTTGGCAATCATTTGGTAGCATTGTGCTGCTTCAAATGGTTGCCATCTCCAGTGACCTACTGTGAAAATGAAATGCTTTTTCTTCTCTTTTTTTTTTTTGTTTTGTTTTTGTTTTTGCATGCAGAAGCACAATGAAATTTGAAAATCCTTTATACGTGCTTCAGGTGCCATGAATCCACTTGCTTCCAAGCAAGCACTGACAGAAATATTATCACAGCAATTAACAGTCAGTTAGAGAAACCCTGTCTGGGGCTTGTTAACAGTCCTCCTGCAGCTTACAGAAGCATGAAGCTTTTAAGACCCTACCCCACTCCACTGACAGAATTGGAGCTTAAAACTCTAGCAGATAAAATGTGATTCTCCAACTTTTCAGTATGAACATTTTGTTCATACTTTGCAGCTCTTCACAGATTTTGCCAAGTGGCTACAATCAAACTAGTGCTTGTCAGAGAAACCAAAGTATTTAACGTGTGTTATATAAACCTACAGAGCCCAGCTCCAATGTCAGCAAACAGCATTAACCTCTTGCATAAGCTCTTTAGTATTTTGAAACACACACATGATTCCCAACTACAGTAGATAATTCAGTTACTGATAAATATCAGACACTTATAAATTGTCTTACCAGCCCAGATTTTTAAAATCTTTCTGTGAGTTATATTATTCATCACTGATACCCTACAGAGCAGGCAAATTAAAGTAAAAAGGGATAAACAGGATTTTTTATTATACTCAGTTCGTATTCACTTCGTAAATGCTTTAAATAAAAATCACCTTCTGCAACCAAATCTTCCTTCCCTGCTTCCTGCATTTGGCTGTTTATCAACATTGGAAATAAACAGTGATTTTACAATGTACATTTTTACTCTATAAATAGCTAGTTCCAAATATGAAATGGTATTCCTATAAATATAACAGTTACACAGTAAAAAACACCTTTCATCATTTAAAAAGCATTGTCAGGAGGATGGAGCTAAACTTTTCTCACTGGTGCAGTGGACATAAACTGGAACACAAGAGGGTCCACGCCAGCAAGCAGTCAAGCAAGCATGACTGCAGCAGGGTATAAATAACAGCAGCAGGTTCAACTCAACCCATGACAACAAGCTTCAATGAAGGTGTATAGGGGTGGAAAGAAAAGAGAAGGCAAATACTATACAAACTTGTATGCAGGAATAATTTTCATTATATCTTCTCAAACTGCTATAAACCACCATAAACACTGAGAGATCTGGGCTTAAGCTTAAGCTTATAAAGTGGTCAAAACAGTTTGCAGGATCTAGAAAAGAACGCAAAGATGAGGAACTACTACAGAGGGAGAGCTTGTTAAAATCAAGTTTGCTCACGGTAGTGAGGACATCAATGCCTCTAAAAATAATTTGCTTCATCAGCAGGCTATGATTTGGCATAATTGACTATCCTCTGCTGAGGAAACATGCATGAAACTATGAAACTGTAGGCTGTAAAGATCTTCCAAACAGTTAAAAGCATGAGCAACTCAGCAGTGGTATGACCACATTCCAGCATTCACAAATACATACATTTAATTTATTGCAATAATTTTTACAAGTAGACTAAAATAAACAAGGATAGACAAAAAATGGCTCTTTTCCTCCTTCAGCTCTTATTTATGACTGGAAAATCCACATGCATATTCATAAATCCAAACACTGTTTTTTCTGGTGCTGATGGCACTACCAAAATTTTCTTACTCCTGAGATGATCAAAACTCAGAGCAGACATAGCTGACAAAACTGTGATGTAGGGCACAGTCCTGAGACATGGTGACTATTCACTACAGGAAGAAGTTCTTAGTTTTAAGCACCACAACCAAAGGTGTTTTAAGCAACTCTGTTTTACTGTTTGGTCTCAAATGGACTAGAGGCATTGCCATGGCCCAGTGAAGGATTACTGGTTTTCAGCTGAAGGGAAAATTGAACAGCAATAACTCAGGTAAATTTCTGCTCAGTTGCAAAAGCAGATTTGTCAGCACTCATTCTGCAATTGCTGATTCATATATTAGGTTTTTCCCAGAACTTCACCTTATTTGGTAAATAAAATAGATAATGCTCACTTAGTGAACACAAAAAGTATCTAATTCTACCTTCATTATTCAGACATGATCTTTAATATCACTTCAAAACCCAGTTTGGATAGCTCAATATTAATGTCTTCGTAAGTTTTTTTTTCTGTGAAGCTTTTCCTTGTATCATTTAAATGACTAACAGCCACCAATCAATTTACTATCAGGATGTAAAGTAGCATTCCCTTTTATCCATCAGAAAAGTGAGGTAAGGAAAGTATGTCCACCTTGTTATCACATGGTGACAGCAATGTGACATAAAGACATTTACAGAATTTAAACAACCCAGCAGTAACTTGCCTATGACATGCATGAACTCACTTTTGGACTATTTATCCTGCTGCAAATATCTAGCTACACAGAGTATTTTAGTTGTCCTTATAATTCATTCAAATATAAAGAGTTTACAATCATTCAAGGAATCTTCTTTAGAGTAGTTTACACAGCATTTAGCTTTCTATGGCACTTTAAATGATATAACTGATACAACATAAATAAGTATATGGCAATTCTGTAAAAGAAGCCTCTGGATTCAATAAGAAGTTCAATATCCTAGTCCCCTCTTGAAGAAACTCTGTGACTAGAGGCACAAAAAATAGGTTACTGAGAGATAACCTGAAATAACAGCAAATCATCTAATTCACAGGAGCTTGGTTATCTAAGTATATGAATTATGTTAAGCAGATCTCTATTAGTAGGCTAAATTATTAATGTATCTCCATGTGACAGAGCACAGGTTTTCCAAGTTGACCTTTAACTGTAGTGATTTGTCCTTTTCACTATACACATTCTGCAGCAGAGGTAACATCCTACATTGAACATACTTTATCACCAAAAAGCACTGATATCCACATCACGTATCCTCAGAATGAATGCCAGCATACATTTAAGGGGTAGAAAATTAGATGATCCTCTAAGTTAAAGACTGTACCATAACAAAAATGCAGACATAAAAGATGTGCCAAACTCTTCACATTTATTTGCTGTTTCATTGTTTGGTATACACAAGGGCTACTTGAATACATAGATGGCTTAACATGATAAGAGCTACCCAAGCCACAAGGCTGTGTAATGAAGACTTCTTTCAAAAGAAAAAACTAAAAATCATCAGTTTTCTACTAGAATTCCTATAGATCATAGCTTCTACTTACATGGTTTCATATTTGTACACAGTAGATAGTAGCTCTTTGAAAGTTAATACTGTGAAATACAGAGGGTTGAAACAACGAGTGGAAGAGCACAGAAGGGGAAACAGAAATGCAGCTTCGTTGTGTTTCTTTACACAAGTCAGTAGCATCTGATTGCTTTTCCATATAAATGGCATCCAGTGTAACAATAATCTATGCTAGAAGAGGCTCCATAGAAAACAATATCCCAGGCAAGCTCTGACAGAAAGATGCTCTTTCAAATCATATAATACACTCACCCTGCCCATTTTTTTAAAAAAATATATTTCTTTCCTCTAATAGTTTTTTATTGATAAACTAAGTCCAAAATATGAAAGACATATATTCAGGGCAGTCAAGCTGATAAGGCAATGTTTCCTATATTATGATAAACTGAAGGTGATGACTCACTGTTTCAGCTTCAGTAAGTACTCTGTAAAATTGTATCTATTGATTACAACAAAACCAAATTTCCTTCAAGCATCTGCATTTCCTTGTATCAAATGAGAAAACACGTTTGGCACGTATTTGGGATGCGTAACCGCATTTATTACAGCCTTGTATTTTATTATACACTTGATTTGTAAAAGCCTCAAAATGATGGAAAATGCTCTGATCGGTTCTTCTGTTTTGAAAAGATGCAGATTCCACATATACATGCAGACGAGCTGCTACTGCTGAATCTCTTTTACTAATGACAATAGGGCGATAAAGGTCAAATTATCTTCAATTCTTGTACGCTTTGTTATTTCTAAAATCATTTTCATCCCAGGGTTTTCTGAGTAATGGTTTAAAAAGACTCTTTAAATATTAAACATACAAAAATATTGATGGATTAAATGAGACCCAGTTTCATAATCATAATGCACAGTATATAGTGCACAGTGTTTTCTTTGATTGTGCTTAGTACCAGCATTCAGGAGGATGCCCAGCATTTTAAAATAGACTCAGTTTCATTATCATAGATGTTTTCTCCTTTTGAAAGCATTTAGTCACTCAGATACATTTTTTTAATTTCCCAGATACTAAACCCCTGGTGGGATAATCTCATACCAATCCATATGGGGAAGGCAGTTTTTCAGATCAACAAATCCTACCATTATTTGATTTGATCTAAGAAGAACGTAATTGAAACAACACAAAGTTGTTCAGAATGGCTCTTATGCACATCCCGGTTAATGTAAATGACAGACAGTTTAAAATAATGAAATTTTGTTCTGACCAACAGATGAACCCATTCTCATATTAAGTAAACCCAGGATTTTCTTCTTTTTCCAGTACATCCTGGTTGGTCACAGATAGCAGTTACTTTTGTACTAGAAGAAGTGAACTGTTTCTAACATCTGTGCTGCATGGTAGTGTAACAGAGACATATAAAGAATATAAAAATAATGATGTTAAAAAAAGAGGCACACATCATAGCCCAGATAAAGTATCTGAGGCAATGAAAAATTGTCCTCAGAGATATTATGTTGGAGTGGATTTTCATTTCAATATAGACCTCCTGAAAAGTTATAAAAATAAAGAAACTGTAGCGACTCATCCGAGAAAAACAAGCAAACAACAAACATCAATGAACAACCCTACACCAATGGGAAATTTTTCATGCCTTTGCACTTAAAACAAGTCCTTAGCACATTTAGCCAACATTAGAGAGACTTAAGACAGAGAAATTAGTAGGCTATTGAAATATATTCAAAATCCCCAAACTGTCTAATTCAAAGGTTTTGGGTTTTTTTTTTAAAGTGTGCAAATGCTTTACTGAAGGTACTTCCTATTTTCCTTCTGAACAAACAGTGGATGAAAAGGACAGCTTTTAGTGAAAGGCTTTAGGCAGGAAAAGCTCCCAAATCCTCATTATAGGCTAGAGGATATTTTCTTGTGGAAAGCATGTTTTTTGAGGGGGTGGGGGAGGAAGAAATATGTGAGAATTTCCTAATGATTTTTTAATTAAACCCTTCAAGGCAGATGGCATACTATTTTGTATTGTTTCAAAAAGAAGACCTGTACTTGTAAAGAAGGGGAGCTTCCAGTGAAAAGAAATGTGTAAGCTGTTCATTAAAACACACAAATTTAATGGATCACTTATCTCACAAAAGAATAATAATACCCATTGCAATTCACTCATTTTTAAACACCTTTGGTAACAGAACAGAATAGAATAGAATAGACCAGGCCAGATTGGAAGAGACCTCTGAGATCAAGTCCAACCTATCATCCAACACCACCTAATCAACTAAACCATGCAACCAAGCACCCTATCAAGTCTCCTCCTGAACACCTCCAATGATGGTGACTCCACCACTTCCATGGGCAGACCATTCCAATGGCTAATCACTCTCTCTGTGTAGAACTTCCTCCTAACCTCCAGCCTAAACCTCCCCTGGTGCAGCTTGAGACTGTGTCCTCTCGTTCTGGTACTGGTTGCCTGGGAGAAGAGACCAACCTCCGCCTGTCTACAACCTCCCTTCAGGTAGTTGTAGAGAGCAAGAAGGTCACCCCTCAGTCTCCTCTTCTCCAGGCTAAGCAACCCCAGCTCCCTCAGCCTCTCCTCATAGGGCTTGTGCTCCAAATCCCTCACCAACTTTTTTGCCCTTCTCTGGACACGTTCCAGCAAGTCAACATCCTTCCTAAACTGAGGGGCCCAGAACTGGACACAGGACTCAAGGTGTGGCCTAACCAGTGCAGTGTACAGGGGCAGAATGACCTCCAGCTCCTGCTGGCCACACTGTTCCTGATGCAGACCAGGATGCCATTGGCCCTCTTGGCTGCCTGGGCACACTGCAGGCTCATGTTCAGCCTGAAAATACTCTGACAAAACCCCCACCTTTTCCTTCATTAATTCCTACAAAGGGGAATTTCAGTGTTAGATTTATTTACAAATACTCATGACCGAAAGTACTTGCAGTCTGTAATATTTGCATACCCAAGGAAGAATAGAAACAGGATCCCACCCTGTATGCAAGCAACCATACCAAACTAATAGCATATGCACAACAAGTTTGAATTATATCTGAACAGCTGGGAATAAAATTCCAGAGTTAAAATTTCATACTACTGAACTCACACATTCATGTTGCAAAGCAAGCAACACCAAGGGGTAAAATAATCAACTACCTTGTTTTCTGCAAATTGCTCTCTCAGTTCAGGTATTTTTCTTATATCTGCAAATATGCTGGTAGCAATTTTTTGGATCCTGAGACAGAAGCAAATATTTCTAATGTGCCAAATCTGGGGTGTTCCATGCATAGGAATGATTAGTCAGTCCAAGGTCCATGTTTCTACTGGCTGAACTTCTACGCAACAGGCATGTTTCTAGTCCTTACCAGAATTTCTATGAGCCTCTCTAATGGATAAAATCAGCTTGCCACTTATTTTAGTTTCTTCATGGACCCAAACCACATTCCTGATGTAAATCAAGAGTACTGTTTTGGATTGGTTTCTTCAGCTCCTTGATTATTCTTCTCTCTACATCTTTGGAAAGTCATGTTACAAATTATCATTTGATTCTTGCGCAGATGAAAACATCCTGAAGACTGACCAAACCAAATGCATCACAGGCTGCCTTTTCCATGACGTCATGAGATCTTTTAGAGAAAAATAACTGCTAAAACATGAATAATACCTTAAATTCCCAAGCTAGTCACTGACAGAAGACAGTAAGTCGTTGTTAGCTTTAACTACAGAGAGTTTCAGCTGTGAGGTAGACTATAAATTCCATGAAAACAGGAAAGAACAAAATGAAATATTTTAATATCTATTTCTTAGTACTCTTAATATATTTTTCTTACTTTCACCTAATAAAATATCATCCTCTGAAATTTGTGTAGATTTTCCAATTCACATATTCAGAATGGACAAATATTTAATATCACACTATGCTCTTTATGAAAAGTTATGAGAAAATGACTTCCTGAGATAATCAGAAAGGGTCTCAGATCAGAAAGGGTTTCAGATAACTGAAAGCTATGTTGGCAAGAGCCACTAGTATTCCTGAAAACAACATGGAGCTAAACTGAAATGGATCAGAATTAGTTCTTCCATACTCTGCATTATCTTTATTTCTTTGAAACATTACACTTATTTATACTTCATCTTTGTTAACTACCCCTTTAAATCTGTTAAAATCAGAGCTAAAGCATAGCAAGAGAATAGTTATTTCTCGTTGTAATACCTGAGGATACTATCTTGTCAATAATCCACTGCTCAAACCATGGGAAGAAGTCTTAATTCTTTTTATGTACCACGATATTCAAAGCAACTGATTCTTCAGGGTTATCTAGATGAACAAGACTGGTTTCTCATTAATATTTACATTGGGTCATGGAAATACACTGGATTTAAAATGTTATGTATTCTGTAATAGAAATCATAATCCACTGCTGTCTGTGACATCACAGCTGGTTACTGTGGCAATGCTAGCAGTGCTGCAAATAGAGGATTATTACTCCAGGTGAGGGGGAAAAACCTGCAGGAATAGATAAGCTGTAATAAGGAGTAAAGATCCTGTTATTTGTGAAAAGCCTGTAGGAAAAAAGCAAGAGAGAGAGAGAGCGAGAAAAAGGGAAGAAAACAAGCAGCAGGTGATACAGGCAGACAGAACTGTTTAATCAGACTGCTTTCTACAAGGATTCTTAGAACAAAAGAATGTATCTGGTTTATGATGTAAGAACTGGGGTTTGGAGTTAGTGACAAAGGGTCAAAATGGTCATTGTCAGCAAAAAGCTCTTGCCTGTTCATCCTACACGGCTTTGATATTTCATGGTAAAAAATAACTTTTCAAGTTCAAAGACAAATTAATTATATTTTAAGACCATGCTTAATACTGGGAACAAAACATAACCACACCTGTAATTCAGACTTAATTAGGATTTTTTGAAATAGATACACCTGGATGGATCTTCTGTTAGATTATCCATCTATTTTATATCTCTATCTGTATTCAACTGTTCATATACCTAACTGTATGTAATCATAGCAAAAATCTTAAGAGGCCTCATTTTTATCTTGCTTTACTGCAGTGAATTTTCAGAAAATCTCAACAAAACATCTCTAAGTCTCTTTGTGTAGAATAATGGTATAGATCACCTCCATTGACTCATGATTGCATTGTCCAATCTGATGAGCCACCAATCTTGGCAGGTGGTAAAGGTGATATTTAGAATTCATTGTCACTTCTGAGCAGATGATTATCACATGGAAGAGTCTGAAGTTCCCCAAGGACAATGCAACAGATCATAAAATAAGGCAACTCCATCCATATAATGTACCATTTCCCCTAGGGACACTGAATGATTGATTGATTGATTGTAGTTATTAAACCAGAATATCCACCCTCTGCCTTGTCACATCTCGTTTACAACATGGTTGTTGTCATAGGCGAAGTAATTTCATATAAATCTTTGTCTGAGATGCATATTTTTGTTGCAGATGTATGGATAAAAGTCCAGTGATAAAGCACAGCAGCAGAACCCTAAGTTAAAGAAATGGGAGAGGTTTTAGATATCATGAGTTCTATTCATAATATCAGTCATAAATTAAAAGGATAACCATTGCTATTAATATCAGTGGCAGCAGAGTGAAATCATTGTTTTCTGGGAAGATCAGCCTATATTTCTTCAGGCTTTGTGTGGCAACACAATGCCAATATTGTCCTGCATCTTCACCAAGATGTTATCTCCCTATCAATATGACCTGCAGAGGCCTTAATGACTTCCCCCACCCCGCCCCGCCAAATCCCTTTACGAACTGATATTAGGCTTAGAAGATCAGTACCAAAAACTACATTAAGAAGCTAAAGAACAAACTTGCCTCTGCTCTTGTTTCACTTCCTCTCTTCCCATTTTCCTGGTTTCTAATATCCATCATAATTCACTGTGACTGGTCCCACTTTTCATACAAATCCTTATTTAAAGGTTTCCTCCACAAAGCCCAAAACCAGAAATCCTTTTTAGCAAACAATGCTGCAATCTCTAAACAATTATTAGAGAGAATTAATCTTGTGGGTTTGGTTGTTTTTCAATTGCATTTATGCACTTTTCTGTTCACACACAATCTTAGCGCCCAAACTCAATTTTTATTGGATAAAAACATTAAGAAATACTTCCTGAAATCTTGAAGATTATATAAGATTTGATTACCTTTTGCTGTCAAATGCTTAGCAAATTCAGAAAAAGGTAAACCCCATACTCATTGAAGATTAAGGAGAAGTTTCTATTGCTGTCAATCATTTATATGGAGCTCTGGTAAACTTGGCTTTCCTCCTATACAATGTCCAAAGAGACTTGAATTTGTGCCATGGTGTGATTAAGCTCTCACTTGTGGGATTTCATGGAGATGACTTCTTTATTTCACAAATCTTTATGCCTATTATTTTCCTTTGGAATTCTGCCAACAAATTCTAATGCCTGGTTCATATTTTTCAATATCTTAACACATAAAAATGAACAAATGAATGTAAATTACACTAAATCCAGAAAGTGGTAGAGTCTTCTACAGAAATGAGAGTCTAGGAGATCATTTTAGTGTCTATGCATTGAAACCACACTTTTTACACCATTTACAGTCCATGTGTGAGTTACTATCAGCAGCCTAGAAATCCCAGTTAGAGAGATGATCCTCTTCTGCTACCCATTATTTGAAAGATTAGTAAGTATCAAACACATTCCAGATATTTTCACATTAACCAAAACACACACAATTAAACCCAAAATAGAAATTCATCATCACATCATATTCCATTTCTATAGTGAGCTCCATTACAACTACTCCTCCTTTCATCCAGGTATTGCAATCACTCAGGACCAACATCACCAAAGCTTCACAAAATAAAAAGGCAGTTAAAGAATGCCAGCAGGTTTGCCACAGGGAAGAGGAGTTTTACATCAAGGACTCTTCACAGAAGCAGCTATATTCTTAGCCATACTCTCAGGGATGAACCTGTATCAGTTAGTCCATGCCTGACTGTAAGTGCCACAGCATCACACAAGAAATAATTCTCACAGAACCAGGTCCCAAGCTATTTAAGTTTTAAAAATCAAATCCAAAACTTCACCTGGGTTTTGAGACTTCCCAGGAGGACACAGGCCAATATTGCAGCAAACAGATAACTAGTTTTACATTCTCTCAGCTTCACTGCCTGTTTAATAAACACACTGACAGCTTTCTTTTCTATCTGATGACAAGAAATACAGGTCACATTGCAAGCTTCTCATCCTACACGGATAAAACCCAACCACTAAAGACAGAGGTATCCAAGTTGTATCTCCAGGGTAGAACTAGCCTGCCACAGCTTCACCAGCAGAATGATGCAGTATGGCTGCATTCAGTTTCAAAAAGGTGAAAGCAAACAACAACAAAAGAGATAAAATACTCCATCCTATTTTATACTGGCTCCAAGCAGTACTATGAGCAGAGTCTCTGGAGAGATTCAGATGCTTATACTAATTGTTTTTAATATTTGATTAATAAGCCATGGGGCAAGGGAATCCTCTTGTGAAATTATGGTGGTTAGGATGTAATCCCAAAAGTATAATCATTTGAGTTTGGTTTGTTCTTTACTTGTATTGCCTCAGGCACCAATAGGTTTATCCTTTCCATGACTAAAGTTGGGATTTCTTAAGATCGTGGAAAACTCAAGATGCCCTTCAAGAAACAAAAAATCATCTGTCTTTTGCAAGGGAGTTTGTCTACAATACAATACAATACACCAGGTTGGAAGAGACCTTCAAGATCATCGCGTCCAACCCATCAACCAATCCAACCCACCCAACAACTAGACCATACAGCCAAGCACCCCATCAAGTCTTCTCCTGAACACCTCCAATGAAAGTGACTCCACCACCTCCACGGGTAGCCGATTCCAATGGGCAATCACTCTCTCCGTGTAGAACTTCTTCCTAACATCCAGCCTAAACCTGCCCTGGCGCAGCCTGAGACTGTGTCCTCTTGTTCTGGTGCTGGCTGCCTGGGAGAAGAGGCCAACCTCTGCCTGGTTACAACCTCCCTTCAGGTAGTTGTAGAGAGCAAGAAGGTCACCCCTCAGTCTCCTCCTCTCCAGGCTAAGGAACCTCAGCTCCCTCAGCCTTTCCTCATAGGGCTTGTGTTCCAAACCCCTCACCAGCTTTGTTGCCCTTCTCTGGACATGCTCCAGCAAGACAACATCCTTCCTAAACTGAGGGGCCCAGAACCGGACACAGTACTCAAGGTGTGGCCTAACCAGTGCAGTGTACAGGGGCACAATGACCTCCCTGCTCCTGCTGGCCACACTGTTCCTGATGCAGGCCAGGATGCCATTGGCCTTCTTGGCTGCCTGGGCACACTGCAGGCTCATGTTCAGCCTACAATCAACCAGTACCCCCAGGTCCCTCTCTGCCTGGCCACTCTCCAGCCACTCTGACCCCAGCCTGTAGCACTGCCTGGGGTTGTTGTGGCCAATGTGCAGAACCCGGCACTTGGATGTGTTAAATCTCATGCCATTGGATTCTGCCCTTCTGTCCAGCCTGTCGAGGTCCCTCTGCAAAGCCTCTCTGCCCTCCAGCGGATCAACTAATGCAGAAATGTCTTTTTTTTTTAAATTGTATAGAGTAAGATTGGTTTTTCATAGCAATTAAACAGCAGTGAAAAGACAGATTGGCAAGAGATGGGCTGCTGAGTGCAAAATCTGTATTCACCTACAGGTTTGATTCACATTTGCAGACAACAATCCATTAGGTGGTACAGAGCTCCATCAGCAAAGAGAATACTAACCAAGAGACATTAAACCAGAATTATGCTAGGAGGATAGCAAACACTTTCTTTAAGACCCCATGAAAGCTGTGCAATCCTGCTACAGGACAAAAACAAACAGCAGCAAATAAGCACAAAGTGTCCTGATGAGGAGAAAATGGGTTAAAGAAAGAAAGATGGTGGTGGATGGAAGACTCAGGAGAGACACAGTAATACCTTCATCACCAATCTGGTAGTGAATGGGATCTTTTCACTGAGAAGGCCAATTAAATGTTTTATTTTTATTATATTCTATTTTGGGAGGGAACAAAATGGATAATAGTTTGGCAGAATGATTTATTTGACAACAGACTAGACCAGAAATTGGGGTTGCGCAGCTTCCTCATTGAGCAGATGAATAATCTTGAACAAGAAATGTCATCTGTACAATTATCAATAAACAAATGAGCTTATTGCAAATTCTTTAGAGCAGTAGCTGTCTTCTATGTGTCTGCACAACTCCTAGAACAGAAGTCTCAGATGGGCTTGTCAGACCACACTGTAATTCAGTTCATCAGTATCAATAGAGACAGAACATGTAGAAACTGGCTGTGAGACCAAGAGTTTCAAATCACTCAAGCAGCGAGAACTTAGTTTTAGCAGACCTTTTTTTCTTTTATCGTCTATATAAGTAAAGAAGTTGCAGTACATCAGGTTCTTAAAGGTCCTTCCAGCCAAAGAATTTACCGAGATTTTGTTTATAACATTCTAAAATGTCCAGAATACTGCAGGTTACTGAAAGGATACAAGGTAATTCATGTCAGCAAAATTATGTCCCTCAGAAATCTAAGTCGCTATCTGGAGTGATATTATTCCTATCTGGAGTGATATTATTCCTATTAAACAGAAAGCAGGGAAACAATTTCAGGTTACAATGAGTTGTCTTTCTCCAGTTTATGCATTTTCATCCCCAATATCAAGAAACATCCCAATATCAAGAAGATCTGGTGCAGCACCAAAGTTATTTCCCCAGTAGGTCACTGCACATACTTTTCCAAGGGTTGATTCTTGACTTGTCAAGCCTCACCAGAGAGCCACAAGAAGCCAAGCAATTTACAGTGTGGAATGCTGTAGGCTTCTGAAGGTTGTCTGTCAGCTCAAGAAAAAGTACAGTATGGTGAGGGACACTCCGAAATAAGCAGAACTTTTGTTTTCACTCCAACACTGAAGAATTCACTCACTGTTTAACTGTCATTTCATGGAAGGATCTTCTACAGAGGAGGATTCTCTTAGAAAGACTGGAAACTTTAAAGCAGTTAAAGCAACAGGACACCTTATTATATGTATGAACATGGCAAGTAATGGCACAGGCCATTTGCTTGGTTTTACAATTCAGAGGAGGAAATGTGCTGTTGAACTGTTCTGGGAGATACAGTTTCATATCTGTGACAGATTTGAAACTAAGTACCCAACAGTATAAATGATCTGTAAGGCATAATAGCTTCCCTATGATTTGTTTCCTCAGAAGGCATTTTAGCTGGAAAAGGACAAGAAATAGAAGTGGAGTCACAGATAGGGAAGTGTGTCTTTTAGAGCCCCTGGTCCACATTGATTTGGAGTCAATTATTCTGCAACGTTAAGGCTCTAGTCAGAATTCAGCTCCCAAGCAAAGCATACCTATCCAACATACTGCTTCTTACTGATTGCTAGAAAAGGATGAAGCAGCAGAAATAAAATGATCTAATACAATATTGAATGAAATAAGGGAGGGATTAAATCTCTAAAATTATGGTGCTGTCTGGGGAATGTTTAAACATTGTTGAGTCTTAATGCACAGATAAATTATCAGTGAAATAAGCTGGAATTTAGTTACCAGTAATGGCATAAATCAGAAGCAAACTACTCTTCCTTTAAAAATTAAACCAATAAGAGGATTTTTGTTTGTTTCTCCCACTCAGCTATGGATTCAAACCCAAAAGGAATCAGAAGAGTTATGTGTCCAATACAAAACTGAATAGATTCTTAATGCAGTACTGGTAGGGTCCACAACATTGATGTTTAGACTACTGTCTCATCAATTGACATCCAAACAGCATAGCCCAAAGCAAAGCTGAGCAAACAAGGTAAAACATGGGCTGCAGGAAGTACTTTTTATTGCCTCCAAGATGCAATCAAGCATCTTTGCACACTGGCATACTGTGTAAGTAGAGCTCATTCAGGGCATGTTTTGGGATTCTGAATTTACTTCAAGGTTACCCTCACCAGACTACCCATCTGTAAATGCCTCACACCACACAGGACAAAACATCATCCTGAGGTACACACATCAGTGGTGGCAGACCTCAAGCTCCTTGTAAACCTCTTCTGATCTTTAGCCAGTGTTAACTGGTAAAGAAAGTTGAGAAATTGTTTTTAATTTGGGTTTTGATTATTTTTTCTTTTCTTTTCTCTTGGCTTAACAGGCACTTTGAATGACAGCTTTTCCACATAGCATTTGAGACATGTTAATGGTCATCCAAGAGTATGCGAAGGAAAATAAACACCCAATGTGTCTTACTCCATTTGAATTTTGTGCAGAAATTTAATGTGCACTCAAGTGCCTCTAAAACTGCCTTCAGGCCAACACAGGTCCATGTAGTGCAAAGCAGCCACATTTTTGCTGACTCAAGCTCACAATTATCTAAGAAAAATCATGTATTGGGGGGGGGGGAAATGCTACTCCTAGTAGGAACATCTGCACAACACATGTTCCTTGGTGACTTGCCTCTCAAACTAGTCTTTTGCTGTCAGAAATTCAGAACACAACACTAACTTGTAATAACTGATGGCTGTACTACTTGCCGCACTTTTTAATTCAAGTGAATTAAGTTATCAAAAGAGGGGAAACAAGACCTAGAAAATATTCTATGAACCCATATACATCATCAAAGAGTGAAGTTTAGCTACTGAAAACTGTTGATATCCTCATCAGAATCATTCTGTTAAGGAGCGTATATACAGAAAGAGTTTCAGATCTCTTCCTCAGTTCTTTGCAAAGAACTTTTCCCACATTACCGTTTATTTAAGTGCTTTCAGACATACTGACAACAAATACATTGTGGACATGTTTCAACTAAATGGCACAGCCAGACCGTACACAACGTGTCTGTTTTAGGAAGCACCTGGTGAAGCACTTGACTTTCTTAGAGCACTTGACTTTCGCAGACGTGTTCCCTGGCTTCTAAAACATTAATAAATGCCACAGTTGACATTCAAATGAAACATTACCTGCTTTCTAAAACTGTCCTTGTCAACATTAGTAAGTTTTAGCATTTTAACAAATCTTGCTCATCATCGAAGTAAACAACTTTGCAAACACATGTTATTATTTTCCTTATTAAAATACCTAGATTAGGATTACTTTTGTTTGCAAAGGTGCCTGCAAATAACCTCACTGGATTATTTTTTTTTCAGATGGTCTTTACTGACTGTTCAGTGGCAATCACTACCCATAGGGCTTTTTCTGCTCACCAACCCAAAATATCCATCTTCTGATACAACACAGATAAACTACTGATGGCAGCCTAAGTCTGATTTTAAAAAAGGAACTGGAAAAGGGAAAAACTGGAAAACCGTGGCAGATTGAACTGTTATGGTACTTACAAGATGAACTTACCCTCACTGCAATATAGCCATCATATGGATTATTCTCAAAGTGGGGCAGCAAGGTCTGTTTCAGAACTGCATTATCTAAAGTGCCATAAAACATTTTTCTCCTGTCACAACTGGTGATGAAAATTGTTGAAAATAATTCTTTTCTACACATACACCTAGATAACTTGCCATTTATCTGCATTTACTTCATATTCCAAGGAGATGGCTACTGAAGTTTATTATATGATGATGTTTGAATCTGCACTGAATATATTAATAAACTTACAGTCCTAAACAGATCTGTGCACAGACGTGTCAGCACTTAATTGCACAGTAACCCAATGAGTCCTCCTGTTTTAGCATAGACACAGAGAAAGAGAGGCTAAGATGTAAGCAAGTATGTGAGGTATGTTACCAGCATCACTAAAACACAACGCTGAGCTGCAGTACACAGACTCCATTTATATCAGACTTCATAGGAACTAAGCATGAAAATAAATAAAGCAAATTATTCTAAATAGGATATGACTGGCCCATGAACACTGAATTGGTCCTGGACATCTTATATTCTATAACGTTGATACAAGAATGAGGTTGAGACTAAGCACAAACACCTCAACCAAGACTCCAAAACCATAAGAAAGCCATTTCAGCACACAAATTTTAAGCATACCCTTTTGTATTCCAGCTTTGACACATCACAACTCCTCTGAAAACACTCTACACATGAAAGCATTTCACAATAAGTCTAAGACAAGGAGAGGGAAGAATGAATAGTTAAGTAAAACTGTTCAGCTTTTGAGTGTGTTCTGGGCCAGTAGCATTCTGGCCTCTTCTTAAATTGCCCTCTATAATTTTTCTGCAGGTTTACTAGGGCCATACGATTAATCTACAATCATCTATTAGAAGAAAGGAAATATGGAATGATGAATATCTGCAGTTTTGGCCTTATGAAAGATGGAGAAGTCTCCTAATCTTATCCAGAAAGAACAAATGCCCTTGCCGCACAGTACTATACCGGAAAAGAACACAATACCATAAAAATAAATGTTGTGACTCCTAACAGTTAAGTGCCATCTCCTGTCATTAAATCCATATCTAGTTTGTCAGAACAGCTCATGCTATGCACAAAAGCACCCAGTACAGCACAGTAAGCAGAGCTTTCTGCACTCACCAGGAGAAAGCGGGGAAGAGGGAAAAGCTGAAGTCATGTTGGTCCTCAATCATGCTTCCTTGATGGATGTAGAGAAGCTTCATTTGCACTATGCTCTCTGAAGTTCCTCCCTGAAAACAGACTCTCTCCTCCCCCCAACACCCCTGCCAAAAAAAAAACCCCAACCAAACAACACCCCCCAAAAAAAAACCCAAAGCCAACACCCACAAACCAACCAACCAACCAAGCCACAAGCAAAACTTAGGCATTTCTTTAAAAAATGCCCAACACACCAACCAGATGAGAAGAGAACATTTTTGGTCAATGCCTTTATGTTTAAAATTACCATACAGATGAGTTGAGAAAACTAAAGCATATTTTCTTTCTCTTCTGAATGATTTAGTATTGCATCTCTTATCAAGAAAAGAAAAGTGTGGGTATCCAGTTATAGGCTGTCACTGGCTGAAGAAAATTGTACTATTATTATCCCACAGCACAACAGAGAAATGTAGGACATATGGACTACAGGAAAGAAAATGATCAGAGCATCTATCTGTATGTATTAACAACTCAATCTCTACTACAGATTAATTTTCATAAAGCAACTGTTGAAGTGTCCCAGCTGTTCTTCTTCAGATGAAGACAAGAGAGACAACTCCTGTGCTTGGAAATTATCTCTTCTAGCTACCGTCAGTCCCTTCAGACTCTACTTGATAGGTAGGGCCCAACATGCTCTTCAATTTTTCCTTCAAAATGCAGGTGGATGGAGCAGGGTTTGGAAAAGAAATAAGAGTTTTCCGTTAAGTAATATCAAGCTGCCAGTGCGGTGTTAGGGATTTCAGAAGCTACATAGAAAGAAGGTTTCTCTGTCCACTTACTTAATTTCACAGTTGAATTTTCTGATTAATGACAATGTATTTGAAGGGAATGAACAACAAAGAAATCCTGTCTCAAGCTCATTTTTAGCTAACCGTGTTACTTGTCTATAGCAATTGACTCTGATTTTTTCTTTTTCTTCTGGTTTTCATTGTATGTGCAAACATGAACATCTAACAGCCAAATCAGCCAGATCCTAGCGTGCCATTTTCCCACAGATACAAAAGAGTGTTTTGCATACATTTAGGGAATGCAGAGATCCCCTGGCAATGCTTGAGCAGTAACCCATTGTATTGATAGGCAGTTCTTGAACAATAGTATCATAGTATCAGTCAGGGTTGGAAGGGACCACAAGGATCATCTAGTTCCAACCCCCTGCCATGGGCAGGGACACCCCACACTAGATCAGGCCAGCCAGAGCCTCATCCAGCCTGGTCTATGTATGTATGGTCTATGTAGCCTCAACCACCTCCCTGGATAACCCATTCCAGGACTTCACCACTCTCATGGTGAAGAACATCTTCCGCACATCTAGCCTGAATCTCCCCACCTCCAGCTTCATTCCATTTCCCCTAGTCCTATCACTACCTGAGATCCTGAGAAGTCCCTCCCCAGCCTTCTTGTAGGCCCCCATCAGATACTGGAAGGCCACAATGAGGTCACCTCGAAGCCTTCTCTTCTCCAGACTGAACAGCGCCAACTCCTTCAGTCTGTCCTCATAGGAGAGGTGCTCCAGCCCTCTGATCATCCTCATGGCCCTTCTCTGGACACGTTCCAGCACATCCATAGCCCTCTTGTAATAGGGGCTCCAGAACTGGATGCAGTACTCCAGGTGGGGTGTCACCAGAGCTGAGTAGAGGGGGAGAATCACCTCCCTTGACCTGCTGGCTACACTTCTCTTCCAATGAGATCCCAGAGATACTGCTATTAACTTTACTTTCCAGTAACTTAGTATTTAATCTGCTGAGAGTAGATCATTGTCATGAATTCATTTGCGTCACAAATCTATAAACCCTCTCTAGTTAAAGGTTTTGTATCGCTTTTGTATGGTTCTAATATTTCCTAACACAAAACAAATTAGCCTACTCTTGAATCACAATGAATTTCATGTGAAGGTAGTTTTCAGTAAACAGAGACAGGCATTTTGAAAATCTCTTCTTAAAGGATTTGCAGATTAAAAAAAACCAAAACACTTCACAGTCAAATCTAAGGGCTCTTGTTTGCCAACAATAGTAGCACCACGATTTCATGCTGTGCTAGATGCTGTCTTTGCAAGTGTTTGTAGCTATTCCTTATGTTATCAGTGTTACCCTCTGACAGGGCCTTCAGCAGAGAAAGGTATTCCATGACTCCAGCATAACCATTTTAAGTGAATACACAAGTGTATTTAGTTCTTTTTTGTATACAATGGGAAAACAGCAAAACCAAGAGTAAGACACTCATTTAGAAACAAATTATTAAGTATTTAGCTGCCCATTCCTGCATTTCACAGTACATACCTTGCATAAGCTAGCACCTAAAGACAAATAATGAGCAGGACCTAAAGACAAATAGTAAGACAGGACATTGAGGAGCTGAGCTGCAGTTTATTAAAAATAAACACAGGCCTTTGTCCTTGATGAAAACACAACAGAGCAGATATATCTGTTGGTTTCCAGCATTCACTGGAAGAACAAACCCCTGCATATTCTAACCTATTCCACAAATAGCTGCTTTTGACTGCTCCAAGAGCTCCAAGCGGTGCTTGCTCCCCTGGCTTATCCTCTAATGTATTTGTCAATTTTTGGTTGCACCTACGTGTCACAAGCCAGCAGCAATCAGCGTCTCAGCTCTGATCATCACCCTCTCAGCTCTGATCATCACCCTCTTGCCTGTGAGTTTTGCTGCAAAGAGCCTAGCTTTCAAACATGCTATCTGCAGTTCTTCCTTTCTCCCCTTTCTGAGGGATAGTTTTCATAAACAAGAACTGGAAGATGAACCAGACAGGAATTCAGAGGAGTGAGCTCCTTTCCCAGCCCTCCTTGTCTTGTTTCCTTACAAGCCCAGGCTCTGTACTTTTTTGTTGCCTGACTTGTGACAATGCACCAGACTTGTTTGTCAAGTTCTCCTGGCTTTTGGGTTTATGTTCTAAGCAGTGACTTGGCTGTTGTGTAGCTTAGCAAAAATACATTGTAATGGAAATGTCAGTCACTTCTGTCACAGCAGCCTCGGTGCTGTAAAAAAAATAACTTTCTGTGCAGAAGTATGAGTTTAGATTTAACATATTTTATTTGGGACAACTATAGGAGAAGGATAAGGCTTCCTTTTAAATCTTGGGGTTTTGAAAGTGGGTTTTGTTATTTGATGCGGTGCTAACTGGGGCATCAGGTTTTAAAGGCTTTTTTTCTTGGGAACCTGCTGTAGGAATGGAGGACTCAAGAGAACGTTTCAGAAAATTCCAATACATGCAGCTGTTTTCATCAAAAATTACCTTGCAGCTATTGCATCCTAAATATTGCGGTACTAAAAATTTGAGAGTGAAAATTATTGCCAGCCCCCTGAAACTAACTTCATTGATTTTCTCAGTCTAAACAAAATGCAACGCAAAAAAGGTAATCAAACAAACAACCTTAACTGTGAAAACAAAATTGGATTTTAAAAACACCTTCATTTTTATTAATCTGACGTGATATTACTTAGCTGAAGATTACCCTTTCAATTACAATAAACATGTTTTTTTAAGTTAACATTGACTGAACAAAGAGTTATTTAAAAAGAAATAATAAAAAAATATCAGCTAGATTTCAGAAAAAAGCTATTTTTTACCATGAAGTCATAAAACCCCATGAAAGGGGTTTACAATGGGAGCACTGATATCCCCTTAATGGAAGCAGCACTAGCTAAGGCAAATGTAATAGGGAAAAAATTTCAAATATAAGACTCAAGGTGTTTTATCAAGGTTGTTCATCCTATTAAAATCTCTACTTCTACAAACTTTTTAATGTAGAAAAGTCACCTGCTGGACAGAAAGCCGTTGGTATGAATCTATATAAAAGCATTTTTCAGTTACAGTCTGTGACTGAAATGCCGATAGAATTTCTTCTGTGGAATTTCTTTTTAATGAAGTCTCACTTAAATGATGGTTCTAAAGTAGGTATGGCTTGTCATTTTTTTCTTTTTTTTTTTTTTTTTACATTGAACATTGTATATGGTGTATTACTAAGTCATATTCAGAGAGAATATGTTCTCAAACATACAGTCAAAGCCACTGAAATGTCACCTCTTACCATAGTTGTTAGTTACTGCTGTTAGTTACATAGTTACAGCTGAGGCTTGAGCCTCAGAACCTGAATCTCAAGTCCTTGATTGTTGCAGTTGCCTTGACCTCGGGAATGTTGAAATTAAGCTAAATTAAGCCAGGAACACTTATATCTGAGCAGACACTTTTTCAAATGTACAAATATTTTTAAGAATAAAGGGAAAATACATTTCAATGCGCTACCAAACTGATATTTTTGAATTCTCAAAATTATTTTATCTGAATAAATTAAAAATGTAAATATTTTCTCCCTTCAATTCCCTTGGAGTTTGTTGATACGTATCATACTCTTACAAGAGTGTGCATCAGTAACATCTTCCTGGTTTGGTCTGATTGAAGACATGGACATATTAATTAGAAAGCATTCAAATGCTGCAGATTTCATTTCATTAATCTACAGAAGAGCTACTGAAATATTTCTGAGAATGACTGTACATTTCTTATTTGTAAAATAGAAGTATTCCATTAGATACCATCAGCAAACTCCCCACAGATAACATGATCAGTTTATGTATTTAGCTACTCCCTGGTTTCTCAGCATAAGATGATGATGTCTGGAGAATATGGATATGCTGACAAAATTGTCTCTTCACCTAGTTGTCCTCACAGACACACTGTGTGATTTAATTGGCCTTGTCTTCAATCATCACAAGTTTTCCAAATAAATTAACTGTAAGATTTAAGAAACAGTTGAAACTGAGAAGGCCCATGGAAGGGAAAAATACATTTGCAAAAGAACAACTGGATGCTCTAGACATTGCTATGTAGCCATGAACAGAAACAGATGGGCAAACATTTGCACTTAGTAAAAATCACAGAATCACAGAATGTTAGGGACTTGAAGGGACCTTGAAAGATTGAGTCCAATCCCCCTGCAGAGCAGGATCATCTATACCAGATCACACAGGAAGACATCCAGGCGGGTCTTGAATATCTTTGGAGCGAGAGACTCCACAACCCTCCGTGGCAGCCTGCTCTAGTGCTCCATGACCCGCACAGTGAAAAAACTTTTCCTTATGTATATGTGGAACTGCCTGTGCCTCAATCCTTTATGTTTAATCTATGTAGGAATAAAGGCTTTGTAAAACTTCTTTTGTGACATTTTACTGAAAGCTCTTCACACCTATGATTCAGTTATGAAAAGGGAAGGGTCTCATTACCCATATAAATCAATGCTTTATGACTGCAGAAGCCTAGAACAGCACTCTTGCTTCATTTATGTCAACATACCTAAGCCTGAGACAATGTGAATAGCCTGCAAACGACTTAAAGAGCAAACGAATTGTTGTTGGGATGAGGAGATAATTTTCAGTCAAGGATATTAATCTCAAAACCCCCAGATACTAAGTTGAGCATTTTTTCTATTAAACCAATTACGAAAAAGTGCAGTTTCAGTATTCCGTGCAGGGGAATAGTTTGATCAACATTTTCTCATTTTCCCATGGGGAAAATTAAAACTACAGATACCTTTCAAGCAGAATTATCCCAGCTTGAAATACTGCAGTCTCAATATTTAAAAATATTCTTTTTGAGTCAACACAACATTCTGTTTGAGCTGTCAGTGGAGCTAGAATGTTCCACAGAAGCTACTCAAAGCATGGAGCTCCAGCTTGTTCTTGGTCTCAGTTGATACCCATTGGCACTTACATGATTTATACGATGTCAAAGAATGCCATGACTTGTGAGAAGCCAGTGCATGTTTCCCAGATACATAAGGGTTCTTTTCATGCTCTGCTTCTCATGGTTGCTTTTTAATCTGGTTTAAATCTTTGAGCATAGAGCAATGAGGAGGCCTGTGGGACTTGGCAAGAAGTATATCTGGATGTTATCACATCAAGTGACAGGTGACTGGCAGAAATTCCAGGATGTGAGTGTATGGTTACAGGCAGAATGCCCAAAGCATTGCAAAACCAAAGGCCAAATTTTCCAAAAGTCTACCTCTGCATATCATTATCTATTTTAAAAAAGCACCACATTCTCCAAAGAACTCATATTCCCTGCACAGTGTTCTCTGAAGTTGTCCCTGATACGGAATATTCTGTGTGATAGTTCATCCCTTCCAAGGATACTGTAATACATAATGAAGGAGGCTTTAATTAAGATTTCCCTTAGCAATAAACTAGCTAGGCACCAGCTGCACAATTCTTTGCGTTCCAGGATTTTTGCTATGAGGAAGACATGGCAGCCGTGTCAAATTTAAGCCAAAGTAGAAAGGAGAGGCTTTAGGGTAACTGGAGTTCATCCTGTATATCCAAAATATGTTTCTTCCTCATTTTATACTGTAGTGGTTTGGCTCTGGCTGGGGGCCAGATGCTCATCAAAGCCACTCTATCACTCCCTTTTGTAGATGGACAGGGGAGAGGGAAAACATAACAAAAGCACAAGAGTCACGATAGAAGAAATTTAACAGGATGCAAAGTAAAAACAAAGGTCATGTGCAGAAACAAGAGCAAACAAAGTTGTTGTTCTTTCTTTTCATCAAGCCATGCTGGCTCACTCCCAGGAAGCAGGGTTTCAATACATGTAGTAGTTGCTCTGGAGGACAGACGCCATCAGTGAATGTTCCCACACTGCCTTCTTTCACTTAGCTTTTGTATCGGAGCTGACCTCATATGTCATGGAATATCACTTTGGTCAGTTTGGATCAGCTGGCCTGGCTGTATCCCCTCTGAAGATCTTGCCCATCTCTCAGTATACTTTTGGGGGGTGGGGGGAAATGCTGGAAAAGCACGGCCTTGGTGCTTGGCTCAGTAGCTGCCAAAATACTGCTGTTACCAACACCCAGCTACAGCACTGCAAAACACAGCTCTAGAAAGATGTTCTGGACAGAATTATCTCCAGCTCAGCCAAGCCAAATACATATACCAACAAAAACCTTTGCTGAATTTGCTAATAATATGTTTTCTCATACAGGCTATTTCAAAATTCCAGTGAATTTATTTTCAGCTACTTCTGGGTTTGTTGCCTTATTTAATTCTTAATCCATCTGCCTTTAGTCCTCGGGATTCTTCTTAAGAAAGGAATGCTGTAAATTAAAAGACCTGATATATATCCACAAACTTGTATCATTTACCATAAAGAAACACAGCAACAATTATGAATCACAAAAACAACAACAAAAAAATCCCCCCCCAAACTAAAAGCCTTCAAATAATTAATTGGTCCTGAAACTGATAGCCAAGTAGACTCAACTGGGTTATTCCTCACTAACAGTAAATGCATTGCAAAATCATTTAAATTGCTTCTTCATAGGAAAGGAACAAACTTGGGCGCTGTGGCAGTTTGAGGCTATGCCTTTTAACTTTAGCTGCAGATTTCAAGCAGAAAAGTAGAAAAAACATAAATAATTTACTATTGGGTGTAAAAAGGAAAATGAAAGATTTATTCTAAACAAATTCATCGGATGGAAGCCGGGGGTATAGCACCTGTACCATAACAGTCTTTCATGTTTCACTTCCATTCCCATTCCTTTCTTTTTCTCCTGTGGTCTTAGCTGTTCTGCTTCGCTCCGGGAGCTAATAACCACTTCTGGCTGGCCTTGAGAAAAAAAGAGGAAGTCTAATACTGCTTCTCTTTCTAACACTCCTTCCCTTTTTTTTCCTCTTTGGTACAAAAGGAAAGGGGAGGAGGTTTGGGGGGGGGGGGTTGGGGGGAGGTTGGGGGGTGGTGCAGTGTAGCAGCTTCCCTGCTCTCTGGGCCACCAGAGCGGGGGTTCCATGTTGTTTTCTAGATGCAAATATCTGTATAATACTGTAAATCCTGTATATTTTGCACATATTCATTGCATTCCATTGTAGAGTGTAGTTTTTGTTTGTAAATACAGCTTCCATTTGCTTCCAGCTGAGTTAGTTGTGCTTAGTCAATGTGAATGGGAAACTTCAACCCACCACAGGTGCACATAAAGGGGCAAATTTCATCTCCTGGTTGAGAACTGATCTGGAGCTTGGTAATAGAATACTACAAGGGGTACAAGACCTCAGACAAGAAAACAGAAGCTTAGTGCAATCTTACTTTGGTTGTAATTTCCATACACATATAATTATTAGCCTGAAGTTCAAGGTGACTGTTGATCCGAGTACACTAACAGAAGCAAATTTTACCCCAAAAATTAAAAAGCAATGGCAACCTCACAACAGCAAAGCGCAGTCCCTAAATTTGCACCTGTACTATTGTCTTTGTGATCACCTATGACTGCCAAAAACATAGACAGTATGCAGCAAAGCTCCTATGCACGAATATCCTGAGAAACCACATGGACCGTAGATGAATTCTTTTCCAGCACAACACATTTTAGCATGAATGTCTTGCAAGTGCACTTCACAAGATTAAAGTGTAAACATATGCAAGAATTTAATATCATGCTTCATAGAGATACTGTAGTGATAAAAATAATCCTGTTTGGAAATGGACGAAGATCACAAGAACAGCCATATTTTGTTTAAAAAAAGGTCCACAGTTAGCAACTAGTGCAAGAAACTAGGAAAACATTGTATTGATGTGCCCTTCCAATAGGATATTATATCTGAAAGCGGAGACAGGCATTATATTTGAAGATTGCATGACATTTAAAATCCACATATTTAGGCCTATTCATTACAGCATGAAGTAATCCAATCCCATTTGAGCCTGCTGACATTTCAGATCCCCATCATAGCCTTTTACAAGGAATTCCACAATTCAATTACACATTTATGAAACAAATATTTCCTTCTGTTGGTTTTAGAACTGTTGCATGATTATGTCACCTTCATGTTTGCATTATAGGAGGTAATAAAATATGCTACCTTTCCCAGACATTTGTCATTTATTAGGCCTTTATCACAATTCTAAGCCTTCTGAGAAGGTATATGGCCATTTAATTGGTCCTTAACAAGAAACTCTTCCATATCTTTATTGTTCTTGCTGTTGGTAGTTCTAGTTCCCCTTGGGAGCTTCCACAAATCTTGTTTATAATATTCAAGATAACAATGCAAGCTAGTCTTCAAAAGGATTGAACTTTATTTCTTTTTTTATTCCTGAAAGCTTTTCTCTTTAACTAACATTAAAAAGACAGCTTTATTGAGCTAACCAAATATTTAATACATGCATTTTAAAACAAATGCATTCCACCGCATTTACCAAAATTGAATTTCAGCTGTCATTCAGCTTTTTTAAAATCATGTTTTACCTCTTTAGAATCAGCTCTACTTCTGAGTACTCAAAAATATTTCATCAATCAGCAATCTGTATCTCATAACTAATCACTCCTTTTCAAGGTTATTTATGAGCATGCTGAATAGAATCAATACCTCAGGAGCCAGATTGAACAACCTCCCTGCAAAATTCAAGTTCCAAAGTATCAGTGACAACCCTTCAGAGAAGGTACAAGCCTTGATTTGGGGTGTTCTGATTTTGATTGCAAATCTTTTGCTCTAAAAATTGCATTCCATAGGGGACTGTAAATGTTAGCTAGTAAAACGTGAGAAATATTTTCAGAACAACTCTCTTGCGCAGGATAAATTTTATTTTTGACTGTTTACAATATGTTCCTCATTGTGTGAATTTGCACACAAACCTTTGCAAATGTTTTATTTTGGCTTATTAGCAGATTTTGTTTGCTAGTTTTACGGAAGACAATCAACTCTTCACTGAAAAAAGGAACCCAGAAGTGGACAACATCATATAATCACAGAATCGTTGAGGCTGAAAAAGACTTCTGAGATCATCCAGTCCAGCCTACAACCTGACACCACAACATCAGCTAAACCATGCTACCAAGTGCCACATCGAATCTTTTCTTAAAGACCTCCAGTGATGGTGACTCCATCACCTCCCTAGGCAGTCCATTCCAGTGCCTAATCTAATGATAGCAACCCAAAACAGTGACATAAAGGGAAAATTCTACAGCTCAAATCACAAGTTTTAAATATCCAAAGCATACACTGAACAGACACCGCAGACACTCTGTCCCTATGTTTGCCAAAGGAGTTACAATGTCTAAAAGTTTACCATAAAAAAAAATAATTACTATTGTTCAAATAAAAAAATGGGTTGTTGAAAATATTCCATATGTCCATAATTAATCTGGCCAACTTCAGCCATGACTCAGTTATTTCACCACTTCAATGGCATGTGTAACACACTCAGCAGCAGAAGATTGCTTCAAACACAGAATAATATCTATTATACTGGTTTGAGAGAAAGAAATGAAAAAGAGATGTGGGAAATAAGAGAGCTGCAGTTCCAGAAATAGTTTTCAAAGTTAAATCCTTCTGGTCAGTCTCTGTGCACTGTAACAGGCTATAATAACAGGCATTCACTTCACAAAGATCAAACTTGACATCATACATTCCTTTTCTGAAGAATTGAGGATAATCATATCCTTCTCCCAAAAAGATGAAATTTGCTGATGATGCAGGTAACAATCAGAAGTGGATGTTTCTAAGCCAGTGCCCACTTAGGAATCCTATCCTGACAGAAAGAACTACCTAGAATAAGTGTACTTTATTGTTAATAGCAATTAATTCTTATCTCATACTCCTTATTACATTGTCTCCACAGCAGTTATGTGGGCTTGCTCAATGCCCTAATTCTTCCTCACTCACAGTTATTTAAAATAAGCTTCTTGAAATTTGTGAGCTTGCTGAGCTGACTTCTTTTTCTTTGTTAATGTGTGTGCTCACCTGGCATTTCTATCCAAGCTCCGACAGCTCTGCTTAAGAGTTAAAAACTGTAATAAAATTGAAGCATGTTAATATAAAAATGAAGAATGGGATTTGTCTTACCATATTAAGAAGATTAAGCAATGGCTAGATAGTCCTGGACCATCTAGGGTTTAATTTCTACTTGTCAAAGCTGCTACCTCATCTCTATAAAGACACTAGCTTATAGCCCTTTTCCAAGGTCAGGCTACTCTGTCTATGCAAGTGAAAAACATCAAAGAGATTTATTAGGAAGCAATATACATCTATGCATTTTATCTTTCTGCATTCTAAACACCTAGGAGATGCTTGAAGCAGAGTTTAAGAGGAATTCAAATGAATTATAAATGATGATAAAGTCTAACTCAATTCAAAACTGATGGGGTTGCATCATTTAACATTGTCAGTAACGCTGAGTGCTATTTTTTAAAGGGTACTTTTTTTTTCTCATGAACATGTGTCATACCCCATCTATTAGCAAGATATCAGTATACATCAGGCTATCTTTCAACTGGCAAATCATCATAAGGATATTTTATATCACAATGATCTTTTTTTCAAATTGTAATCAGTTTATAGGGAGGAGTTGAAGTGTGAACAACCTTCTCTACAATTCTCATGGCAAAGTAATGCAAAGCTATTGTACGTCTCTGTATATGTGGAGAGAGATGGATGTGTGCATATACATCATCTCACTGTAAGTAATATTGAACAAGAAAAGTCAAAGTAAGGAATTTTTTTTTTTTTTTTGACAGTATCTAACAGGCAGGTAATGGACTGACAGCTGTATCAGGAAGATTTAAATATATAACAAAGCATATTGTCTATATAGCCTTGTTAAAGCACTGGCAATATAAAAAAATCAGGGAGATTGCCAGGCATAGATCACTTTCAAGTACAGCTACAGAAAATAATAACAATAACATGCCAACACTGTCAATATTGTCATTCACACTATTTATCCTACAGTATTCTAAAGGCAAAGTCAATGTTATGGTAGCTGTACTGTGTTGTGCAACATGTCACCTTTCTTAGGACTGGAGCATTATGTAAAGCTTTCTGTTTGCAAACAGAAACTCTGTGCCTCAAAGGTTAGCACTGACCACTCCTGCTTAAAAAGATTGGTTCTCTTTTGTTAAAAGAATCTAAACAACTTCTCAGATTAAAAAAAGAAAAGAAAAAATACATCCAGAAGAGAAAAAAATTGTTGCTCAGACTTTGAGATCTTTTTTGATACAAAAATAAAATATTCCATGTTCTAAAACAAATTTTCTAGGCACACTTCCCACAATGAAGAAGTACAGTTCCTCTCAGTGTCTGTTTTCTGCTTTCCTTGCAAGCAGTCAAAGCTAGATTTGGGGGAGGGGGAGGAGGAAGGAGAAAAGCACCAAGCCCACTCAGCAGATGACATAAAAAATGTCCCCATGAATAAAATGAAGAAAACATGTAAGATTGTTTTCAGATGAACCTAGGCAGCCTGTGTTTATAATGAAAGTGTCACACTTACACAATTAGGAGTTAAGCTATAATTTAACTTGATCTCAGCATTCTAAAAACCACCCTAGAAAGCAAATTCTGATACCAAATGTTGTATTCTCCCTCTCGATTCGCCTCTGCTTGGCTCAAGTGGGAATTGACACTCCTACAGCCCTGTGCTCGCAGCCTTCTGCATCAGAGTACTGCAGGAGCAGGTTGCAAGCATTCATTGTTCCTACCTAGCATTTCAAGTGCAAGTTTATAACTCTGAGAGCCTCTGGACCTTATTTTTTTTCAGACCTTGGTTTATTTATAACAGGTATTCCTCTGGAGGTTCTCATAAAAATCTACTGAGAGTTTTTACACAATAAAAGCAATATAACCAAAATACAACTTTCCCTAATCCTCAGTGCTAAAAATTCTTTCCTAATTGTATTTGAAGCACTAACCTTAATGAGCTATTCAGGCACGTACCATAAGCAAATGTATGATATTTACAGATCAAAGAAACCAAGTTCAGGATCTGTGCAGGTATTCTTCTGCCAGTACTGATGCAGCTAGAACAAAAAATCTGCTTATCCATTGAATATGGTGCTAATAGAAGTAGACCTATTTAAATAGGCTACAGAAAATTGGAGAAGCTTGAGAAGATGAGATTCTTCTGATGAATGTCACAATACACTGGACAACAGAGTTTAAAGTGTTTGCTACCTATGTGTTATTTCTTGCTCCCTCTATGTTGAGATGCAGTTTTGCCTATTATTCCTTGTTTGCCCCTGCTCAGAATATCTCCATAATATGTCACTTTGGACCATGTCTTTATTATACTGTAAAGATCCTTAGAATCAAATTCCCACCCCACCCCCAAAAAAAAAAAAAAAAAAAAGTAATCCAAACCTTTGTGTACTGTTTAGGTTGACACAGGCTTTTAAAATGGTAATAGCTGCAAATGCTCACATATAGAATTTCTCTGCAATATGCTATGACTCCCTATCTCTAAATCCATCATTGGTGGTTTATCTCAAGATGAAGGTTAAACAAGAAATCTAAAAATCTTTACAGTGGATTAATCAAAATGATCAAAGCATGATGATTTCATAAGCACCAGTGTATCTGCAAAGCAGGACTTGAAATCTCTAAATAAAGCCAGATTCCTACTCTCTTTTATTTGGGGATCTTAAATGCTGTTAGTTTTAACTTCATGTTTAGTGCTGCAAAAATGAATGAAGTATTGACTCATCTGACAAAAATAAGGAAAAAAAAAGATTCAGCTGGATATGAAAAAGAATATTGCTGAAATTAATTGCACCTGCTAACCAAACTTAAAGTATTTTATATAATTTAGCCTTCAAAAACAGGTTTTGGAACAAAACAGCAACATTAAGAACAGCCAAAACTGAAAGCTCTTAACTTTTCCTGTTTTATGCTGGATAAAATAATTGCATTAATTTCTATATTTCTAAATGTTTATTTGCCAACAGGTCTAGTCTATTCTGACATGCACTACAGAAACAATTTTTAAAAAGTTGGAGAGAAAAACTATGCAGTAAACCTTTTACTGAACTTTCCTCTTGTTTAATTCTCAGTCAAATGAGAGAACATCTCTAAAGACAGGAGAATCATTGATAGAGGATGACCTATCACATTGGAAAATCAATTCGTCCACAGTGACTCAGAGAAAAAACTTCATCTACTGAAAAATTGCTAACTGCCAGAGTGATATATTTCAGTGATTCCAACCAATACAGACTGAAAAGTCAGTTGTATTTAGTATCCACAATTCACATAGCTAGAACAGATATTTACAGGCCTTATAGGTCTAGACTCATTAAGAAAGGAACACATAGCTAAACTGAAGTCTAAGGAACGTAAGGTCAAAACCAAAACAGATTATGGAAAGCAAATAGTCAGCTAGGGACCTTACTTGAATTCTTAAAAGTCATCGGCATGTGGCTGTGTGAACACCATATTTGCCAATGTAAAGTGTTTATTTCCTCCTGCATGCAGCTTGCATAGAATCAGACTTTTCTCTGGTTTGTGGTCATCACTTGATTTTGCCTGGCAATGATTTGCTGGCTGATGTTGATTCAGCTGGCTAACTTGGTGCTGCAATTTGTTATGAAAGACATTGTGAGTTTTTAAGCACCACTGTGTTTGTGGCACCTGAAACTACATCTTCTATAAATGCTTTTGTTGTTTGCCCTAATCTGTGTCACACAGAAACAACTCCTCCATTAAATAAAAAATAAAATAAAATTTAAAAAGGCAAAACTGTTTTGAATGGATTGGCCAATAGAGATCAAAAATCACATTAACTTTTATGTATTTACTGCCATGTCTCCTTGGTCAAACCCGAATAACTCTACCCATTCACAGAATTATCTTAATTTGTATTTATATCAGTCAAGAGGCTCAGCACATCTGCTCACATTTTACTTCATGGTCAAATATGATTAAGTATTTTATAGCTATTATGGCAAGCAATATTATATAAAGTACATGCTCCCTAGTATCATGGTCATTGACATTTTGTGTTCCTATGTTATCAGGTTCTTTTGAAGCAAATATATGACAAAATAATATTTAACATTTGGGCTTGTCAGTAGCTAAAGCAAAATTTGAATAGAGTGGATGTGGTGGAGTAGGAAGGTTCCCCCACACACACAAAAGAATTCCACAGCTAACTCAGCCGGAGAAGCAGATGAAAGCTGTATTTCACAAGCAGATATGGAATGCAGTGAATATGTACAAAAATATACAATATTTACAATATATACAGAAATATACAGCAAAGTATGTAATACAGGAAACCTTTCCCCAACCCCCCCTGTGGCCAGGGGGTTCGGCCTTTTCCCCCCTTCTCCCTCCCTACCTCCCCTTTTTCCCAAAAGGGTTAGAGAGAGAAAGGGAAGGTAATTAAAAGGGGAAAACTTTGTTAAAGCTCAAAGCGAATGCAAAAAGTTAGTCTTCTTATCTGGTTAGCAAGAATCGTAGAGAGAAACGAGCCAGCTCACAGCACAGGGAGAAGAAGAAGACGACTGACTGCCTCCCCCCCGACTGAAAGACTAAACAAAAAAACTACAACCGGGTCCCACCAATGAAATTGAATTAGCATATCATTGTTTTCATTCTAATATCAAAACATTTGGCTAGAGTGTTCAGAAAGTGTCTCTTTCTTAAAGGCACAGCCTAAACCGGTCACAGTGGAGTACACAACTAAAACCTTACCAGAATGCACAAGCACCCAGCATCTTCCACTTATAGCAGAACCAAGTCTATGTCATTTAGACTAATTCAGCTTTCTCTCTCTTAATAGACATAATCTGTTACCTATACTGTGAATCCCAGATGGACAGTACCATTTAACTCCCCTTACTAATTGCTTGCTAGTGCAGAATAACAATCTGCACAGCATGTGCCTCAGGAAATCTGATAGTATAAATGTAAAAACACAACTGCCAAGATGCTGTCACTTGGGCTGTGGCATCTTTCTAGCTGTCTTGACTTTGTCAGCTTCTTACAATACTGTGACTGGTAACAAGCAAGGTGTCAGCTTGGGTGACCGATAACACGAAGTATCACTGTTAATGAGAGAATCACAGAATCATTTTGGTTGGAAGAGATCTTTAATTAAGTCCAACCGTTAACAAAACACTAAGTCACCATTAAGGCATGTCCCTATGTGTCATTTAAATGTCCAGGGATGGTGACTCCACTGCTTCCATGGACAGTCTGTTCCAGTGTTTTACAACCCTTTTCCCAATGTCCAACCTATAACTCCTTTGGCACAACTTAAGGACACTTCTCAGATTCACAGATTGCATTGGGTTAAAGGGACCCTCAAAGGTCACCTTGTCTAACCCTCCTGCAGTGAGCAGGGACAGGGTCAGGCTGCCCTGGGACACAAGTCTAATCTCTAATGTCTCCAGGGATAAAGCCTCAACCACATCCCTGGGAAGCCTGTTCCAGTATTTTACCACTCTTGTAAAGAACTTTCTCTTTACATCCAACCTAAATCTACCCTGCTCCAGTTTAAAACCACTGCCCCTCATATTGTCACTACAAGCCCTTCTACACGGTACTTCCCCAGCTTTCCCCTAAGTTCTCTTAAGATATTGGTAAGATAAGGTCTCCCTGGAGCCTTCTCTTTTCCAGGCTGAACAGCCCAAATTCTTTCAGGCTGTCTTCACAAAAGAAGCACTCCAGCCCACCAGTCATCTTGGCGGTCTTCCTCTGGACCAAATCCAGCAGGTCCATGTCTCTCTTGTGCTGGGTGCCCCATAGCTGGACACAGTACTCTAGGCAATGTCACACCAGAGCAGAGTGGCAGAATCACCTTTGAACCTGCTAGCCACATTTCTTTTGATGTGGCATGGGATGCCATTTGCCTTCTGGGCTGCAAATGTGCACACTGCTGACTCATATTTAATAGGCTATTAACCAATAACCACAAATAAGATGATACTTGAAGTTTTCTTACCCATAAATCACAATGCATAGATTACCCAAATCACAAAGTCATGGCTAGCATTAGATAAAATGCCTGATAAAGCATCTGCCTTTTTTTTTTTTTTTTGTACATGTGTAGCAAACTTAATAACGTGTTAGAGAAAGATTTTTCAACTTCCTGAGTTTGCATCAAGGAGCACTGCAGTCAGTGTTGTAGCAAACAAGAGAGAGTTCTTCCCAGCGTTGTCAGACTGTCACTGGATATGGATAAATAGAAGCATAAAATTCATGAAGCAAAGGTAATTCCTTCAGGCTTAAAAAAAGCTATTTCCTTATGGACTTGTATGGAGAAACTGACATGACAAGGTAACTTGAAATTAAAGTACTGGAAGGAAAAAAAACCCCAAAGTTGTAAACATAGGTACACAAGTCAAAGTTCAAGTAGAGGCCTCACTGTGTGCAGCAAAATATTTGTCTCTCCAAAACAATTGTCATTAGTCAGCCTTCCTTTTAAAAAATAAATGGCACATTAACAGGGGCTTTTGGGATGGTTTTGTGCCTTTTTGGGGGGGGTCATTTCATACTAACATGTTAACATTTCTGATCTCGTTCATGCCATAGTAGAATATATAAATGCAACTTAAGAAGCTGGTGACATAAATTTTCAAATCCATCTTGCTCTTTTGAGCCAAATAGCTTTGGGAGAAGAGAGTGGTTGCTGGGCGAATTTTGATGACTTTTTCCAATTTTAATACAATTGCATTACAATTACTGTATTTGCAAAACAAAGAACCCAAAGCAGAAAACCATAAAGAGAAATGGATGATGACATTTGCATTTGCACATTGCATTCAATGTGAGTTTTATTTTTTTCTACTCAGCATCACAAATGTGTTTTGAAACTTCAATGCGGTGAGCATTATGCCTTCATTTGAGGAGTTTCATTTGCATTTAATTTGCCTTCAGTGGCTGAATAGGATATTAATTTTGGAGGCTTATAATAATTCCTTACAAAATAAGACTATAATCTAGACATGAGAAATCTGCATATTTTCACACTTTTCACTCAACACTATCCTGTATTTATTACAAGGTTGAAAGTGGAAATTCTTAGCACAAATTTCATTGAAAACAAAACAAAGCCCCAAATCTCCATTGCTCTGAATTGCTCAAATAATTTTTTAAACATAGAAGATTTATAGTGATTTTTTGAACAGCAGATACTAATACATCTTACTAATATCATTTGCTAGAACTCCTTTAATGCTGGGGATCTTCAAAGTTCTACAGTTGGCTGAGGCTCATTATGTACTAAGAAAGCCTCGTGACTTGAAGCTTAGTGGTTAGAAGCATAACTCTAAAAACTTTATCACCCTGTGACAGCCTTTTCTGTAGTACAGATAGCTGGTCCTGAAGGGGAGAAACTTCTTTTCCTTGTAATATAGCACCATACATTCCAAAGGATGATAATGGAAGAAAATTAATTTGACTAGACTTGAAGTAAGATAGAGGAGAAATATATATACAAAAATGGAAAGTTATTCCAAGAAGTAATGCAGCCATAAACCCTGTTCTGAGAAAAGATTAAGACCTTATTTCTCTACAGAGCAGAATTCTGTTCAAACTCAAGAGCTCTGTATGAACTGACCATCAGCTCTGGCCAAAGCCTCAGGATTCAAGATTACAGAAACAACTGGAGACACCCTGAAAACAATTGCAGTGACATCCTAATTTTTGTCCCCAAATATGATTATATTATATAAAAACCAAAACACCTTAGTTTTCCTACAACAATAAATGGTACAAGACAGGAAACAAGACCAACAGAGAGAAACTTAGGCTAGATGAAACATATTTTTATTGCACCAAAACAGAGAAGCTTTAAGTCATCTCAATATCAGTGAGATAAGTAACAGGAAAATAAAATATGTAGTTAACTAGATTAGATTTACCAGAACTAGAGGGAAAGCTAAAGAACAAGAAAAAACAAGGAAGAGAGACGACACAATTTCATGCTAGGAATTTACAGGCAAGCCTAGAAGAATCTGATCAAAATGACAGCACAGGCAGAGTCATCCTACTTAAGTCAGAGAATACAGTGATGGCAGATACATAGTTGAAAAGACCCTTGTTCAGGTCTCACAAGTGTTCTCCCCAACACGGAGAGAAGAAATGCTGAAATTCCAGCCCTTCTAAGCCTCTTAGATATGGTCATTGCTGTGCATAAATAATACAAAAATAACTGAGATCTTCCATCTAGTTTAAATGGAGGTCAAGCATCTTTCTATTTCTGCAAGTTCTTTGAAGAGTTTTATTAAAGCACGTATTTAATGGACTACCATGGGATGCATTTCTTGTAGAGATTATATTGGGAGGTCTACCCACATATACATTATTGAAGTAATTAGGGACTTTATTTTGGTAGATTGAAGAATTTAATTACATAGGCTAGACATGCAAATGTTCCTGAAGAATCAGTTTTGCGTATCCTCTGACATCATGCCAACTGCATCAGCACTGTTTCCTAATGACAGAAAAAGAAATAGAGCAATATTCATGCTGGTTACTTTTAAAAATGCTGGCCAGTGGGAGTCACGTTCAGCTGAGATTTGTGGTCTCACAAATTTCAACAATTAAGGGAGAAAAATTAGTCTCTGGCATTTAGGCTTCAAAGGAGGCTGGTTAACAGCTGGCTGAATTCAATGGATCATTTAATTAAGCTTTTAGGGTCAGAAATAGATGAAAGTTCAATGTACTCTTGAAACACTCAAACATAGTAGGCACTGTTTTGATAGCAAATTCATCAGCATCGGTGATCTGGCTAAGGATTCATTAAATGGAAATACTAAATTGCTGGCCATCTGTTAGTGATGAATAAGGAATACACACAGAAGCAATTTCTGATGGTTCTATAATGCAATTTACAACCATACAGTATCATTTGACTTAAACCTCTTTGCACAACAACAATTGATTCCAATCACTTTGATTCTTTAATTATTTTCCTCCTCTTATTTTTTTAACAAGAAAGAATTCCTTACTTCTTAAATACCAACTGAAGGATGTGGGAAGAAAATCCTACACAATTTTAAAAGCCTGCTATGAAGAGTGGGAATGATTACATGTATAGAGTTGTCTGATCCTATACCTGACTTCAGTGATGCTCCTTTGTAATTTCAGAGATCCACCCACACTGCCATACATGCATTCAGTCGTAAAACTGATGGCTTATGCTATTTCCCAATTCAAGGACTAAAGAACGTTTGTGGGGTTTTAGGTCTCAGTGCATTTTTTCTTTCCTGATTAAAATTCAATTCCAATGAGAATTAAAATTGTGTATTATCAGAAAATACTGAAAATAAATGTAAAATGGACACCACCAGTTCTAGGGTCTTCATTCTTTTCAATAACTCTTTAAGCACCATTTCCTCATCAGGAAAACAGAGTAGAATAGCAATGTATGAAATTGTCACAGAACATGTTTTCCTGTTCTCTGCTACGGGAGGATTGATTACTGCAGTGATCAAAAGTTCAGAGGTTGTGCAAGAGTCTTCAGTGATTTTTCTTGTAAGTAATAGCACAGCTGAACTCTTCCATTCAAGCCCCTTAACATTTGCGACACACAAATGAAACTTTTGGTGCTGATATTACGAGAGCTACACTTTGCATGGTAATTAAGACAATTACCTTTGCTGACTGCTCTAGGCAGAATACGTAGCAGAATACAGAATTAACCAGTTTGGAAAACACCTTTGAGTCCAACCTATCACTGAACACCATCTAATCAACTAAATCAGGGCTCTAAGTGCCTCATCCAGTCTTTTCTTAAACACTTCCAGGGATGGTGACTCCAACACCTCCACAGGCAGCTCATTCCAATGGCCAATCACTCTGTGAAGAATTTCTTCCTAACATCCAGCCTAAACCTCCCCTGGCACAGCCTGAGTCTGTATTCTCTTGTTCTGTCAGTTTGTCTGGGACAAGAGACCAACCCCCACCTGTCTACAACCTCTCTTCAGGTAGATGTAGACCGCAAAAGTGTCTCCATTGAGCCTCCTCTTTTCCAGGCTGAGCAACCCCAGCTCCCTCAGCCTCTCCTCATAGGGTTTGTGCTCCAAAACCCTCCCCAGCTTTGTTGCCCTTCTCTGGACACATGCCAGCAACTCAACATCTTTCCTAAATTGAGGGGCCCAGATCTGGACACAGGACTCAAGGTGTGGCCTAAGGGCTGTTTCCCAAGGTACCATCTGAGTTAGTTCCTTGAGGAAGCTCAAGCCCACCCTCCGGAAGTCCAGAGTGGAAGTTTTGTTGCTGCCCCTTTCAGCTTGACTGCATATTGTAAACTCAATTATTTCATGGTCACTGGACCCCAGACAGCCTCCAACCACCACATCTCCCACCAGCCCTTCTCTATTTGTAAATAGAAGGTCAAGGAAAGCCTTACCCCTGATAGGCTCACACAGCAGCTGTGACAAGAAGCTGTCCTCCCCACACTCTAGTATGCCCACATACTCTAGTATCCCCACAACTGAGTAGAATGACATATTAAACCAATGGTTGTTCTGGAAATCTATTCACATCTCTGTCTTTGTATTCAGCACACTAAAAAAAAAAAAAAAAATATTGTCCACTTAACATTATAGTAAGTTGGGCTTAAACAAAAATGCCTCAAAATACAAAGGTAGGTCTTAACCATGGTCAAATCACACAGTTATTGTTTTTCAAATTGTACTCTTGCCACACATAACCGATTACATGCCCATGCAGCTGCTCACTGCAGACACAGCTGCTTCATAAACAAATTTCCAGGTGCCTTATCTAAGTGGTAGCTGTGCAGGCTCAACCCTAGCCATCCACTCAGGCTCTTATCCATTTGGAGGGTGATTTTTCCATCCCAGTGGTGAACTATGGCAAATGAATAATGTACAGCCTTGGAAAGACTAGGATGCATGCTTGTAGTCAGGTCTCATAACTGACTTTTGGAAGATCAGCACAAAATAAACACAGTTATGGTGTACAAAATTAGGACAATTATTCCACCCAAACCATAACCACACTAGCAGTATTTGTCAAGCCCATGCTTCTGAAGAAGAAGATGCAAGTGAAATCAAAATTCTTATCTCAGTTTGGGGCTTCTAGCAAGGTCAAATATGGACATCAAATAGGAAACCGCCCTTACAGCATCAGTGCACACAGGGATTTCACTCTGCTTTCCAAGACAAACAATACCTGATACATCTCATTAGTAATATCATGTCACCCATAGAATAGATGGCAAACAGTTACTCTGCTTGGCAGAATCTGTTTTCTAAATTAGAAAGGGTCATTATTAGTGATCTGGTTCAGATAAGTGGTCTTAATGACATGTTTTTCCCATGGAACAGCGACAATAAGCCAGATAACGTATACAATGATAAAAGAATTCCCATTAATGTTTTAGCTTTCTTTCATTAACAACATTATTTAAATAAAATGTTTATAAGCAATTAATAGACTACAATTAATGGAAGAATCATAGCACAAAAAAGCAGTTATTATTGATCGCTGATCAAAGCTGGTTATTGTGAATGGTTACTTTAAAGCATTACTCGCACACTCACGCCAACAGAGCACAGTATATATTTTAATCCCTGTGCTTTATCTGTAGAGAAGGATATGCAAGAATAAATACTTACAGGAATGACTTTGAGATAACTGGGTTAAGGGCATTGATTAATACACATTTATCTGTCATTCCCTTTGCTAGCTCTTTGGACTGTGTTTTTGTTTGGTGGTTTGTTTTAATGCAAAAATTTCCAGTGTTGTATTCCGTATGCTAGGAAGACTTGCTTAAAATAGAGGAACAGAGTAATTTAGCTTTCATCATCTCAGTCATCACTATTGTATCAATCTTGCATCAATGTTTCTCCACAGATCTTAGAGCACTGCATGTACCTAAAAAAAAACAAAATTATCTGATTTCACTGGAGTTCAAGAATAGGAAGTCAATCTGATTGAGTGAGTTACATTATTACAAAAATGGCATGGGGACTAGAATGAAGATTCAGTTTCTAGGAACATTTGTGAGGGCAAAGAGGGGTGATTTAAAGAGAGTGTTTTACAAAACTACCAAATTCTGAATTAAGTATCGCTTCTAACAATATTTTTTTTTTGTTCTGATGGTCAGCTTGGACTTGTCATCTGAGCCTACTTTTTTCTTTTTACTTCACATAATGAAACAAGTTTTAAAATATTTCAGTACAATTGAAGATGTGAGCAGTAATTATCTTCCATGATGATTTTTCTCCCTGATCTAATTTTAAAGCAAAAGATATCACCTTGCTACATTACACTTCAGGTTATTCCAGTAAAACCCAGTATGTTTGTCTGTTGGGCAGTGAAGAAGACTAATTTCCTTTAACAGAGAGACCGACATATTTTGTAAGACCTGAAGCATGATTACATTTGTGCTCTGAGGAAAATCAAGCAGGAAATGCGTATCACTCCTACATTGGTTGAAGTTTGCAGTCAGCCTCTAGCCCTATTTTATTATTACAGCTACTTTTCCAGATCCATCAAGAATTTTGAGCAGTTCCTATAGTACACATCACCTTCATTTATCGCCTGAACAGGTAGTGTTTTCTTACCCAGTATGTGCTGAGAACAGACACAATTCTATTTGTTCTCTCTGAGTAAAAATTACATTGTAGAAGCTTGGCTAATGCTGCTTTACAATTGAAATTTGTTTGCAGCAACAGCACAGCTCAGCTTTTTTGAAAAAATAAATTGGCCCCTACAGATGTTGACGTTAAACAATTATTCATGCTAATAAGTCAAGTGTTCAAGGTTAAACATATTTGTAGTAGTAAATTACATTAATTGATCTAGACATCAAAAGTGGTCAGATTTCCTTTAGTCTAGTCTAATGAACAGCACCACCAGCATCACTATCCTGAAAAATAGGCCTCCAATTCACTTGGCACGCATAGGAGGTTTTATTATCGAAATTCCAACTTAAAGACTGAGTAAGAAAAAGATGCACTCAACACAGAGAGTCTTGGGTCTCTTTGGTTAGTACATGCAAAGGTAGGGCATGCTCTTCATCAAGGAGTTGCCCTACTTGCAACTAACAGCAGCAATCACTGGTGCAAACCGTAGATCTTGCTATAGACTGGCTTAGCTTATGGAGACTGTGATTTCCCCTACTGCAAATAACACTGCACAAGTCACAGCCTGTGCAGCTTTGCCTTGCTGCCATATGAATTACATAGATACAATGACAGTTCACAGACAACTAAAATCCCAAACCAGCTGGATGTCAACTACTTGGGTCATGATAAAAACAAAACTCCCAGGCAACAGCTCTAGTCCAAAAATGTCCAGAGGATTTTCAAATCTCTAGACACAAAATTCAGATGAACTTTCCATTACACTACAATTTTGCTGAAACATGCCTGTTTCCTTTGGTGCAAGGTAGAGAGAAACTCTTTGTCTTTACTGGTTGGTAGGAATAAAGTTGAGTGGGAAGACATGGGTTTGGATGAAAAGGAATGAGAAGTTTCTTATCTTTTTCACTGAAAATGCTACCAATACTCATTGCTGTCCAGCATGGCAGAAACTAATATTTCTTCAAACTATAGTGACTGTTGTAATCACGTGCAGCAAATAATTTTGAAGCCTGAGTGGTGCAAGGGCCATTCTGACAGGGAACCTTTTATGGCCTTTTTAGGGAAAGCAACCATTACCTTGAGGTAACAACTGATACAACTGCAATAAATTCCAGTTAACAACTACAGAAGGTTTCCAAACCCGATCAAAGGTTAGTCAAAGGAAGGTTTAAACAGATTAAAAATAACAGTATTCTTGGAAACAGCCACAAAATGCTATTTATGTAAAAAATGCATAAATACAAAAGCCAATGTCATGCTGAGAATTGCTTTTCTTCTACATTAAACAAAACCAAAGACAAGCAAATGAACAAAAAATATGTAGAGAATAGGAAACAGCAAAATTAACTGATACTGCTGACCTGTGTTTTGCACCTTTGTTTAGCTTGACATAAATGACAGGAGAGAAGTCTTAACACCAGTTAAGAAAGTGGATTCACCTTCTACTGTTGCTCATATATGATAGCTGAGATCCACTTGGGGAAAATAGCAAAAGCGACTGCATGACTCTGGAAGAGCAAAAGTGTAAATCTGCCATAACATCCCCCAGAGGAAAAGTTATCCCAGGTCTGAAGTGCTTCCTGTGAGTCAGCACTCAATCTCCCCTAAAGAATAAGGGTATTTTCTACAACTGTATGAAACACAATCATATATACTTATATACAGAAAGATATCTATAGGTAAGAACTTCCCAACAACACTGGGATATTCCATTTTTTCCCCAAGTTATATCCTAACTTATTATGTAAACTGGATCTAAATAATCTCCTTAAGGAGGATCTAGGACATCATATCTTGCTTCTAAGGAATTTTGCAACCATGCATTGTGACAATCTTTATTTTTAGCATTCCAAATGTACAGCTGCAACACTGAGAGAGGCCAGTACATTTAAATCGGTCCATGGAGTGATTAGAACAGGAGAGAAGTTTTGAATATGCAAGTCTAACATTGATACAAATTGGTTTTCCAAGATTATCTTTTGGGAGGCAGCAGATGTATAATGCTTCTGAAAATGAAATGGACTATGACAGGTATGGTTAATTCTGCTTAGATAGGCTTCAGTGGGAACTAGCCCTCTTTCATAATTTAAATTACTTCTCTGTCACATTTTAATGCAAGAAGCATTCTCCACTCAGATTTTTCCCAGTTTTTAACAGCAGAAAACAAGTAGGTCTTATTTTGTTGTTTTAAGATTAACAAAGATTTCGTTTAAGAAAAGAAAAACACACACACACAAAAATACCCAAACCAAACAAAAAGTCCCACAACCAACCCTTCCCCCAAACTAAAACCAAACCAAACCAAAATAAAACCATATAGAAAACTAACAGAAGAAGAAAATAAACAACACACAACAAAACAACCAACCAAGTACTTCATCCATCTTTTAAGAAAACACCATACAGATAAGAAAAAGGTCAGTATTACACAGCTTAGAATGCATCAGCCCACACATTTTGCATGTTATGTGCATTTACTTCCACATGTTTTTTGGGAGTGCATTCTTATAGTTTTGTTAGCAACTCTTCAAGTGCCAAATACTGTTTTAGGCTACTCAAGGCTACTTTTCAGCAGATTAGCCTAATTTTCTACAGACTGTCTCTTAGGCCTAACCTTTCTCAATTAGGATGACAGGAATGTCTGCAGTTAGTTTCTTGTATGCACACAATAAACTTATTAAACCAAAAGGAGTTGCGAGAGTGTCTGAAATATGTCTCTCTAAGAAATGTCTCTCAGATCATGCAGATTTTTGAGTTTTACAGCAATGTTTCAGGTGAACCTAAACCCTGTTATAGGGAACCTAAACTGCCAAGAAATTAATTTTTAAATAACTGCCAACAAAAATTACATTTTGAAAAATTTATTCTGTATTCAAGAAGAAACTTTAAATCAAGTTTTTGTCTGATGTTTGTAACAAACACATAATCGTAGTGGAATGCCTACTTCCAAGCGGTGTGTTCCCTTGGACTACACTATTACACTATTTTAGTGCAGCAAATTTGATAAGATTAGCTGCAACACTTTAGTGGTTATTTGTAAACTCTAAACAAATGAGTTTTGAACAGGTAAAAATGTATAATTGCTCAAATAATTGGCACCAGCTGCTATAGTTATTACCTGAGCCATATTGCTTTTTAGCTTTGCCATGTTAGATTATTTCCTGTGAGATCACCAAAGACATTCCTCTAGTGAAAGATTTTGTCTTCTGATTAAATTTTTTCCCCCTTCTAGCCCAATAATTGCAAATGGCACTAAGATAGAACACATTGCATGTTTACTCTGGCATAAAGCACTGCACAGATCTTTACAATAGAAAATTAAGAACAGTTTGTATAGCTGAAGGCATCTGGGTAGATGGACTTGAAATTATTCAAACAACTTTGTAGAATAAAATTCCAATACCATTGACCTCTATTCCTGTGAAAATAGTCATCACCAGTGAGCCTTCCTTCTGTGGATTTCTTCAAAACTATAATCTGATTAAATTAAATTAAGTAGCAGAGCAATACTGGTTCTTTCAGGTTGGAAAGATTTCTCATCTATTATTAAAATGGCTCATTTCATGACTGAACAAATTACTCTGCAAACCCATCAAACACGGCAAAATAGGATATATAGATTTTTATGAATGTTTATTTCAACTGCATTTGTCCCTTACTGTAACCCTGAATGTTTTTGTCAGAGAAATATAAAGATGCAGACATGCATCGTAATGGCTAAGCCATTGCAGTTTTGTGACAAGCAAAAGTTCTCCTTCTGGTTCAAGTCTGAATGTTTCAGAGCTTCCAAACATGATGTGATCAGCCAAGTGAGAAAGGGACATCTTAAGGGCATACAAAATTGACAGCTGCTTAGACACAATTAAGTGCCTGTATCTTTTGGATGAATGGTCAGTCCAACCACTGTAAAATTTTTCTAGATAAAATTCACTGCCATTAATAAAATATTATCAACATTGCTTAGCACAGTCTATTAAATTTATCCTAGCAGATGCTTTGGATATTAACAGTGTATTATGCGAGAGATTTTATTGTCCTAAATTCAAATATCTACCTAGATTCAAACTTTAAGTGTAAAAAATATATCTTGAAAAAGCAAAATAGGTTTTCATTACTTTAAAGACCAAAAATCTAGAAATGTATGGCCTAGATTTTTATAGTAAGCGATCATTTTTGCTGGTGAGAGGTCTCAAGCACAAGCCCTGCGAGGAGAAGCTGAGGGAGCCTGGGTTGTTTAGCCTGGAGAAGAGGAGGCTCAGGGGAGACCTTATTGCTCTCTACAACTACCTGAAGGGAGGCTGCAGCCAGGTGGGGTTGGTCTCTTCTCCCAGGCAACCAGCACCAGAACAAGAGGACAGTCTCAAGCTGCACCAGGGGAAGTTAAGGCTCAAGGTGAAGAGAAAGTTTTTCACGGAAAGAGTGATTGGCCATTGGAATGTGCTGGCCAGGGAGGTGGTGGAGTCCCCATCCCTGGAGGTGTTCAAAAAAGGATTTGGCGTGGCACTTGAAGCCACAGTTTAGTTAGTCAAGAGATGTTGGGTGATAGGTTGGACTTGATGATCTCTGAGGTCTTTTCCAACCTTATTGATTCTATTATTCAGTATCTGGGTGGTTGATTTCAGATAGTCTGATTTTCAGAGACTACATCATGTTGAAGTATTTGCAATGCAAACCCCTCTACAATGTAGTAAATTTAGAGTCCTGGAAGGAAGGTATTCAGTTCCACTAATCCTGTTCTAAAATCCTAAGGGATAATCCTTGTTTCTTTCGTGGTAATGGAAAGACATATGGGAAGAGTGAAAGCAAAAAATTCAAACCTATTTAGAGATGTGATTTTCAGTCACCTAACACAAAAGGAAAGCAAACCCAGTAGCTCTCTAAGAACTGTCATGTTATTTTTATGAGACCACTAAGTACATATTAAACACAAAAATGCCATCACTTCCAACAGACAGAAACTGCTTGTCTCATCCCTGACTGTAGTTGTTGGGCTGGTTGATCCAATTCCAGTGTCAATTTCCAGAGTGATCCTCTGCTCAGGGTTTGCCAATAAAAATAATTTTGACATAAAACTTAAAGGCTGGTTGCCCAGCCAATACTCTATTTCACACACTTACTGTATATAAACTATGCTTTAAGTTTCATCTTTGACAATGATCATTTAATTAAATAAAATACATTTGTTTTAAGTTGTTTTACTTTTCTTGACTATGATGACAAGGGGTGTAACAGTTGACAAGCACTTGAACTTAAAAGAGAACATATCTTTGATGTCCAGTGCATCTAAAGGATTCTAAAGCAAGAGTAATATGAAAATGGGCTCACCACAACTAAATCTATTCCCAACAGTTACCTGCTGGTCTAAGTGCCTCTGTACTATTTTAAAAATCTGTGAAGCATTCAAAATCAATTACACACAGGACATCAAAGGCTGTCATGCCAGCTGTCCTTTCAGTCCACGGCGGCTCTCACTGCCCATTTCCAGTTAAAAACACACTGAGCTACGCTGTTGTTTTTCTGAGCTGTGACTCACAGTCATATGAGAATCTGACTTCTACGTACCTCAATCCTTTCATATAAGGAAATGAACATTTATACATAACAACACTGTTCTACAGTTTTGCATAACTGGATGTATAGGGAAAAATTAGAAGTTAGCATCAAGCTACCATTTTAAGGGGAAATCAGTTTAAGTACTTCAGTTGTTCATGTGTGCTACCTTATTTTGCAATTGTACATGACATTAAAACAGGAAGAGAGGCTTTCAAGTATTACTTCTGCTATCTCTTCCACATGACACTTGGATTTTCATGCATTCATTTACAATGACATGCAGTAGGAATGCAATGTATAATTATTTAAAGATATGAATCTGAAAAGAATGGCTCCACTTGTAACACAGGCAGCCCTCTCAATCTTCTACTGAGTCACCTATTATTCCCAGTGCTAAAAAATTGTATCAATACCCAGAAATTTAGAGGAACAAGTTGCTCAGCTAGATATTGACAATTATATTTTATGTGAATTTAATAATCAATGTGAATAACATTGGACTAAACAATAAAATATCTCACTACTGACTTACCTGCTTGCTTTCTGACAAGTAATTTTCATTGTACTATTATTTGTAATGATAACTTTTCCTCTTTTGCATATAAAATTTGACATTATCTTTACTGCAATGAATTCTATTTGTGACACAGCAATTTAAGCCTTTCTGAGAAATAAGCTCTTGTTCCAGGAAAAGTTTTAAATGGTTTGCAAAGCTCATAGAAGGTGGTGTTATGATCTTTCATTGAAGTAAAAACTGTAGTGGCAACAGTTTTTTTTCCCCAGAGTGTTTTTTCAGAGAAGTTTTAGAATTCTTTTGATTTTTTTTCAGATTTTTTTTTTAATCAAGCCTTCTAAACAGAGAGCATCTGTTCTGACACAGTTCTACTGCCACAAAACGTTCAAAATACTTTCTTTTCAGTCCAGCGTGAAAACAGAATCAAATAAATTAAAAAATGTTGTGCGGAAGAACTGACATACCCCAAAAAACTGCGAGAAGTTTTCTGATAGTGTCAGGGATGCTTTTCCATAAAAGCTCTAGAGAAATTAATCAGGAGTGGGTTTTTGTCGAAAGCATTTATAGATACACTTACTGTCCAACTCTGCCTTCACTGGAGACAACAGAAAACACCTCTTTCAAAAACACGGTAAGAGAACAAACAGCAAAGCACACCCACTGCAAAGGACCATCTAGTGATAACTCTGTTCTTCTGGAATTTATCAAGTTCACATTTGCTTTGCAAAACCTCCATAATATAACTCTTAAAATACTTTAAAAGACCCCAGTCTTCCCATATCACTGCTTTTACTGTTCCTGCTAAAGTTCAGTCTCTTGCCAGCAGCCATATGCAGCTGTGAAATAAAGGTTAAGTTGGATAGCACAGTGACAAACCAAGGCTGGGATTTGGGAAGCCTGTGGCTCCAAGTGTGCTAACGAGCAGCACGATTGTGTTCTCTCTGATATACACACTTATTAGAGCTAAGGAAAACTAGAAATAGATTTTACTTTTGTTTCAAAACAGAGAAGAACAGCTCCAATTGTGGATTTTTTAATCATTAATATTTGTCTGCGCATCCAACAATAATATCATAAACAGTAATATAATAATTGTCTTGCTGAATATAAACAACTGCCAGCAACACTGAAAGATGAGGGCACTCCTCCAAATGATTAGGGAATTTACATATGTATCAATTTTAAATTAATGCTAAAATGTAATGCCACTAATTAAATAAGGTTGAAGGTGTGGTCTCTAGAAGTGTAGTATCAACACTTGCCATTTCAAACCAAAAAGGAAAAAAAAAAGAAAGTATGCTCAAAATTTATCTTTAAGTTTGTTTATATGTCAGAGCCTTCTGATAACTGTTTTTAATCTCCAAGGAGCCGATTATATATGGGCCCTCATAAAGATCTCTGGAATCTGTTTAGCAAGTAACAACTTTACTTGCCTTCATCAGGCCTTTTGGTATTATCTCTCCAAAGCAAAGTCTGTCTCTCTAAAACAGAATCCAAGAATGCAGGCTTCACTACTCAATGAAGTTCTTAAGTGCTACCAAACAGGAAAGTGGTCATTAGACATGCTAATATTATTGATAATATCTTAAGAGCAATAACAACAGCAGATGAGTCATGTCAATATATGCGAACAAGTGAAATAGTGTAAATCACTTTCTATCAAAAATATTTGGACAATGCTGTAATAAATCCATTGTCTCCAAAATGAACATATATCACAGTTTCCAAGGTTACAGAAGCCTGTAGTCCTGAACAGATTTTGTGTTCATTTAAAAATGCTGAAAATTTTGCACAAGTGATTCTGAGCAACAGTACTAACATGATGATAGCCTAATGCATAGATCTGTCCATGCGGGGTATTTTAAATAATTTATAGAAGACAATGAACAATGAAGTAGTCTTGTTGGTCATCATCATCAGATTGTAAATGCACACCAGCCTGAATAAATTACTGGATGCAGTACTGATGCATTAGAAACTTGACACTGGAAGGTTACAACGTTAATCCATCTGAAAAGAGAATTATTTTGATAGTTTTGGAACATTTCTTCACGCTTGGGAGCCACTCCCTATAATCCCAATCTGGAAAGTGTACTGTAGGACCAATAACAGCATCCAAACAAAACCAAACCACACCCAAACAAATAAAAAGATTAAACATTTAAAGAAGATGTCCCTTCAGTGACCTCACTGGGAAACTTAGAAAATGTCACCATCTATCAGAATCAGAATCACAACATAAACCTCTGTCTCTGAAAAAGGTCAGAAATCAAAATAAAAGGCAAAACAAATCTTTGCTAAATGCAATGGAAAGCACAGAAATACCTTTATCTTATGTATCCTTGCCCTGTATGTATATATAGGGCATAGAAACCACTTCATAAAGGGGCAGAGAAATGGCAAATACTGTTTACATGGTCTGACTTCAGCTGAAACCGTTTGGAAAAGGCATGGGCTGTAAATTATAAAGCCCCTGGACCGCTAATCCCTGTTAGTATCTGTATTTATGGGTTTGTGACAGAATGGTGACCGATCCTTTTCCTTTGAGACCATTTGCCAATTGTCTCAGTATTTGGGGCAGCTTTGTTGCTTAGCAGCAGGTTCTGCTTGTGTACCTGACAGCTCTTGGCTAATTTAGGTAAAGATCGCCACCCAAAAAAAAAAAAAAAAAAAAAAAAAAAAAAGCAGCCATCCAAATCATCTGAGAACACAACAGCAGCCCACCAGTAAAGAGATTCTGCTATTATCACTGGATACAGAAATGAGACTGGAAAAAGAAGAGAGGAATACTTTCTGAGCTTGGACTTGGATTGCAGAAACTTCCTTTAGCAGCACATTGGTTTTCACAGAGGAAGAAACAAGTGATGGTGTTTAGGCATTCACCGGGAGCGAGATCTCAAGACAAAATGGAGAGTCAACATGCAGATTTTCCAAAAATCATCATCTCTGGATTACAAAGTCCACAGCCCATTGCAAAATATTCTGCTGGATTTGAGATAGAGGCAGAAAGTACAAAACTGAGGTCTTCAACTATATGTATAGGCATAGTGGTAAAAGGAACAGACTGGCTTGTGCTGTCAAGGTTTTTTCACCTAATTGTGCTCTTTCTCCAACTCCCCCACCAGCGGGACTACCTCAAAGAAACACAGTACTTAAACCATTGTTCCCATGATCTGTCTATGATAGCCACTTCTGCAAGAGACTTTTTCCTACCTTGCTGAATGGGAGCCACAGCAGCACCCATAGAGACAATGTGACAATGATGGCATTCATAAATTTCACACTGGTTTAGAGCTTTCAAATCTGGCATCGCTTTAGATAAGACATAGCAAAGCAGTTATTTATTGGGGGAATAGTGGAATTAAAGGGAAATTATTAAAACATGATCATCTGCTACAACCGTGTCTGAAATTCACTAAAGAATCATACAAAACAAGACAAAACCTGGCAGTGAATTACAGAAAGTAAGACCTAGATAAAAAGCCAAACAAGCTTTATTGACCTTTTGGTATCATTATGTTGGAAATCTCTTCCCTTGAGGTATCTATGAATTACTTTCAATAGGTGGTTCAGAATTTTGCCTCCTGCTGTTTGGGAGCTTTGCTGTGCACCCTGGTGCACTGTCAGAAACAAATATAGGACAGCAGAAGAAAACATGGTAATAGGCACAGTAAAAGAGAAAGTCTCCAGGAAAGCTAACAGGAATACCACAGCCCCTTTCTGGTTTTTAATCACATTGTGCATTTGACGGTTCTCAGTGTTACTGAATGAAGAAAAAAGTGAAAAGGGTCCCGCCTAAAACTATAATACAGTAACCTCCTGAGACCACTGAGATCATTCCCTTGAGACTTCCTACCATAAATCAGACACAATGATCTATGGTCTTTCTCCTTTGATGTAAAAAAAAAAAAAAAAAAGTTGACAAAAGGTCACATCACTAACATGTCAACCTATGTTCTAGTGTTTTGGGGACTCCTGAGTATACAGAAATAAGGACACTGGACAGGTAAATATATTCTATGATTGATAAAAGCATGAGGACGGAACCTCCATGGAAAAAAAAAGTTAGGTAGATTTGCCATATATTTGAATTTAAAATAAAGAAATTGAGTTATGAAACTAAATCCACAACCAGGCTATATTCATCAGATGAAATAGCTTCTTCTTATTTAAACTTAATAGATGGTGGGGTGAGAGAAAGAGGTGTTGTGCATTTCAATTAGTTGATTAAATTCAAATTTACAAACTGCAACCAAATCTGTTTCACCATGTAGGAAACTGAAAAAAAAACACACACCACGCATACAGCAGGATTGGTCTGGCTTTAAAGTTTTTCAGGGAAAACAGATAAACAGTAAGAAGGAAGAGCAGAACATAAAAAGTATCTAGTGAATAGCAGAGTATTTGAAAATCTTTTCTATACACAATGTAGGTATCTCTCTCCACAAAACTAGACGAAGAAAAGAAGATTACATTGGGTAGAGATAAAGCCACTTAGGTTATTGACTTTTTTTAATAGAGCCATTCGTTGCAGTTTGGATTACTTAACACAGCTTAGTAACAGGGAGCAGACACAGAAGAAATACACATTGAAATAGAGCAAAATAAACACAAAAAAACCTCTTAGAAGTTGCCCAGCCCAAAACCTGTCAGATTCTGAGGTTTGGCTCTCGAAACCAGAGAAACAAAGCTGCAGGTAATGAAATGGAAACTAGCATTTATTTTTCAGGGAATGCAAAGATCAGACAAATTAATTAGCTGTTCTCAAATTTGTATTCATGATATAACTAAGACAGAAGAAATTATTTCACATGGTTTTGCTTTGCCAAGAGTACATACAAAGCAGTCAGATATGTATTTTACCTTTTTGATGAAGTTAACATATTTTTCTTTCCAATCTACAGCAATAAAAACTTTCTAAGCAAGTCATTGAGTTCCTCAATTGCAAAAATGACCACCATAAATGGACAGCTGAATTAATCTGAAAATACTGGGTGGTTTTTTTGTTTGTTTGTTTATTTTAGGATTTTTTAAGGAAAATAACTGACAAAACATGCAAAATGTGCATTTGGCACCCCTTCTTTACAGTGGGCACTGAATCTGTTTCCATTTTCCAAAATACCTTTATTTCACTCATAAATATAGGTTAATCTACAGAGCAGGTACGCACCAATTTACTGACAATTTTTAGAGGGGGGTTCTTGAAAATTTTGCATTATATGCTAGAAGGAACATGTTATTGAATAGTGGAATTTAGGTAGTGAGGTGGGTTTAACTCTGTGGCGCATGAGAGGGAAAGAGGATAAATTTCTGATAAGGATGAGGAGAAACAGAACCCCACTATAGAATCATTCTCTCAGCAATTAGTCTCCATTTCTGATGGTGGTGTTTTCAGACCACCCTTACGCTGTAAAATTTCTTTGCAGTCCTAAAAAGGAGTTATGTTTGCTTGCAGGTTTTTACAATAAGCACCTTCCATTCTTGAAGACAACAGCGTAGAAAGCATTTGAGAGGTACTTGTCTGGATATTCAAGTACCAACTTCACTGTTCCATGCTGGAGTAGAAATCAAAATCAAAGCCAAATTCTGGACTTTGACCCACACTGGGCGAGTTACACAGTGCCTGGTCAACCTCAGCAGAAGACCCAAATAAGCACTAGGCCTCTCCTCTTCAACAGAAAGGAAAGGAGGCAGCTGCACTGCCCAGGAGGTTCAGCAGCCCATGATATGTCACCTTGAATACTTATGGGTGTGTCTCTGAAGACTGGCTATCAGCTGTGTCTATGTTCAAGCTGCACTGAAAATAGTGTTTGCTCATGGACATGAGACCCAGAAAGTTACAATTACAAAACTCTGAATTCATCATATTCTTTTTTCTAGGTTAACCACATGTATACGAGGAGCTTTAGAATACTCATAGCCAAATTAGCCATTTACTAAAAATCAGTCACATTTCAGCACCTCAGGACAAAGCCGCTCACCACACACTTACTTCCTGCTAACACAAAGATATTTCATAGCAAGGACAGACACATTATTTTCTGTAAAGAGACAAGTAAAGAAAAGACGCTTAGCTTGCCAGCAGATAAAATATGTTTCACGTTTCTCTTGTGAAACGGAAGTCAGAACCTCTGGGTTTGCATAGTGCAAATTAATGAAACAGAATAAACAGTTCTCTGTAAACCAAGCTTTCAGATTAAAGGATTTGTCATTGAATATTATATAAAAAAAAAAAATTTTGTAAAGCCTTTGGCATTATGAAGGAAGCACCTGAGTCTGAAGCAATTGGGGGGGGGTGGAAATCTGTCACTGATTAAAAGTTCTTGATTAAAAATTCTTGAGCTAATCTGTGTGATGTAGCTACCTTTTTTTTTTTCTCCTTTTTTTTTGTCTAGAAGAGGATATAGTTACAAAACATCCCTTTGTTCTGTCAATAGCAGATCAAAAGCAGACATGAAACAAGGCAGGATTCTTTTGTTTCTCTTTTTATCCCTTCTTGCCTGTTTATTCATGACTCCTTGCAAACTGCTGAAGGCCTAAATCATATCCAGTTTAGCCTGAAGTGGACAGGTTGTTTCAAATATACTCAAACAGTTTTGCAAATGATAAAAACACTCTGGTCCAAATCTTCAAGGGCATTGAGGCTGATAAAGAAATCAATGCAAAGTATGACTTTTTAAGGATGTAAGTCCTGATTTGCTAAAATAACTGGAGTTCAAACGGAAATTTTAAGCAGAGTTATGCTCCAGAAATAGTTAATGTAGCAGCCATTTATGTAGAAGCAATTATATGAGAAGATATTAAAAAAATAAGCTTATACAATTAATGGACTGTAAACTGTTTCTTGTCACTTTTTTAGCTGGAAGGCTAAGAAGAAACATAATGTAGTTTTGGGAGTACTTCAAGACAAAAGTAGTTTCAATATATGACACTATTACTTCAAGAGGTAGATAAGCTCTGCAGATTTTTGTTTCTAGAAACTTCACTTAGGATCTTGATGTTTTATTAAGAGCAAAAGCGTATGAGTACATGTCTCTGTTGCTATTTGTCAGAGCCCACAGGCTGAGATGAACAATGGGTTCAGGAACCTCACATCTAACAAATGAGCTAAAAATATAGAGTCACAAAGGTCAGTGAAACACTAGCCTAAAATGAAATTTGTTGAATAATCCAATTTGGAAAACGTTCTGACGTCACAATTTAAGCCTAGACCATTATTTTAAGATCATAGAATGGTTTGGTTTGAATGGACCTTAAAAACTTAGTGGACTTACCATCTAGTTCCAATCCTTCTGCCATGGACAGGGACAGCTTCCACTGGACTAGGTTGTTCAAAACCCTATACAACCTAGCCCTGAATGCTGCCAGGAAGGGGTTATCCACAGGTTCTCTAGGCAACTTATTGGAGCATTTCACCACCCTCACAGTAAAAAATTTCTTCCTAATATCTAATCTAGATCAGCCCTCTATCAGTTTGAAATTGTTACCCCTCATCTTGGTGCTACACTCTGGTTAAGAGTCTCTCTCCATCTTTCTCCTTTAAGTACCAGAAAAGATCTCCCCTGAAGTCTTCTCTTCTCCAGGCTGAACAACCCCAATTCTCTTAGCCTATGCTCTTAAGAGATGTATTTCTGCACCCTAATCATCTTCATGACCTGTTCAAGCAGCTCCATGTCTTTCCTGTGCTGTAAATCCCAGAGCTGAACACAGTACTCCAGGTGTGGTCTCACAAGAGCACAGCTGAGTGGAAAAAACTACCTCCCTGCTGGCTACTTCTCTTGATAAAGCCCAGGATGCGATTGTCTTTCTAAGCCACAAGCACGTGTTCCTGGATGACATTTTGTTTTTCACCTATCAGTAACCCAAAGTCCTTTTCTGTGGGGCTACTCTCAGTCCGCTCATTTCCCAGCCTGTATTCGTGTTTGGGATTGGCCTAATCCACGGACACGTGAGGGACACTGTTTCCCGCTATTTAACTCTTGCTAAAAAGAAACAACTTAAATCCTTCAGATGCAGCTCCTTGACATTAAGAAAAGTCACCTTTTCTGGAATTCACAGAAATCCTGCATTACAGAAGCTCCTTTAGAAGTGCTTAGGATATTATTTAAGGATGTCTTATACAGCTATGGATCTGAGGCACATCTTTTCAAAGGTAGCCAATCCTGGCAAATAAATATTTTGAATGAACAGTTCTATCATTGACATAATGAGATGAATCAAATTAGAAAACCTGGAACAGCACAGAATTGCTTTGTTAATTTTCTTTGTATGTTACAAATTTTGCAACATAAAAAGGAAACTCTCAATTGAATTAGCCAACAGAATCTGTTTCTTCTCAACCCACATCATTGTCCTCACATGTTCCAAACAGAATTTTTTTACCTACTTTTGTTTTATCCTTAATTAATATTCTTATTGCCATATGCCTTCCAACAACCACGATAGGCAAATAATTTAATAGAATTGAAATACAATCATTAACTACAGAAATATGAAGTCTGATTATTTCTGAAAACAGCTTTTGTTTGGGCAGCCCTTGTCAACAAAAAAAGCCCCTGGCTAGCAGCAGGACTTCCAAAACTTACCATTTTACTATCCAGACTACATTAAGCTATTACAGCTGCCACCCAGGAACAGAAGGAAAAATAACTTATTTTATCTGACACTGATGGATTGAAATTAAAATATAAATGAATTAGGCACATTATAGATAATTGTTTTCATAATTGCAGTTACTAGGTATCAGGATTTCAGTGTAAATCTGATGTTGAATATTATTTTATGATTTCCCTTGACAAACAGATGGTTTTCTCCAACAAGAAGGCACACCAGAGAGAGAGAGAGAAGAGTGAAGCTGCACTAATTCTGACAGCCTACTTTAAAGATAAATTAATCTCTTCTTCAGTCTAAATTTAAATAATGATTGCAGTCTCAGATCAGTAACAATGTTTGGCTTCCATGCTTAGAATAGCCCACATAGTGCCACAGAGGCCTTTGACAGCCCAGCATGACCACCTGTAAAGTAGGAGCCTGAACATATTTTTTTTCCTTTTAAAATCAAATTGTACCCTTTAGCAGTGGCTACTCAGGTCCTATAATTATCCAGGAGAACAAATGGTAGCTTATAAAAACAAAACCAGGAAGTACACACAGAAAAAGCCCAACCAGCCTAGCAAAGCGTTTACGGTAGGTGGAGAGTTATATAATTGTGTTCTACAGGGGTAGAATGCACTGAGTAGTTGCTGCCCCAAGAAAGTACCTAGCACAGAAAGGATGAAAGCCCAACTGCTGTCCCTGAGACATCTTGCTTACCTCCCACTGCTCTCTGCAGGAGCACACATTCCTGTTAGCTCTGCACGCCTGCTGTCCTCTCCAGGGAAAGGCGTCAAACCAGCCACAAATTCACCAGAACACTACAGGAGACAGGTTACAGCATTGCTTGGGTGTCTCCTGGGAACTGAAGGTTAAACGTGTGGGTTTGGAGTGAGGGACCCAGGTGAGGTTACTCAAAACAATTTAGGCCCATTAGAGGCCTCCTGTGCGCTTGTGACGCAGCCAACAACATGCCGGGTTAGGCCCAGGCAGCTCTGCTGAGATATGGCATAGTAGTAGCATGGCATACCGGCTCATGCTGAATGTGCAAGGCTTCTTCATCAGCTTACAGAAGCTCTTCAGACTGCAGACACCCTAACAAAATACACATGAAACAATCATGCAATTAGCACACAACACTACCTTCACAGTGCGTGAATATTTCCTAGCTGGATTTCTTCATGATTAAAGGCACGCTTCACAAAAGCTGCTAAACCTGGTCTCACCATACCCATCCTCAGCTGGATTAAAAGTCTTCTATGAGCAGCACCTTGATCCAATTAACTCTTAACCCAGCCAGCATGGATTTAGGAGGGGCAGGTCCTGCCTGACCAACCTGATCTCCTTCTATGATCAGGTGACCCGCCTGGTGGATGTGGGGAGGCCTGTGGATGTGGTCTACCTGGACCTCAGCAAGGCCTTTGACACCGTCCCCACAGCAAACTCCTGGCCAAGCTGGCAGCCCATGGCTTGGACAGGAGCACACTGCGTTGGGTTAGGAACTGGCTGGAGGGCCGAGCCCAGAGAGTGGTGGTGAATGGTGCCACATCCAGCTGGCAGCCAGTCACTAGTGGTGTGCTCCAAGGATCAGTGCTGGGCTCCATGCTCTTTAACATCTTTACTGATGATCTGGATGAGGGCATTGAGTCCATCATCAGCAAATTTGCGGACGACACCAAGCTGGGGGCAGGAGTTGATCTGCTGGAGGGCAGAGAGGCTTTGCAGAGGGACCTCGACAGGCTGGACAGATGGGCAGAGTCCAATGGCATGAGATTTAACACATCCAAGTGCCGGGTTCTGCACATTGGCCACAACAACCCCAGGCAGTGCTACAGGCTGGGGTCAGAGTGGCTGGAGAGCGGCCAGGCAGAGAGGGACCTAGGGGTACTGGTTGATGGGAGGCTGAACATGAGCCTGCAGTGTGCCCAGGCAGCCAAGAGGGCCAATGGCATCCTGGCCTGCATCAGGAACAGTATGGCCAGCAGAAGCAGGGAGGTCATTCTGCCTCTATTCAGCACTGGTTAGGCTGCACCTTGAGTACTGTGTCCAGTTCTGGGCCCCTCAGTTTAAGAAAGATGTTGACTTGCTGGAGTGTGTCCAGAGAAGGGCAACGAAGTTGGTGAGGGGTTTGGAACACAAGCCCTATGAGGAAAGGCTGAGGGACCTGGGGTTGCTTGGCCTGGAAAAGAGGAGGAGACTGAGGGGTGACCTTATTACCCTCTACAACTACCTGAAGGGAGGTTGTAGACAGGTGGAGGTTGGTCTCTTCTCCCAGGCAACCAGTACCAGAACAAGAGGACACAGTCTCAGGCTGCGCCAGGGCAGGTTTAGGCTGGATGTTAGGAAGAAGTTCTATACAGAGAGAGTGATTGCCCATTGGAATGGGCTGCCCGTGGAGGTGGTGGAGTCACCTTCATTGGAGGTGTTCAGGAGGAGACTTGATGGGGTGCTTGGTGCCATGGTTTAGTTGTTTAGGTGGGTTGGATTGGTTGATGGGTTGGACGCGATGATCTTGAAGGTCTCTTCCAACCTGGTTTATTCTATTGTATTCTATTCTATTCTTTACTGTGGTTTCCACAGCAATAAGTTTTGTATTTAACAGTGTATTTGTTTGAATTCAAAAGAATACTTAGGAAACAAAATCTGAAATAATTTGATGCTGCCTTTGTTAAGAAGTCCAATAATAATTATAACTAGTGTTTCATTAGCATTGATATCCAAATATCTATTCATTAAAGTACACTGTAAATAAAGCACTCAATAGCAACTTTCACAAAGGTAGCATGCAGTATAGCATGCAGATGTCAATGAAAAGAAACAGGAAAATAAAGACAGTTAATAATGAGTTGTTTTAGGCATGTTAGAAGTCTGAGTTCAGTACCTAAATGCATAAATCTAGACATGTGGCTGTGCACTATGGTATCTGCAGTAGTAATCAACTGCAAAAAGTAAACGACAGCCAGGATACTTTATCCATCGCATGAACATATACAAACACATTCATTGTTCACACAGCCCACAGCAGCAAACCCTACACCAGTTTCCCGGGAAAAGCAATCACTTGTGCTAAAACGCTGGAAGAGCTGCTGAGAACAACATCCAACCAGAAATGTACACCTGTGCAGAGCTTCATCCTTCAAACACTGCCTCTATAAAACAATCAGCAGAGACAAACATTTAGCTTGCAAGCTTCTCCTAACACAGACCATCTCGTTATTAAATGACTGTCAGAGCTGTTAGAAAAGGATGGTTATCAGTCTTATGGCCTTGAAGTTGTGCCATCTCTCTGAACATGAAGCCTGCTCTTACTACACTTCTGTGGTACTCCATTCATGTTCTGAACAGAGCTTATGACAAGGAGAACTCAAACATAAGCCAGCACTTTTCATCAATTTCTACTGAAACAAAATCTCCTTAATACAGGAAATTTTGCTCTAGAAACAATATCATGACCAAGCAGAGAATTACTCTGAAGGGAAATGGCAAAGAAAACAAAAAGGTAAGAGGAAATAAACAATATAACTATACAAAATGAGAGAGCACAGCCCCTCAGAGCTCACATATTTAATTGGATTATAGGCCAGTCACAATAAAGAGCAGAACTCTCTCAAACTGACATTTTTGCTGTCATGCACTTAAAGGCACAGGAAAATGCATTTCTTACGGTAACCCAGAGTAGTTAGCAGCTTCACTCAATGTGATTTCAGCAGTGAGTTTTATAATTATTTTTCTATCACAATCCGTTCCTTCATCACACCAACTGTATAAATGCCCTGAGGTGGTTCTCTAGCCACAGTGTGTAGGACATGACATCAGAACACAGCAGCAGGGGCTCATTTCCAGAGATAGGAATGACATTCTGAGGTACAGAATTTCTTAAAAAATATTTTAAACTATTGTGTAATGTATTTCTTGCTAATAACTTGCTTTTCTCTATCACTCTTGGACTACAAAAAGGAAGATGTGTTTAGCAATACCTCTTTCTTTGAGGTAATGTACATTTGCATGGTTTAGTTGTTTAGGTGGGTTGGACGTGATGATCTTGAAGGTCTCTTTCAACCTGGTGTATTGTATTGTATTGTATTTTGTGTATTTAGTCTGAAAAAATATAAAATGCAGCCTTTTCCTCTTTCCATACACCCCCTTCCCCTTCTGTCCCCCACCCCTGATACATGAAAAAAACCCCAACACCTCTGTAATCAGATTTTTGTTGTTGTTGTTTCTGGATAGCTCTGGGAACCAGTCAAGTATGAGATTTAGAAAGAAAGGCATAGAAAACCAAATACCTGGAAGTTAAGTGGGAGGGAAAAAAAAAAAATTTCTCCAAATGAAGAATTGTTTTGTAATTTTTTTTTTCCTTGCAGAGGAAAAAGGAACTTTCACAATGAAGCAACTTAAACAGCATTCCAGAAAAACAAACAAACAAAAACCCCCAACCCGACAACAAAATCAAATAAAACCAAACCAAACCAAACCAAACAAAAAAATAATCCTCTGTGACAGTTTAGGCTGTGCCTTTAAGAAAAGGATAGCTGCAGAATTCTCTAGCTGAATGTTTGGGTGTAAAAAGGAAAACAAATATTAATTCTAAACTAATTTCATTGGTCAGATGTGAGATGTGCCATAGCAAATATCTGTCACATTCTTTTCTCTCACTCACTCCAGCTTCTGTCTTTCGTTTCTTGGCCAGAATGCATGCTGCTGACCCTGGGCTGAAACTGATAAGAAAAACTAACTTTCTTAACAACTGCTTTTGAGCTTAACTGGAATTCTCCTAACATTCTTTTTCTACTCTTCTCTTTTTTGTCTAAGTAACTAGAGAAAAAGGGAAAGGGAAGAGAGGCTTGGGGGTAACCCAAGGTGAAATGCTGCTCGGGAGGGTTTCTGTGCTGCACCCTTTCCTGTTTCCTGTAAATTCTTGTATGATATTGTAAACACTGTATATTTTGTATTTCATTGTATTAATTGTATTTCATTGTTGCTTGTAAAGTACAGCTACATTCGCTTCTCCGACTGAGTTTAGCTGTGCTTTATGTTGGTGGGTGGTTTAAACCATCTAACCACTACATCCTCCAAGCAACCAACCAAAAAACCCAAACAAAAGAGCAACCCACAAACCCATGGTAGTCCGACAAACGTGTAAACATTTTGTGTGCTTACTTCTGGACCCCTACATTTCTCTTTGAAAGTCTACCCTGGTGAGTCACTACAGCTGAAAGGCAGTGGTAACCATTGCAAAGTTTTCTGTGCCTATTTTGCTATTCAATGAAAAAATCCATTAGTTTCCATTATTTCCCATTTTGTGTGGTGGGTACACTCCATTCATGAGATAAAAGAGACTGCAACATAAAGTCATGCAGCTCCATGCAGAATGTTTTGTGTGATTCATATTAATATCCCCATATGAAATTTTCAAAACAAAGAGAGTTAACATGAATGAAAAGATAAGGGTCTGCCATGGCAACAGGGCTTTCCATTTCCCCAAGAAGGCTTTTATTTCATAGGTAACTTCACCAACCTTACCGTAGAACTGAATTCTAGTCTATCTTCAATTGCAGCCAGTGGCAACTTAAAAAAAAAGCCATCACAACAAAACACAGACAAAAAGCCCAAACAACTTCATGGAGCAGCTGCACCTGCATCGCCAAGCAGTATTGCACAGTAGGGGGAGATCTCTACATTGGAAACACTGCTGCTAAGGAACCATGTCCACACAGGTATCAGACTAGTGCTACTGTGCTTCTGATTATTAACTACTGGACCACCACTAGTGGCGCATCCTACCTTCTGAGATAGTGTCTTTGGGAAGAAATTTCTTTCGGAATGCTCCTGGGCTACCCTGCAACTTGAGCCAAATTAAGGTAGAATAGGCAAAAAGTTCACTGCAGAAGAGAGGTACTGGTGTGAGCTGAAATACTGAGACACACCCAGAAAAGGCAGCCTCCAGCCACAAATTATCTGATCACTTTTCACCCTTAAAATGTAAATCTATGAAGTTTTCTACAGTCTGAACTATTTTTTTTAACCAAAAGAAAGCATAAGGAGCATGTCCCACTATGTCAAATAAATGCAGGCCAACAAAAGCAAAAGTACTGGTTCTACTTTCACTATCAACTGTCACTGCAAATGGTAATTTCTGACAATGTGATTTTATCTACAGGATGTGAATGTTGATTCACTGTTATGTAATGAAAGATATTTTATTAATGAGGAAATGAAAGGGGAATTACCACTCATTACAATACATTTTCCTGATAGTAACACAGACATTACAAAGATTTTAGTTTCATCATAGGTTTTATTACTTTTTAAAGATACTTCAGAAAAAAAAATCACAATGTATTTATAACTAAATCTGTGCTAGATAATGGCCAGCAGCTATCAAACAGAGCAACTCATTTAATAACTAAGTGCAATAGGGATGAGAGGTTCAGTGGAGAAGAAATAATGAGAAAGTGCTTAAGTGCTAAGCTGATAGTAAGAATAAGGGATGAAACATGATCAGTGAAGATCGCTTCTACAGCCACCCACAGCATTTCAAGTGCTCTAGCAGGGATATTATAGCGCTAATGGCATTCTATTGGAAGCATAAAGCAGAGGAAAATGAAAAAGCTCAATATTGCTGATAAACACGTGGCGACCACAGCAGAGAAAGGCTGGATGGAGATGTGGCGTCTGTGTTGCCATGACACTGGGGAGGGATGGAAGTGAAAGGTGAAGGCCACTCTTCCACTTGCCATCTGCAAGACTCCAGAGCAGGAGAGACATGTCAAAAATAAGAAGTGTTTTGTGCAGCTGATAAAGGACCAGTGGTTTGTCCATCAGGAACTATGGTTCAGGCTCACCAATGCACTGTGCACAATGGTAGATAAAGAGGAATAAATATTACCCTAATTTCATATCTCATTTGGAGAGAATTTGACACCAAAGAGTGGGACAGATTGATGGATTTATACTCCTCACTCTCCTCAAAACTAATGGTTTTGGTAAGATTTGCAATCTACAGCAAATGCTTCCTTAGGAGATCAAGTTTGTAATTGCAATCATATTTTAGAGCTATAAAGCTACCCTGTAGTTTAGTAAATTTGTCACTGGCAATCTTAAAGAATCAGTCTATGTTGCATATGACTAAACCACGTTATTCTTGCATCCAGCTGCTTCTGAATGCAGCCAGCCTTTCCAGACAGGCTGTTCATGCACCAGGTGTCAGGCTTGTAGTCACAGCAGTAATTAACACATCAATTCAGAGAAGGCCAGCCACCCTGGCCCTTTTGATCTTTGAGGACCAGCTAGAACACAAGGGGATTCATCTTTTACTACACAAGGGGATTCATCTCTCACTAATTTTATTAACCTTCTACCAAATGTATCCATCACTAAACTCAACACATTCAAACATTAACCACCAAGCTCTTAGGTCTGCTCAGTTATGTATATGGATGTTCTACCTAAATCAGAAATGATTCCTGAACAGCTGGGTATAAGTTTGGTTACACAGATGAAGGATAACATAAATATGGAAATAGGGCTCAATGACAGCCCACTGTACGTTTATGTGGACACAGGTGCAAATCTTCAGACTGTGTCTGGCACATGGGTTCAGGGACACAGTAACATGACTCTTTTGGAATGAGTTAACCAAGTCTTATGCTCAAATTTATTATTGTGCAAACATGGGGCAGGTTTGTGTTTATAGACTGTCTTGTCCTTCCATCCAGGTCCACCTCTCTGTCTCCCAGTATTGAGAAGTGCAAAATTAGCTTTGAACATAGTGAGAGGTCTCTCAGCCTTCAAGTATTTTCTCATTTTAATCCCCCTCAGTAGCTGCAAAGCATTCAGGACCTGACATTGATGCGTCAATCATGCTCACCCTGTGAAACCAGTCCCAAATATAGCAAAAGTCACAATGAATCATCAGGGAAGGGGCCAGGGCAGCTTCTGCCACATGTTTTCCTAAAGCTAAATAAAATACCTATCTCAAAAGCATTCACCTGCTGGCATTCATACCCCATCAAAAGCTTATCCTGAAGCCCTATGGAAATGACAGAGATGGATAACTGCACCACATTCTCACTCAAACAGATTTTCTTGATCTCTCTTGCTTATTTGAGACACATGTACAATGGAGAAGCATACATGGATAACATTTTTGAAATAAAGAAAATTGTCAAATATCATTTTCAGGATCTGTTATAAATTGAAGACAGAGTTTCAGGGTTGTGAAAGTCTGAAGAGCTCTTCCACGCGATTTAAAAATGTTCTGTCTAGACCTCATAGACTGAGGCAGTAAAATAAAAATGAACCTTGAAAGAACATAAGCATTTCATTGCAAAACATTATGTGCATGTGTAAACATAACTAAATAAAAATGATGTTTGAAAAAGAAGACCAAAAGAAAAAAAAATAAAATAAATCCTGGATGCCTAGACAACCACTTAAGCTTTACCTCTATAGAGGAATGTAAACTCTTTTTTTAAAGTCTGATAGAACATTCAAACTGCATTCCAGTTGGCTAAGGTTAATGTTATATAAATAAATATTTACCCAGAGGGAAAAAGTCTTCACAATATTATGGGAAAAAAAAAACAGCTGGAATTTGTATGGCATTTTAAATACACATTTACTTAATACTTTTCTTGTTTAAGAGTTGACTCGCAGCCCTTTTGAAGTTCAGGTCATATTTCTACTTGACTTTGATGAAAACTGAACCAGTACTTCAAATATCAAACAAAAAAAGCTGAAGTACAAACAATGAATAAGAACAAAATGAGATTTGTGAAGTTAATGAAGCAGAAACTGAAGTTTTAGTGCACTCAAAAAAGTAAAGGGCTGTATTACAAAATCTCGGGTACAATGAAACACCTTTTATGCTTAATATGTTACAGAAATCGCATACTTAGGATAGTAAAATTCAGTAAAATGTGTTAATTGGTTATGATCACATGCTGTGAACACACAGTAAATGAGTTCTCAATATTTAAAGGAATCAGTTTGTCTCCTTTCAGGACAAATGCCAATAAGAGAGTAACACAATCAATTGCATATATTGTGAGGTTGAAAAAGTGGAATACTGAAAACTTTATCCTCAACTTCACTAAAGAATATGGAAACTCTGTGAGCTAGCATTCATAATTACATTCCAGAAATATGAACATGTATTTTTATAACAAGCGAGGATGCTAACTTAAATGTTGTAACTCCTGCTGTTCCTACTATATCACCCTTTTTCTTTAAAAGGTGTTCCATGAATCCACCTCACTTTTCAAAAAATGTTTGAGGAGGTAATTTTCCCTTCACAGAAAGAAATCTAAATAGGATCTCTCTGCTTCTTACAAATTTTAATCCTCAAAAATTCCTACAAATGCGTGTGTGGATGCTTCTAACACAGAAGGAGGTGCAGTGTTCACTTGGTATATGTTCAGAAGATGCCCCCGCCTTCTCAATTATGCAGTCCCATGATGAAACATCCACTTTGATGATCCCCAGGAGCAATATTCCTCATTTAGTTAATTTTTCTCTCCAGAATCACCTCATTTTGTTGTCTGAACCTTTCTGGTTTACGTTCCATTTTATATATCACCACTTAAAGTTGAAATGAAGAAATTAATCTCTTAACTTTTCAGGCAGTCCACACCAGCTACAAGAAAAGCTTTGGTGTTTTCTCATGTTCTCTTTTTTTTCCTTTGGATTTGTCTTTTCTTGTTCTTTAAAATGTACTGATTTACAATTTTGAAGAGTCTAACAGTAGCATTAAAATCAAAGAATCAAATTAAAATTTACAAGTTCGATAGGTATTATGAGGCCATTTTGAGAATTCTAGGTTTTGGGGTTTTGTTTGTTTGTTTTCAACAAAAGAAAGGTTCTTTGTCAGGAAAAATATTAACAGCTTTATTAGTAAAGAGAACCATACCAGATCAGCAAAAAGTCCTATTTAACCTAGCACGGCAAAAATCAAACATCCAGAGAAAAGGCCCAAGGACACATTGACTGTGATGTTTGTCCAGAACCCTATCTGATGATATATCAAATGTGCCCTCTGTAATCTGCTGTGCAGCCTGCAGATACCTTTAACTACTTAAGAACAGTCAGTTCAGAAGCACTTTGCCTAGAGTAAGCAAGGAATCCTACAAGACAGTTTCTCCAACTATTGGGACAGCTCTGCAACCTGAACTAGAGATGGAAAACTTCCAGCTGTTTTTGTTCAACTGCTCATTGAACAAAGAATATAACATTATTAATTACTGGCCAGACAATTCTACAGGAGTACTTGTACAAGGCAGTACTTGGAATAGAATTAACCAGGTTGGAAAAGACTTTCAAGATCATCGCGTCCAACCTATCACCCAGCATCACCTAATCAACTAAACCATGGCACCATGCCTCATCCAGCCTCTTCTTAAACACTTCCAGTGATGGTGACTCCACCACCTCCCCGGGCAGCACATATCAATGGCCAATAACTCTTTCTTTGAAGAACATCTTTCTAACATCCAGCCTAAACCTCCCCTGGCACAGCTTGAGACTGTGTCCTCTTGTTCTGGTGCTGGTTGCCCGAAAGAAGAGACCAACCCCCTCATGGCTACAACCTCCCTTCAGGTAGTTGTAAGCAGTAATAAGGTCTCCTCTGAGCTTCCTCTTCTCCAGGCTAGGCAACCCCATCTCCCCCATCATCTTAACCTCAGCAGCTATCAACCATCAGTTCTGACTCTAAGGAGTTCCTCTAGTTAGTTCCATGGTATAGTATACTTACAGTTAACTCACAATATAATCATTAAATCAGTTGGGTGCACATCATGAAAATGATTCATATGAAGAAGCAACTACTAGCAAGATGTGCTATTTATGAATAAATTAAAATGTGGCCCAACTTTTCAGTCTTCTGAATATTCCCATCAAAATAATCTCTCATTCCCTTATAGTGATGTATGTATGTGTGGTGTGTGCACTTTTATACGTGCAAATATCTAAGCTGTCTCATATGTTCAGTTGCAATCACAGCACACTGATCCTCAGAATCCTGAATAAATGGATATTGCTACTAAACTATGAGAATACCAGGAAGCAGAGACATATTTCACAGCAGAGAGGCCAGCAGCAAATAGGAACTTGGTTTTAAAAATGAAAGTTCACCAAATTAAATGCATCTGATTTTCAACAAACAAACTTTGCTGGACTTCCTCTCTCTTCACTGTAAAGCTCTTGATTTTTAGGTAGATTCCTGATTACTTCAACTCCTCATCATAATGAACTTCTGCTGGAAAACATTCTCTCATACTTCTCCCATGAGTGGGAAGGTGTAGAGTAACTAGCTCTCAACTTACTGACAATGGGAAATGTTCCTCTAGACGTTGAAAGCATGTCATTTGCATTGGCATTCAGGTTTTATGATCAGTATAGTGCTTGAACAATAACTTTAGTGAAGTTCATATGACCAGAGAGGCAAGAGTATAGCAAATTATCCCTTATTTTCTGAGCTACTTCATAATTTAATATTTAAATTTTAAGAACATCCCAGAGTAGTTAATTACTATTGGAGAGATAATTTGCATACATCATCATACTTTCCTATCAAAACTAAAATCTTATTTGCTAAAGGAAGCCCTATACAGTGCATTTTGCAATATTACAGGCACTAGAATTAATTGGATCTTGTTTAAATTCCTCAGAGTGTTTCCTTCATACCTCTTTGAACAATAAAAGAAGGTTTGCTATTTTTTATTTGGTCTTCCATGGGGATGAGGGAAATGCTTTAGCACTTTACAATCATTTTGTAGAGTATAAACTAGCAGTAGGTGTCAAACAATGATCTGAATATTTATGCCACGATGTATAGAGAAAAGAAAAATCAGAACATTTACATTGCAAATATTTCAAAATAGAAGTCAAAATAGAAATTATTCTATCTAATTAGACAGGTCTTGCAATTAATTCAAACTTGGCTCAGCAGTCTGAGAGCCCTCTTTCAAGGTACCTTGATCGGTTTAATTGGATTCTGAAGAACATGACAGAGCCCCCTTGGTAAAACCAGTGTTTAAAAGCTCAAGAGCTGAGACATAGTTGCAGGACTGATGAGCAAAGTTGCCATTCGAGCATGCTCTGCAGGGACAGCAGTTCAAAACATTCTGCCTAAGGAAAGCTCTTGTTTTGCATCATAATATGACTTGCCTTTATCTGTAAGAATCGAAGTTCTCTCGAACTTAAATGTGGCACACAATCCTTCCCATTCCCAACTTCTTTTCTATCCAAGCTTCAGTCAGCTCAAAATTTATTACTTTTCTTCTTGCTTTCACTTTAATTTGTAGTCCTAGAGTTAATTAACAATAACTTAAAGGGAATCTCAACTGCAGTAACTTGAAACTGAGTATGGAAACCTGGAAAGTATAAAATTCCAATGCATTTTCTTTAAAAAACCCAAAGAAATAAACGTAAGCCAAAATAACAACAAAACCCAAACAAAATCAAACGCGCCCCCCCCCCAAAAAAAAAAAACCCCACACCAACCAAACAAAAACAACAAGAAAACCACCATCACCAAAACCAAACACCTTTTCTTTTAAAACAAAACAAACACCTTTTTTTAAGCCTTATGACATGCTATTACTGGAAGGACATAAAATATGTAATAAGGGATTTACCAAGACATAAATAAGCTTCCTAAAATCATCTCGTTAATTTTTTTTTTTTAATTACAGGCATATATTTATAAACACTTTATATCACTTAAATATCCTATTTTCCTTTCATAGTGTTAGTCACAGCTAAAGACTATATTAAATAATTACATGGTTTGGACAAAAAAAGTATTTGCCATAATCAGCAGCGCATATGCTAATATTCTAATTTTACAGCTTTATTTAGGGTATATGCAGTACTACAGTTCTAAATTAATTATGGAACGGTTCACCCTTTGTGTGTTAACTACCTTCACAAGAAAACAGAAAAAAAAATCTGAAGAATTCATGTCACCACGCTGTTCTTTGATCTGTTAAATGCGTTGTACATTCATTAACTCTTGATTGTATTTTCATCATTATACTGTGTGTAGCTTAAAACAAATCCAGCTTCCTTCACTTAAGCATTTGCAATCTAAGCAAGTAAATTTCTATAAACAATCTTACACAGAATTTTAACAGTCACACAGACTCCACCCTAAAAAAAATTAAATTAAATTAAAAAAAAAAAATTCACAATACAAATGCCCTGAAGTGGCACAAATTTTTGTCTAATCATTAATTATTGTTATTCTATTCTAACATAAGATAGAAAATAATTGTTTCCACTGGATAGCACAGTAGCTGGAATCTCCTTTGGTATCTAGGACGGACAAGAGCAACTTCTTCATGGAACGTTGTACTGAGTGGACTTGACTCTAAACCCCTGTGAAACTGCTCAAATTATGTTTGTGTAGAATCTTATTATCATTAGTTCAGACTATTTAAACCTCCTCCAGACAAAGCAATGCACAGGATTTTGTTCTATTAGCTTTTTATTTTAGAAACGTTTGCTTAAATGGTAATTCTTCTGCACATTGGTTTTGCCAATTAAGTAAGTACTCTGATATTAGAATTCTTAAGATAAGAGAAACAGCATGTCATAACACTGGCATAAGTATATATGCAAAGTCAATTAGGACTACTCTTCAGGGATGTCTAAAAATATCTTAAGTGAGGACAAGAAATTGGCAAATTTTTCATCTACATTAAGCATCAGGAGTTCTGGAAAGTTAAGAGTTAAGCTACCTACATTTACTCATCTTCTTTGTAATCACTCCCTAATTTCCTTAGAAGAGTGTTTACTGTACATTTTTGACAAGCCTTCAGCCATAGGGCATTCAGGGGATCCTACATGCAAAATTTCAGGGCTTTCCGTTAAAAGCTTGAAAAATACATTTTGCCTACACACAGTTTAGTTATTGAATAACTCTCCTCTTGCACACGCATTTATTGAAAATAGTTGTGCACGCTGAAGAAGATTAAGTTACTAAAAAGAACATCTTGCAAAAATGTATCCCCTGTAGAAACAAAATAGTCTCCAACCACACAAACACATACAACAAAGAAAACCACCCCAAACCCAAACAAACAAGCAAGAAATAAAACACCCGCAGGTGTTGAAACACATATTAGAGATGCTTCCAGGGAAGAAGCCTAGCATGAGAGAGGAGGTGCAAAGGACTAGTAGTTCTCATGCTGGAAAAATGCCTGTGCTGTGCCTCCTTTGTTAGTTTTGAGATATAGTTGCTACTTTCTGGAAAAAAACACCAAACATGGACTTCATTTTAATTAAGCTTTACCTGGTGCTCAAGTCAGTTTGATAGTAATTCTTCAGAATCCAGGCCTCTACTGTCATACAAACTACTACATTTTCCTTTGCTGGAATGCACCAATTAATAGCTTTTTCTAGGATGCCTCTTTGGCTTTGGCAATCTCAGCAACTTATTTTGCCACAGATCACAGTCACAAATTGCAATGCTGAAAGTCATTAATAGAGCCATAAACTTCTACTGAGCTGTAGGGGAAAATAGTGTTTGTTTATATGAGAAACATAGCAGACAGAATTTCCTAACTCTATTCTCAAGAAGCAGGTCTACAATCTGCAGATGTCTACACTTTCATGTCTTGAATATTTGGTGGGCCATGCTACACTATGTGGAATTCAGAAGGCCTTATGTTTAGAAGCAACTCTTACTGGGGTTGTCAAAGGTTTACAGGCTAAATGCAGATAAAACACTCCTGACAGCAGATGCTCCTTATATCGCAGAACTGTAGAATGGTTTGATTGGAAGGGACCTTAGAAGTGATCTAGTTCCAAAGCCACTGCTGTGGGCAGAGACACCTTCACTAGACCAGATTCCTGAGTCCTATCCTACCTGGCCTTGAGCACTTCATGGGGAAGGGTGGGGAGAAAGCAGGGAGTTTGGGGAAGGGAAGACAGGAGACATCCGTCATCCTGTGTCTCACCATCCTCACAATAAAGAATTTTCCCCTTATATCAAGTCTAAATCCACCTTCTTTCAGTTTAAAACCATTATCTCTCATTCTATCACTACAAGCCCTTTTAAAAGTCCCTCTCTGGCTTTCTTGTAGGCCCTCTTCATGTAGTGGAAGGTTGCTATAAGGTCTGTCTGGAGCTTTGTCTTCTTCAGGCTGAACAACCACCCCTCTGAGCCAGTCTTCTTAGGAAAGGTGCTCCAGCCCAAGAACCAAAGACCAAAGAAATGTCTCAGTTTCCTCTGTGTCTTTTATTACCGGAGTTAAAAACAGAACTACGTGGCATCTAAACTGAGCTCTTGCAGAGATGTTCTTATTCACATTATTAAGTGTGCTGCAGCCACTTGCCAAAGGGAGGAAAACAAACATCATCCCTTTCCATACATCAGTGTACAGGCTGCTAACAAGCCTAGGGTGAGTGTGCTTAATCCTAATTCACCGAACAACTTGAATGAACATTCTACTAATGTATTCAATCAAAGCTATATTTCACATATGGCTGAAAGTATTAGATGTTATCTACCCCAAGCATTGTTTCATCCAAATATAAAGATTCTGGACTTAATTGAACAAATTGTAGATCCTCTAATCCATACTATTCACCTCATTAGTGTTAATCTTTTCCTCAAACCTCTGGTTTAATTGCAAATGTTTGCTTCAGCGAAGCTAATATCCCTTCTGTCATTGTTGTTCTGTTGAAATCAACACAACCCTACAAAAGATATAGATTAACAACAAAGGTTTATCCTTTTACAATTCCAAGCTCACAGCAGGCAAGCAGAAATCATTACTATGCAGGCTAAACAAAATATGCTGAATGTTCAATGAATCTATGCAGGTAGGTTGTCTTCATGAACATATTACAAGAGCTTATAATTAAAGGCATCTTAGAGCAGCATTCAGATGTTTCTGGCCTTCAGAATATGGCTAGAGCGCAACTACAAGGTTTTGAGAACCTTACAGCTCAGTAAGATTTTCCAGCTTTTACAAAAGCCAGCATTAGAAGCCAAAATTAAAATTTTACCTTGTGAACCTGTGACATTTTAAATTTCTATTTATGATCTTAATAAACCTTGTAATGGTTTCACAGATACGGTATTTAATATTTTCATTTCTTAATCTGATTTGCAATTCTCTGAACATGTAAAATCACAGAATTGACTCATTTGGTCAACTAATCCATTATAAAAGCTGCTTCCATTAGATGAACTCTACTAGGAATACGAGATCGCTCTAGTAGTAAAATTAATCACCTGAAGATAATGTTCTTGGAAATGTTATAACCCTAACCACATAACTCCATTCTATTAAGTCCTGAAACAAATACAAAGCAAAAGGGATTATATTTCTATTCTATTTATTTATCACATGGTCCCACATACTGCCAGCCTGAAAAAGGTACATTAATACAGGAGAGAGAATGAAATTATTATTAATAACTTCAAGACACTACTTGCAATGGAAAGCAAAAACTATTATGGATTCCAATTTTCTCTTAGGCTGTTGATATTTTCCTGACACTAGCTCTTTCTATGACAAAGGCGCTTTTCAAAAATAAAGTTTTCTTGGAATGGTACAAATTGAATACTACACAAAAACCTCAGGAGCTTATTTTTTTAAATCTTTGGATACTATTATTATCCTCTCAGCCAGCAGCATGACTTGCACTGAAGTAAGAACACCCTTGCTGGCCAAAGAGCATGTTGTTTTCCAAATGCTATCAAGGAAATAGGAACAAGCTACCAAAAGTTTTTAAGACTAAGTATTAGTGCCATGATTTGTTAATCTCTTTTTGTACAGTGCTGTAAAGCAGAAAGAATGTGCTTGGCCCAGTAAGAAATATTTGTGCTGGTAACTACATTTATACCTAGTTGTTTAGCCTATCCTCAAAAAATTCCAAATAGCCAGAACATTTATTTTCAGGATCATATGCTACCTCAGCCTTTCACTCACTTTACTCAAGACAAATACCAGCACACAGCAGAATGAGGAAGAATTTACTGCTGCACCGTGTGTGATAAAAAACATGCTGCTATGGGAGGGGAGGGAGAAATGAAATCAAAAGGATTTTGTGAAATAAAGAACAGGGAGGACCTGGTGCTAAGATATATACCACTGCTATCTAAAAATACATGGTCCAAGAGCATTGTACAAAACCCAAATCTTGGACAGACTACCCTGTGATATGAAGTAAACAACTGAAAGAGCATCAGTTCACAGGGAATCTTACTTTCTTAACCATCTGGGGATAAAGTATTTCTTCATCCGTTTGAGGCTATTGAAATTGCTTCTCACATGTGGTGAGACTTGAGAGGACAAGTCTGGGAAACTTGAGATAATGTAGCATTTTGCAAATAGAAAGCTAGAGAAAGTTTACAGCCATGTTGGTATTTGAACTCCAGAAGCAAACCTCAAATGCAAAATAATGCTTTCAGGGAGTTTACTCCAAGTGCATAGTACCTTAAAGATTTTGTTCAGACATGACTCCCACTCTAACTCCAAGGGATGCATCTGTCAAGCAAGGACACAGGTTTTGGTTCTACTCAGTCAAGAACCTTCACACGCATGAGCAATGAAATAAATGCAGAGACTGTTCAAACACATACAGTGGCTCAGGCACTCCGCAGTGATACAGTAGATGCTCACAATCATAAAGGATAAGGACATCAGGCTTTTTGTATTTGGAGGTTTTACTAGATAAAGTTTTGGGTTGTTAGAATAGTAAATGTCATACCAAGCACAAATATTGCTGTGAATAGCTGAATGAGGGAGCTTACAAAACACAGCCAGCATATTTGGGCTGACACCACAATTCCAGGGGAGCTACACAAGGCACTAATAAAATGAAATATGCAGTGGAATCATTATTTTTATGTATCTATCAATATAGAAGATCCTCTTGCAGCTTATAGTGAGACAAGTATGTTAGGAAGTATTTGAGGTTCCAGATGAAATGTGAAAGCTTGGAGGACATGTTTGATTTATTGAATGAAATTTACCTATAGTCAGTTGAATATTCTTGATAAACAAAGGGATTTGTACTTCTCACTGCTGAAACATAGCTGAGCTTTGCAAAGCCGCCCATTCACAGTGTAAAAATGTTAAGCAACATTAAAACAAACAAAAAACCCAAACCAAACTTCTCACATGTGAAAAAATCCATCTTGAGAGATAACAGCAAACAAATTGTGATGTTACCTCCAGAATGGTAGTTTTATAGTTCGTACATTCAAAATGATTCAATCTTACCTGAACAACTATTGCATTTTAAAATCAGTAATGCTTAAATCAGCCCAGCTTAAACCTTAGCCAGAAAGCTATGCCCTGAATGCTCCCATTGAACTAACGTAACAGAGAACTAAGTCAGCTTGTGTACCCTGATCTCAGGACAGCACATCTCATCACTTTTCATGACCTGATTTCATCAGAGAAGTTTTCACTGTGGAAAGTAATATTGAAACAATAATATTGAAGCAATTCCAGAGAAGAACTGGGGAAAGTTCCAGTCTACTACATTCTCTACTCTTCTCCTGTCATATTCACTCCCCTAGCATGATTTTTCCTTTCTGTGTGTGGGGTAACTGCCAAAAGAGAGTTTATTAATTCAGCCCGCAGAGGATGCAGTGTTTGTTGCACTGATACTCAAGGATTAAAACAAAACCCCAAATCAAACAAACCTCAAGCAAACAACAAAAAACAAAAGCAGTTATTGACCAAGAGTAACCATCATATCAGGAAACAGATCACCAGTAACAATGCAATTAACCACTGTGTATGGATGGTGACTGAAGTGCCCATCCGAAAAGCCTTTGCAAAGATCTTTTGATGCCCTAAACTGCTGTCAGTGAGATGCCCTGACCTGCTTTTCTGCTCAGCTCTGCAGGTAGCAGTTGGTCCTCAGGACCACTAGAGCATGTGTGATACATCATTATTGATCCTCCAACACCACAAACCAAACCTCTCCTGTCTTAGCTACATACAAAAGACAGACCTAGATGACTACATCTACAGTAACAGTTTCTACACATTCAAGTACTCTGTGTACAGCTTGACTTGTTCTGCAACAGGAGCTGTCTATGGTAGTGCCAGATTCTCCCCCTCAACATTGATCAACACATTGAAACAGGCATCCAACTAGACACGGCAGAAGTTGTCTGTGGGAATGTTCAGGACAGTCCAGAAATCCCACCTGGGGACTGCTTGCAACAATTCATGAAATACATAGTGGTGAAGGGAGATGGGCCCAGTCTTTCAGCTTGTCTCAAGTCAATCCACTTCCTCCCTCTGTGCACAGCAGGAGTGTGCACTGCCCAGGGAGTTAATGACCATGTTACATGCAGCCACAATCCTGACAACCAGCCATACCACAACACAAACTTGAGTTTCATACTTAATTTCCGTAGCTCTTGCCATATATAGGCATCTGCTTCTCCACATCACAAATTTATTCAGCAGATCATAAAATCTTCCCTGCAGTCTTCCAAGTTGTACATGCAGAAAGACTTTGCATGCTGCCATTTGAACTACTACCAACTGCTTGCCAAGAAGGCCTTGCTCCAGAAGCCTCGGTAGCGTGAGCCTCTCCCAAAAGGATGTTGGCATGCATTTTTTCATTTTGGTTTGATTTTTAGCACCACTCATGAAATGCAACATCATTCTTGTTTCAGAGTTCTGGTAACAGAGAGGCAGTTAGGGAAATTCTTTTGAGAAACCTCACAGCCATAGCCACATGTCAGAGAGACTTAAGTGACAGTAGTATGCCAGATAATGTGTGACAGCTACCAAACACACGGTCTCAAGGACACCCTCTCTTTATAGTCTTTCAAAATGTTACTTATCTTCCATATCCCTGAAACATTGTAGATTTCTGACCCATACATTTGGACTGTGTGTTGACTGGAGAAAGTTTACAGTTTAGACTGGAGATGTTTGCTGTCCTTCTAAGGAGACTTTTTATTAAGTGACAGATGATGGTTTTCATTGTACACTACCATATGTAATCATGGGTGGTTAAAATGACATCTTGGTTTTGCATCTGTTTGGTTGAAAAGGCAACACAAATTATGAAGCACTGAGCTTTTAAGACACCACGCTGACTCTCCTCCTTGTAAGTTTCAAATGAGGGATTTAGTGCGCTCTAGCAAAGGTCAAACTAGCTGGCATGGTTTGGAAGTATGATGAAATCCACTTTATGGGTTATATAATAAAATCCTCAGTAAATATTTTTCCTGAGCTGGTCAAAGGACTTTTTTTTTTTCCCCCCATAAGCAATCTAACAGAAAAAAATCTCCCTTTGAAATACTTTGCCAGAAAATAAACACTATTGGGAAAGATAAAAAACTTTGATTTAAACAACCAACCAAGCAAACAGCTGTCAGAGCAATTATATCACTCTTCAAATGAAATCGGCATATTATTTCATTTGGAATTTGACTGCAGCATATCACAAGACATCATCCACTTAAAAATTCAACTTGTATTTCTCATGCTACATGCTGTCCTGTGCACTTAAAGGAACAACCAGACATCCCTGATGACAACTGGCACTGCAGATGTCAATGGCCCAGAAAAAGCTGACAACATGAACAACTAGATCACGAGTTACAAGATTTTTTTATGCCTCTTTCAAGATGGCCCAGTCAATGGAAAATAATTTATCTACAAGGAGTGGTTAAGTAGAATAAGTTGGACTTTTCCAGTCACTGCTTACAGTAAAAATGTATGCCTGTCATACAACCACCTTGTAGATATCTTCCAACACTTACCAAAACATACTGGATACAAGTCTACTCCACACACCGCTCAAGCTCAGTGTGCTGGAACCAACAACTCATTTACATGACAGATTCATGCTCAGCCAGTCTTTGGGGGCAGAACAATTCAGCCTTCCAAAAAAATTGCAGCAGCCTATGACTTCTGCTCCCAGCTGAGATGCAGGTTGATCTCAAATATGAGATTGGGCTGATGGGACATTGAACATCACAGAATAATACACAGAAAAATCCTCCAGTACACAATGAAATTTGTTACTTTCTTGATAGTTTTCCTCCAGTTTGTTATTCATTAGATGTATTATTCATTTGACACTGAACCACCTGCTTCTCAGGGGGGCCATAGTTGCTCCTTGTTACTTTGTAAGCTGAACCTGACATTTTGGTTTGCCTTACATCTCAATTTCATTGTCACTCAGACCTTTAGAAATGGGTGAAGTGATACTGTAATCTATGCTCATAGTGATATTTTAACAGTATGTACTTATTCAGATCACTCTCACAGTTCCCTTGAAACCCCTTGTCAATATGGATCATCATAGTCAGCTTCCTAGTAATCAGCTCCTATTTCACAATATCAGTCTGTGATATAAACAACTGTTGGCCCTGCCTCACTGTAACAAGGTATAACTTAAAAACATCTTTTAAAAAAATCACTCTGCCTTAATTCTGAACTCTTAAAGCAGAGCTGATGTTGCAGTGACTATTAATATATGCACAACTATTTCAGTTTAGCTTTCTTATTTGTCTGTTATTAATTAGGTCGGCCGAGGGGTTTGCTGAAGATGCTCTGTATTAACAAAAGCATCTCAAAAATTAATAGAACCACAGTGAAGAAAATAAGAAACAAGTTGGGGGGAGTGATAATCAATGAATTATCTTAAGGTTACAAATCAAGTTTCTGCATGTAGCTTGCCTGAAAGCTGTAGATATTTCAATTACAAAGTGTAGCAGAAAAAGAGTTTCAGTAGCCAAAGCTCATAATGTGTCTTACCGTAGCACATTAGCCAGTGCTGTTTTCATCTTGCTTCATTCTAACAACAACAATAATATAATTACAAAACACTTTACGGTAAAAAAGCTTGTAAATTGCTATTAAGTAACGTAGGAACTTTTTTGCTATCAGTAGCAACTCAGTAATTATTTTTAAGCTGGTGGGTATCTCAACCATACAGCTTAGCTGTTATCAACATTACTGATAATATTATATTTAGCTGTGCAGGAAAACAAACCAGAAAAATCTTGCCACTAACCTGAAAGAGATTTTGCAGCTTCCTCCTACATGCTCTGCCCCAACTGCCAAATGCTCATCTCCACAGCCCTGACATCAAGCAGTGAAATACCTGTCATGGGCTAGTGTGCACATGCAAATGAAAGGACGAGAACTGTATAACATGCTTTCTCACCACAAACAAATGGGGCAGGGAGTGAAGCACAGAGTCATACAATCAATCCTTACAGTTCATCTCCTGTATGACAGCGTAAGTCAACACTCTACATATTTCTTACAAGTGGTCTTTTGCACTCTGCCTGGACTGCTGCATGGTGATTCTCTGCAAGATGAAGGACAGAATGAAAATTGCTGTGGAGGACTCCTGTGCAGATACACAGTATACTTGTTCCAGGGCATTTCACTGCTGTGCTTGGTGCTGGCACACGCATCACCCATGCCTAGCCCAAGATGAAAACTACACTCAGAAGAATCTGCAAAGGATTAGAAAGCACTGGAGGAAACAGACCTCATTGTCCTCAACTCAAGGAGCCAGCCCTAGAGGACACCAAAGTCTAACAAATAAATATAGAAAATCAGAATCATAAAATCAGTCAGGGTTGGAAGGGACCACAAGGATCATCTAGTTCCAACCCCCTGCCATGGGCAGGGACACCCCACACTAGATCAGGATGGCCAGAGCCTTATCCAGCCTGGTCTATGACAATTCCAGGGACGGGGCCTCAACCACCTCCCTGGATAACCCATGCCACGGCTTCAGCACTCTCATGGTGAAGAACTTCCTCCTCACATCTAGCCTGAATCTCCCCACCTCCAGCTTCATTCCATTCCCCCTAGTCCTATCAGTCCCTGAGATCCTGAGAAGTCCCTCCCCAGCCTTCCTGTAGGCCCCCTTCAGATACTGGAAGGCCACAATGAGGTCACCTCGGAGCCTTCTCTTCTCCAGACTGAACAGCGCCAACTCCTTCAGTCTGTCCTCATAGGAGAGGTGCTCCAGCCCTCTGATCATCCTCGTGGCCCTTCCCTGGACACGCTCCAGCACATCCACATCCCTCCTGTAATAGGGAGAACTATAAGAAGAACTTTCATAAGTATGGATTATCACATGCAAGATTTTTATCTGAAGATGACAATCTGCAACAAACCCTTAGGAATACACTGACTATAAGTCAGGAATACACTGACTATAAGTATTGCTATTATTTACACAGAAAGCCTTAGTCAAAAAAATCAGTGTGGACTGAAGGATAGAACAAGAGCTTTATCAGTATGAGACTTCAGAAACTGCAAATACAAATAGTATCAGAGTTGTTTATTTTTCTGCTTAACTGTGTTTAAAAATTATTTCTATCAGTTTTCATGGTGAATACAGAACTGAATGCAAAAATTGCAATTCCTGATAAATATGTTTTTTTAAAAAAAGGACAAAAATATATGCAGTTTAAACTCAGGTCCACCCTTAAAGAAATCTTACATCCTGCATAAGTGCTCACACCCACATTCCCTGCAAAAATGAACCTGGGCAAAAAGGAAAAACAAAACAAAACAAACAAAAGTATTTAATAAAAATCTCCTGGTGCTTTGGTGGCTGCACACCATAAAGATTGTGTAGTCTCATTACTTCCATCAGTGCCAGAAATACAGCACTACTATATTAGCACACTGAGGCATTGATTACAGAGCAGCTGGAAAAGCCTGCACAGGAAGCAGAAAATGTGATTTGGTCTTCTTTGTTTTTCTTCTAAAAGACATGATGACAGTTTAGACTTCTGGGCTGCTTTAAATATTTGTCAGATAAGACAGAGAATTTGCCTAAAAGGAAGTTAAATACTTAAGTTAATTTACTAATACAATGGATATAACACACAGACCCCTGGCTCCCCAGATCTTATTAATTCATTCTCCAAATTTATATCCAATTTTAAAATCAGAATAGACAATTTAAAACATCATAGATTGGAGGAGTGAAGAAAAATCTGTGCACCTGTCGTTTACTGTTTACACTGAAGACTGCAAAATTGTTTCCTTCAGATTCAAATTCTCACCGCAAATAACTGTACTGTCATTTTTACTGTCATAGTACACAACACTGAGTAGATTGCAGATCAGGCAGCAGCTGAACATATACTCAAGCAAAAACATTTGACTTGAAAAGAAAACACAAGAAGCTACTCATTCCTCAAGTCCCCAGCATTTTTCAGTAGTGCTCCCACTAGGTACAACTTAACCTTTTCAGAAATACAGTGAAAATTACAGATTTTTTTCCACTTTTTGTTTTGGTTTGGGGTTTTTGTTTGTTCAGTTTTGTTTGGTTTTGTTTGGGGGGTTTTGGGGTTGTTTTTTGTTTGTTTGTGTGTGCGCACTTTGGCATCCAGTTCTAAACAAATTTTAAACGTGCTGTTGAAGGACTTTTATCACAAGAATTCACACCTGACAACACCTGGCAATACTTTGTGTTCAGTATTACTAAAAGGAGATGGTTGACCAATTGAATATGGAAGACAAAAAGAGAAGGCCCCTGGGAAAGCAGCAGTTTTACGGAGTTAGTGCTGCATATGTTACTAGATAATTTTGTTTATGTAACTGCGCTTTTAATTACTATTCCTTAGCATTTATAGACCAGGTTAAGAGATATGTATGCCCAACTGATTCAGTTACTTGTCCTTTTTTCCTTTCACGACAAACAACCATTGGAAGATGATTTCTAATAATGCAGGATTCAGCCAGTTTCACCCGGATCAAGAAGACGACTGCCAGGAAAAAGTCTTAAGCAGGTGTAAGCTACAACCGCTTTGGAAAAGGGTGAAAGGACATCAAGATTTTAGAACTTGATTGGCAAAGCTGTTACACAGCACAGAACAATTTGCCTGGCTGGCCCAAAATAGCTGCTTTGTAGATTGAGATAAAATTGCCTCTTCTATTTCAGATGAATTCTTAGCTCATACAAGATGAGGTCTGCAGTATGGAACAGCCATTGCTGAAACAGCACCAAAACATTTTTACCGTGGACAACACTAGGACACCCAATCTGCACAGTTCCCAGCTTAACTCAGAGGAGTCGAACACCGTATTTAGGATGGCTGCAATGTTGAAGAAATGCTCAGCATTTGTGGCCATCTTTCCTGATTTTACCACAAGAATCTTGTGGTACTCAGTATTTACTTCATATTTGTGGCCTCCAGATTTATGTGATCTTTCCTTAGATTAAACAAGTTTTAAAGTATGATCCAGTTTTTTTATGGACTTTGAAACCAAAAGACAAAGGAAACTAAAATCAAGCTCTCAAAACTGACAACATTAACAGCATTCATGTCTGCCAAAGCAGGAGCCTGGGAGAACAGGAGTTCAGTTTTGGTTACTGCCTATCTTAATAGATGCCTATTTGTGAAACTCTAATTTATTTTCAATTATTTCAGTGAATGAGCTTTCATAAAAGATATTTAATTAAGTAATAATAGGAGATTTTACAAGCAAACAGATAAATACCTTTCTTCAACAATTTATCACTTGGATTAATGCTCAACTTCTTTGAAATATTTGCATGACCCTCCAGGCTTAATTTTTCACTCCAATCCTGCACCAAGATGCATCCTTTCTGAAACCTAGTATTTTAGCTTTAGCTTCAAAGTTTTGTCTTTCTCAGAACAAACTCACAAAGAGAACAAAACAGTGAAGGGATCAGCAGGGATCTGCTGGGAACTCTGGACCAGAAAAATTCCAATTCTCAAATTGATTTCCAAACAACCATAACACAAAGCAGACATTAATTTATTGGCAGGCTGTAAACTTCTGGCTAATTTGTCAGCCCAGACACTGCTGTGCAGAAAGCACTTGGAAGGGAAAACATCAGAGAGGTTACTGCTCAAGCTGCAGCTCATGTCCACTGCACAGTGCAAAGCGCTGCACAGCCACTAGCTCTAACCAATGCATATCAGATGCTCTGAAAACCGTATCCTACATCTGTCTGTACCAGACTTATGTGACACACAGGCATTAATACAGATTCCAAAAGCCTTGTAACCAGTCTGCTAGTTCAATTAATTCACAAAATTTTGTCAGATTGCAAACTCTTTTCTGATGCATCTGCTGACCTGAACTATCACTGTTACTGTTGTCAGGCAGGAGAAAAACCCTCTCACTCAAATCTCTGTCAGCACCTTTGTTGGGAGCACTTTAGAGGCGTATTAGTGTTTTGCTTTTCACTTTTGCAGCCAGAGTGCTGCTTTAATTCCTTCAGTTTCAGAAAATCACGATCAGAATATGTCCCTCAAGGACAACAGACCTTTTTGCCCTTTGAAAGGAGACACATGAAGGGGAGGAGGGCACTGTGAGGGCTCCATCCAGCTTCACTGCTCAAATAGCAGTCTTGTCACTACAGACCAACTAGACTCCTTGGTATACCTAATCTGAGAGCCTGCAAGTCTTCAGTACAATTTGTTCACTCTTTCAGCTACCAAAATTTTAATACATCTCCTAATGCAGTCACTTCAATTGGTAAGGGAAGCCATTCCCTCTGCCCCTTGGGTTCCTGTGCATTCTGTGACAAGCAGCAAGAGTCCTGTCCCCTCACTAACAAACTGGCATACTAATCTTGGAACTGCTCTTCTGATTAACATTTCACCTAAACAACAAAATTCTGAATCTGATACTATGAGCATAGCCTAAGGACTAAATATGACAGGCAATTGTATAAAAAAATATTAAAAGTGTACAGGTACGGGGGAAAGACAATTGAAAATGGACAGGCTAGCTCTAAGAATTTTCCTGACCTGAAGATGCCAAGACCCATCTGCTTCACTTTAACTTGCACTTGCCTTGTCCTTTTCGCTGCACTACTGCAATCATTTTTTGGAATCCAGAGAAGTCACTGGTGAGAATGTAGCAACTCATTTCTTTTGTAAAGGGTACATCTTTTTGATTAGAAAAGCTGCAAGCCTAGCAGGCTCTTAAAGCAGCAAGTCTTTCTTAGGACAAAGGCAAGTGCCTGTTTCCTGGCTTTGGGGGAAACTTCCTTCTTACTTTTGGTGAAAGAAAAAAAGTATTTTCTATGACTGTCAGAAGTTGTACAGGGAACAGAAGATATTTTTGCTTAATCACAACACATTCCCATTGCGGAGACGAGAAAACTCAGAAAGTTTAAATGGCATTTACATCTGCCTCAAGAAAGCACATTGTAGGGATCTGTAGGAACTTCCATACTGGCTTTATTCCTCACCTTCTCAGAAGCTGAAGGATGAAGACAGAAAGGAAATATAGCGGTGTACCATGCAGAGCATCCCCATCACAATTCCAGTCCACCAGCATCATCTAGCATTGCCCAAACGTTTAAAAACATAGTAGAAAGACTAATACAAATTTTTCAGCTGATGAATCAGATCACAATTTCTCAAGAGAAAACTCAGATCCATGACTTTTAAAAAGCACAGAATTTACCCTTTTTTCTAGCCTGGAATGTTGCTGTGGGTTCACCTCATTAGAGCACAAACAACGCATTACTGGTAAATTGATATCTACGAATCTGTTTCTACATTAGTGTCATGGATTAAAAAGTAAATTCAGTCATATTTGTAAATATATTCAGCTGAAGTTAGTTTTCTTTTTAGAACAGCAGTGTTGGTTCTCCAGCCTCTAAAGGCTATTAAAAAAAAAAAAAAAAAAAAAAGAAAAAGAATTGTATACATTTTTGACCTGGGGTTTAATGTTATATATTTAAGCACAATTTGCCAGCTTACAACCCTGGTTGGGGTAAAGCAAATATTGCATTTTAAAACTTTATGGAACTAATTTATAGTGTAGGGTAGGAACAGACTTGATCTCTTGGCAGCAAAATTTTATGTTTCACTTTCAGCAATACCACCTAACACAATAATATCAGGCCAGAAAATCTTAAATATAAGTTAAGCTAACATGATCCATTGCCTTATAAAGCAAGAGTACCCTGTGGAGTCATGCTGAATATGCCAAGTGATTTTTCAAAATTTAATCATCCTAAATGTCAGATAAAGGTACTTTTGCTGTCATTCTTTAAAACCAGGAGGAAAAAAAAACCACAGAACAACAAAAAACCTGAGTGTGCCTTCAAGTTATACAGAAAACTGCTCAAAAATAGCTACGTTAAAATAGCAATCTGCTGTTTGCTAGATGTAAAGAAGGAAATATTGAAGTGTTTTATTGCAAAATAAGGAATTGCATTTTTTTCAATAAAGAGCACCAGTTTTCATATCAATATAGATATTTGTTCCCTTCCAAGATCAATTTATCTTTTGATGAGTTCTGCAGTATATGTCGCACAATGACAGCAATGACATTCTGAGAAAAATTTCAGTACACTTCCAATCAAACTTTTGTTGACGTTAACTATTGAGTAGATCCAACAAGCATGCAAGTTGAAACGTTCCATAAGTATGCTCTTTACCAGCCTCACTTGTGGTATAGGACTGATGGGAAGGCTGTTACACTAGAAGTTTGCATGAGGATATAAGGCATTATGGGATCAAGCTCCATGTAGCTGAGTAGAAAGCAAGAATTGAGTTACAGTGATGAATTTGAATAATGCAAGCCAAATTATAACGTATTTAAAATCCCTCCCCTAAAGACCAACTTAGTTTGGGGCTGAGTGTGTGGGAGATAGTGGTGTGCTTCTCAATTTTTATTTGATTTTTTTCAAAAAAGCACCTTTAAAAAGGGTGAATCTTCCTACATAATGGAATGAAATAAATAACCAGCACAGCACAACCACTGACACTTGGACATCTTTGAAAGACAAGTGAACAGAATGTTATGCCTAGGTTAATAATTAACAGCTTCTTTAGACGTGCACAATAATCAAAGCCTATTAACTATAGATGGTATCTCTGGATTTCAGCCCACCCATTCTCAATCCTATTTATACTAACCTCATATAGAAAATACTTCTCCACATTTACAGTTATGACATAGATCAAACCTTTCTGCAAAGTGTCAAAAGGTCCTGCAACACATACGATTTAGTTTTAGGAGGATGTTAGGCTTGCAATGAGCTTGGAACTATAATCTGATCTTTCAAAATCTACAATTATACCTGGCAGTTTACACACAGAGATGAGAAGTTCATAATGAGACACAGTCAAATCCAGGCAGTGCTCCTATAAAGAAGGCTGTGATGGAAAACCACAGCAGACATCAGGGTCACAGTACCCTGTTTATCACACAATATTTTGCATTCAGGAGCAGGGAAAATCAGAACAAAACAAAAACCCTTTCCAAATAACAGTAGATTGTACCTTTGCAATCCACTGAGATCAAACACAGATACAATACTGCCAGGATCACTGTGACAGAAAGCATGACAACCTTTCACTGTGTCATGAAAATGCACTTCTCTCCCTCACACAAACAATTTTCTCTGTATGATGCTTTCTAGGAGTAAGGGTTTTCATTTCTATAGCAAATCACAGGTTATTTACATTTAGATTTATATATGCATACACACATATATATGTATATATATTACTCTTTGCCCCAAGTGACATAAATGATGCTTATGACAAGGCCTAAAGATGTGAAGACTAACATTTGTCAGTGAAACTCAGCCACAGGACAAGCAGCCTCCAGTGAGCAACTCGGAACCACTGCCATTATTCATCATTTCTGTATTTGAGGACTATGAGACATAAAAAAAAGGTCCTGGGCTGTTCCTAAAATTGGTATTATACACCCTAAATAATCTTTTACTCATCCTGAAAGAAGAGAGACTCCAAGCTGTCAAATAACCAGAAGCAGGAGTAGCCATTTAATCATATTTATTATTACCTGCAACTTCAGTGAAGTGGTGCCTTTGATGCTTCTGCTACTGCATTGTTACTTCAGTAGCTCTAAGCCATGGATAAGAGAAGTGGCATAGCCTTAAAAAGTCAAGAAGGTGTACATTTTCTACTCTATTTCAGATACTTTGTCTATTTAATCAAACTACTTTAAAAATTTGTACACTATCTAAAAAACCTTTCATTCTTTCTTAAGTGTTATGCTGCATACATGTTTTAAGACCTTCATTCAGACTTTGAGTGGGACATGGTGTGTAGTAATTTGTAAGGCAAAATATTCATGACAAGTTCAGAGCAGCTACTCTAACTAGTCAAGGAACCACCCTCTCATGCGCTTGACTGGCCAGCTGGAAGCTTGGGCAGGACACGGCTGTAGTACTCAGGTGTTGCTGGAACAGCAGCCCAGGGACTGGCAGCAGCCAGCATAGTTTTGAGTGGCCATACTTCATCTTCCTGTAGAAGGGTTAGCAGTCCATGAAAGAAACAAATACAATTTCAGCCTGAAGATAGTTCATGCTCTTGTTTTATATAATTTTTTCAAATTTATTTTTTAATTCAAACATGACTGGAATATTCCCCAACATCATTAAAATCTTTTCCTTTGGGTCAGTTCTCTGTCTCATATACCTACACTCTATCCTAAAGCACTGCAATTATATTAAGAATATTATTTCTCTATCTTTCAAAAGAGAGGATATTGATTTCTAGATTTTCTTTAGCAAGAAGATGTAAAAGAATGCAACTGTCATATTCCAAAAGGCTTTCCCTTTCTTACAATTCACCAAGGGAATATAAAAGTCCAGAGGATGAAGAAAAAAGTTTTAAAAAAAATGAAAAAAAATTAGAACAAAATATAATAATCAAGCAATAGACAGAGGCTGTCCATTGTTAGAATAAGCATTTTACTCTGAATGGGAAAGAGTTTATGTCTGAGTGCATTTTCTACAAAACCTTCAAATAACTTGTCTACCTTTTTAAAAATTACATTCTTAGTTGATTTTATTGCAGCTACACCTTTTCTAATGTGGATTTACTCATCCTAATCACTTGCATCCATATAGCTTATCACCTCCATCAACTATATTTTGTTCTTCTGAAATTCTTTCTTTTTTTCTTTTTATTTGTTTGTTTTTGTTTAAGAGAGGAGAAATTAAACAAAAAACCCACATAAAATGCAAGCGTATTGCACAACGGCATCTCAGTCATTTTGACTTAAAATTTCCAGTGTCACAATTCTGTAGTGTTTCATTGACATTTGGCCACTTCGTGGTACTAATTTGGTTTTGGTGACCATCAGACTCTGATCCACAACTGTCTCATTCTTGATTGATTGTCATCAGGCAATTCATGTGCTCACAAGGTAACAAGCCTATGGAATTACACACATCAAATTGTTTCCCTGCTGATCAGTGATGGGTTTAAAAGCACTGAAATCGTAAGAGTAGTCTCAGTTGAGATACAAATGATGACACAATTGGACAAGGTCAAATAATTCCTACAGTCAAGTAATTTTTTACCAATATATACTGAAGACAAAAAGAATAGGAAATATTTCTAAAGAAAAAAAAAGTTTGTTATTAACTCATTCTGCCAGACACGACCCAAACTTTGCTTGCCCTTTGCCCTAAGTTTTGCAACTGTTGCAGTTTGGGCTGGGTGCCCCCCTGCTTCCTGTGTCCAGAGGTCCAGCCCAGTGGGTGGACACAGGAAATTGGGTATTTCTACCATAATTCTCTGCACCAGTAAAAGATCTAGTGCAAGGTCTAAGCACCTCCTCTTTCTTCCTCGCCGTCGCCCGGTAATGGGGGAGTTGTTGTCTCCTGGCCATGGGCCTGGCTAGGCCCAAGGCCACGGGGGATGGGCAGTCTCAGATCTGGCCAGCTGAGACTAGCCTGGCAGTGGGGAGGGGGGAAGAAGGAGCCCTGGGGGTCTTGGATGTACCCCCAGGTGGGGATGGGATTATCTTGGGACTGTTTGGGATTTCTTTTGTCACTCTGCTTTTGGCTTTCTGTAAAGATTCACCGCTTTTCCTTAAACTTTCCATCACTTTTGCAATCCGTTTTGTTTTTGAGTTGTTTCATTCTGCCCGTGATGGGGAGGGTTTGGAGGGGGGCTGCCTTAACCCATCACAGCAACACATCTCTCTGTGATAAGCAACAGGACACTGAATAAATAATGCTGAGCATGACTTCAAATTGCTGTCAGTCATTTAGACCCAAGCAAGTGAAAAAGAAGGGTGAGGGCCCCTAAACTTAGGCAACAAAGAGATGCAAGGGGAAAACATCCTAGGAGTGAAAGAAATATAAAACAATTATTTTAAAATGGAAACAATCACCTTTTTTCTTATTTTTTGGGTAGAAATTCTATGGTCAGATTACATTTCAGATTTGTTAAGAAGCACAGCATAAACTAACAGTGGTGCTGAAGCCCAGTTTTTAACAGAAATTCTAAGTAATGCAAAAGTTAATGAAGGACTGGTGAGAACTTCCCCTGCATACATGAAAAGCAACATGTGTGTTAAGTAGCACCTTTACCTTAAAACATAGAGCACATTTATGACTTCAAATGTCTAGTGAATCATTAAAAACATAAACAGAGGTTTGCAAAAAATCCAATAGAGTGACACACATCTCATATTTTGATTAGCTCTAATGTAAGGAAGATCTAGAACTAAGTAAATGAAATAGAAAATCTCTAAAGGCTCACTAAAACAACTAAGATTTGAGACTTTGCTTATATCAAAGCCATATCATCTTTCTTAAACCATGGTATAAAACTTAATTGCTAGAAGCTTCCTTTTTCTTATCTCAAAGGACCTATCCATATGGAAATTTAGTCACCTTCCTTGATTGATGTAATCTGCAGCTCAAAATCCTTTGGGCTAGGTGACCATGTTCGCAACTGCTTCGTCAAGAAACTTTGGATACCTCAGGGCTTTCCATCTTATAAACCATTCAGAAGTGAAGCTTAGCCAGGTATCCTTCTAGAATTTCTTGCTTATAGCTTAATTAATGGAATGAAGACTGTGATGGAGTAGTGGATCTTCATGAGGGACAAATTTCCCACAATTTTGCCACAAATGATTTGACAACAAAAAATACTTTGGGGGAATTTTTTTTTGTTTGTTAACTACACCTTTTCCATGAGGTCAGATAAGAAGCCAAGTTAAACAAGTTGCAAGTAATAGAAAATAGAGAGGTTGTAGAGTCTCCCTCCTTGAAGATACTCAGAAGCTTTGCTCTCGATGGTCCTGACTGTGCAGGGGTTTGAACAAGATGACCCCCCAGAGGTTCCATCCCACCTCAACCATTCTGCAATTTGGTGCAAATGTGTAGCAGAGGACTCCAGAAATTATCGAGTGTAGTTTCTGGAGTAGATGCTGGAGGTGACACACTTTTTGTATCAGCTTTCTGTCCTTCTCTCTACTTTTGCCATAGCAACTAGGATAAATCTTCCTTACTTGGAATCGTTAGCTTGCTGATTTGGCTGTAGAGAAAAGAAATTGTGATTTGAGGGTCTTCGCTTGGGGTCAGTATAACCATCTCTGGCATGCAGTGGGCATACTTCTTTCAGGCACCAAATATAAACTGGCCTACCTCCAAACTCTAAATTTCAGTACTTCTCTAGGCTCTATCCACTTTTACAGTCATCAACCTACCTATACAAGAAACAAAGGATAACACTTGTCTTTTCACCCAGCCTAGTGTGCCTGCTGCACAGGGAAACATGCTCCTGTAGCTGGCAGGGCTGACAGTGCCGGAAGCCTTGAGGCCTCAGCACAGCAACAGGGGTTGTATCTCTGGGGTTCGCTTCGCTGAGGTAGGACACTTGTCACAGGGCAAAGAGCAGAGCAAATCTAGAAAGTCCCATGAAGTGAGCTGTCACACACCCAGGTCATTCCCCTGCTGGAATCCTTTTTCCCCACCAGCAGACAATATATCCTGTCAGAGCAGCTGTACAGATTAGACAAGGGTTTCTCAAGGCAGAGCAACACAAAGCCTAATACTTGAACAACTGAGTACCACTCTGAATTCAGACTCAGTGATTAAACTAAAGGCTGCTATCCAATTTTGCTCATTTTCTGCCCTACATTGGAATTTAAAGTTAGGGCAGCTTTGTCTTAGCTTCTAGCTAAATTCTAATACTTCCAATAGATTCTGCCCACAAACAAACATTTTAAGCATAATATGCCAAACATTTTATATACATCAAACAATCTCCCCTGAGAATAGCTGTTCTGCATGCAGCCGGGGTGGGGAGGGGGAAAGCAAGATTATTTGTTAAAGGATGATTAAAAAAGAACATCATATTAACCAAAATAAACAGAAACCTCATCTTTAACTCAAAATGGTTATGATTTCTGACAACATCAATAACACTAAGTGCAGCTTTAAACTATCCAATAAAAATTATGCTGGCTTTTGAGAGCAGCATTAGCTACATCCTAAACAATAAGATTACACCATTTATACAAATAACTTCTATATTTCTGTCATCATAGAAATAATGTCAGGCATCAATGCATATAAGCCATAAAAGCAGGATGATGAAGCAGTCCTAAAACCTGAAGATAAGATAAATTTGCAGGCTATGTATTGGTAATTTTGTCTCAAATAGCCCATTTCACATTCTGACTTCTGTCTCTCTTTCCACTAATGAATATTGTATTCACTTACGAGACAGCTGCAACTTCTTGCAAGGGCAAGAATTAGCTATGAACATGTTGCCATCCATTTTCAAATGAAAAATGGTGGAGATTACATCAATTTTTCATATTTCCTAGATAAAACTTCACAAATTTTCTCTTTCAAATAGCACTTCAATGTCGCATTTTTGTAAAGTTAAATTTAGGTGTTGAATTCTTTTCAGCTGAGTATTTATAAATATTCTTTTCCCCAAGTGGTACTACTTGAAGTGCCTCTAAAAAATAACTTTCAAATTGATTCATTTTTCTTCATTTCTTCTTACTTTCCTTTTGTTTCATAAGTGAAAAAAAAATATCCATTATTTGCTTATTTCTACTCTGCTATACTTTTATGGTGCTCTCAGGAATTGAACACAGGGCAGCATACCAATCACTATTTGCTGCACACTGATTGCTCCCTGGTTCACAGAGGTCGCTGACCCACAGTCAAGACTGTGCTGTATGCTAAGCATTCTTAGCAGCTAGCCTTCTCAGAGGTATAAACTATGTTAGACTGTGACTGTAGTTATATTCAGAATGCAGTGTGATAGATACCAGATCATCATTTTAGCCTGGAGAAGAGGAGACTGAGGGGTGACCTTATTGCTCTCTACAACTACCTGAAGGGAGGTTGTAGCCAGGCAGAGGTTGGCCTCTTCTCCCAGGCAGCCAGCACCAGAACAAGAGGACACAGTCTCAGGCTGCGCCAGGGCAGGTTTAGGCTGGATGTTAGGAAGAAGTTCTACACGGAGAGAGTGATTGCCCATTGGAATCGGCTACCCGTGGAGGTGGTGGAGTCACCTTCACTGGAGGTGTTCAGGAGAAGACTTGATGGGGTGCTTGGCTGTATGGTCTAGTTGTTGGGTGGGTTGGATTGTTTGATGGGTTGGACGCGATGATCTTGAAGGTCTCTTCCAACCTGGTGTATTGTATTATATTATTGTATTGTATTATCAAGGATTTTCATTGAAAGTTGTTTGCATTATTCTTGGTACTCAACCTTTTTTGGCAAGCTTTACCTTATTCTGTCCACAAGCATAGAATCATAGAATTTTTAGGGTTGGAAAGTACCTCAAGGATCATCTAGTTCCAGCCCCCATCCCACGGGCAGGGACACTTCACACTAGATCAGGTTGCTTAGAGTCACTGAAGCTCTGAAGACAGAGATAAATACTTATACCCTGTATCCAAAATATTTTGATTTGCTATTTGATCTAGCTGTTGTATCCAGCTGATACTATGATAGGTTCATGCTAAATGATTCCAATAACATTGCTAAACACTTTCCCCCTTTTCTCTGTACTTGACTGACTTTATAGTATTGCACTAATAAGTTCCATTGGTTTCCAGATACCTGCAGACACCTGGCTTAAAAGACCTGTCCTTTGATCCTGCATGCTTTCAACAAAAGTCTACTTCCTTGTGGCGGAGTCACAGAATGGTAAGGGTTGGAAAGGACCTTGAAAGATCATCCAGTCCAACCCCCTGCCAGAGCATGATCAGCTATACCAGATCACACAGGAACACATCCAGGCAGGTTTTGAGTATCTCCAGAGGGGGATAATCCACAATGCCCCTGGGTAGGCTGTTCCACATTTTTGATGTTGCTTACAAGCTTCTCAGAGGGGAAAATGAAGGTGGAGATAAAGACCCAATTGACATCATCTATGAAAAACACTGAACTGATATTAAGGTAAAGGAAATAAAAAACAAGAGTGACTGTGAGCACCAGCTTGAAAAAGACCTTTGAGATCATCAATTCCAACCTATCACCCAGTGCCATCTTATCAACTAAGCCATGGCACCAAGTGCCTCATCCAGTCTCCTCTTAAACACCTTCAGTGACGGTGACCCTGCTAGGGCAACAGCTGATCAGTTGTACCTCAACTTGAGGAATAATACAGACAGGAACTTTTGCAATATTTGGAATAACAATGTGGAATATTGCTTCTATTCTTAGCTTGTATTGAGGCTGCTTAAAGGTTGGACAATTAATATTCATGCTGTAATATACTGCTGTCATTTTGTCAACTAGCTGTCCTCAGCCCAAATTTTATTTTCAAAAAGTCAGTCTCCACCATTGTGATAGCCAGTGGAGCACCATGAATCCCACGAAAACCTTCAGAAGATTTGCTCACATGAAGCGTGGTTTCACCTTTTTCTGCCTTTTCTTTGTTGTCCATATTTTCTGAGTTAATCCAATTCTTTAATCTCAAATTTGAAAATGGGTATTATTTGCATCTCACATGATGAGCCACCCTTTTTGGCTCCAACTTCAGATCTTCTTCAGCTCAGATTATTACAGGGCAGATTCAATTATGCATTCAAAAGTTTTAAGTAGAAAGCCTGTGACTTTCTCAGACCTTAATTCAAGCATCTAATTCAGCTTTTTCTCCCAAATATAGTAGCCATTAATCATCACACAAAGCACAGTTTTACTCTTTCCAGGCAAAATGATTCTGTAGCACCATCTAGTGAGATGACATCAACTATCTGTGATGGAACTTTCAACTTCCAATCAATATTAATTCACCATTTCCAGTTTTGGTGAACATAACAGATCTCAAGATTGTAATTTAAATTAAAACCTCAAGCTCATGATATGCAGTGATGCAAGGTGTCATGGGAGTCAGTTTTTACTAGGTCTATCTTCTGTATTCATAATGGGATAAGTTCATAACTCACTACAGAGATAGAAGAGAACCTTGACCATCTTTCCCCTCTCCTGGAGATGTGTTTGGAAGATGCAATATTACCTTCTAGCTCATCATCGTCCACTGAGGCAGCAGTGTTGTCATCTCACTGGAAGCAACAATGACTAGTGTCATGGAGGATGCAGAGGAGGACCCTCTCAAACATCTGCATCCTCCCACCAAAAAACAAACAAACAAGTAAAAAAAAAAAAAATCATTTGCAATCTTGCCTGGCATGGCCTGTCCCTAAAAATGCTCTCTAAAGCATTTTGAAGGCTGATAGTGCTTCCTGTGTCATCACATAATCAAAGTGCTCAAACTAAACTCAGTTTAAGATTGTTTATAGTAGATTCCATTAATGCAAATTTGTGCAGGTTTACAAGAAAAAGTACAAATCCCCCTACAGGTATGTTAGATTTGCATACAGAATGAGCGCAGACAGTATTCAATTTCTCCCTCTGTTTTGCTACAGATTCCTGGCACTACTCATTAAAAAACAGAGATACATTCTGAACTTCCTTCACTACCAAAAAATGTAAAAGTAAATTCAACAAAGGCCTCCAAATTCCACCCTATCACTTTGAACAAGCAAAGGACACAAGAAAACGGGCCCTGGATTTCCAGGGGCTTTCATCTGTTAGCAACCTAACATGTGAGGTCTACAAGGGAACTGAAAAAGAGCAAGTTCTTCAGTGCTTAAATCTGAAGAGAACTTTCTGCCGAACTCCTGAGGTGATCAGCTTATTTGCACCAAGTATGAAATTGGATTAGATGACTCTTAGCTTGCATAACTACAAAGGCTTATCAATAGTCTGGAAATCCTATTTTAATGGATGTTTGTTTGTTTCAATCACCCTCCAAGTAAGCCAGTGAAAAAAGACTCAGGCATGAGCGGATTTTTAATTGCTTAGGACAGACACAATAGGGATAAACCTCTTTAGCGAAGACATTTAGTGAAAAACGTAAACATAAACCACCCCAAACTTTTAAACAGTCGTAATTACGCAGGAGTGATTTCCATGAGGCATCCACAAAATGAAAACTAGTGCAACATACCAGCAGAATCCATAGCCATGTGCCTTTCTCAGGCTGCTTACCAACTGCGAGAGACGTATTTGTGATGTACAGTGAAACAGGGCTCAAAGGAGGGAGTGGAATAGCATCCATGGAGATAGCTGTAACACAATTGTGCCTGAGCAACCTAACCTCAGTCTTGGCCATGCTCTGAGGTGGGGGCTGGGACCCAATGAACTCCTGCCCAACAAAAATGGATATACAGTGGCAAACAGTTTCCTCCTCCTCTTTCCCAATACGAAAACATCAAAGCAGCTCTAGCTGGGAGAGGAACAGTAGCAGAAACAGGAAGACATGTTATGAATGTAGAAATCAAAATATTATCACATTTTATATCCATTTTTAAACTTTTGAAAGACAGATAGATTTCAGATCAAGGTGGAATCATGCTTAAATCAAATGCTAAAGGTGGCAGAAAATAGGCTGTGTACTTCACAGAATCACAGAAGCAACCTGGAGACCTCCAAGATCAAGTACAACTGATCACCCAACACCATCTAATCAACTACACCATGGCACTGAGTGCCTCGTTCAGTCTTTTCTTAAATACTTCCAGGGATGTCAACCCCACCACTTCCCTGGGCAGCCCATTCCAAAGGGCAATCTCTCTTTCTGTGAAGAACTTCTAAGATCAAGCCTAAACTTCCCCTGGCACAGCTTGAGGCTGTGTCCTCTTGTTCTGTTGCTGATTGCCAGGGAGAAGAGACCAACCCCCACCTGGCTACAGCCTCACTTCAGGTAGTTGTAGACAGCAGTAAGGTTACCCCTGAGCCTCTTCTTCTCCAGGCTAAACAACCCCAGCTCCCTCATCCTCATAGCACTTTTATTCCAGACCCCTCACCAGCCTTGTTGCCCTTCTCAGGGCATGAGAAGACAAACCATCCAGTAGCTCTCAGGGAAAATGAACTAATTGAACAGAAAAATTTAATGAACATAGCCCACACCTCACCTTTATGTATTGTAATCAGTTCTTTTAAGCACAAACTTGTCCTGTTAGAGTATTTTCTACAATTTGCTGCATGCACAACTTCAGATTAGTTTTGCTCAGAAGCTGAGGACAAACATACACAGTAGTCATTAAAAGCACAGTGTGATTAATTCATGTTCACATTCACCTCATGTTCAGTTATTTTCTATGCTGTTTCTCATTCGAGACCACACATGCCTAGTGTAAACCTTTGCTTTCTTTTTGACGGATTTCTGATGTTCTGCTCATTAGTCTATTATCTGGCTGTTTATTAGCCCCTTTCTCAAGCTCCCTGTACTCCCACTGCACAGCTACAACCCCCACCAAACTATTTTCAGGCCTTCAGCTAGACAAACAATGCAGCCTGCAGAGCCCTCTAACCCCATCAGCATTGTACTGATCCATCACTGTTAAGAAGGCTCAGCTGGCAAAAGGCTCCACAGCAGAATACTTCCTAACCATATACTGAAACCTAAACTTTACATATCAATAGAAATATTTTCTACAAAAATGAATACAGTAGTTCATTCAAGAGGAAAAGGAAGATGCAAGCTCATATCTTGGAAGCAGCTAAGTTACCTTTCCCCAAGTTTTATTCCACCTGCTTAAGAACAAGCAGCTCCTAGAAGATTTGTCCCATACTTAATGTTCCTGATTTAGTTTTCCGCTTTTAGTTCTCAATATTTTATGTCATTCTTCCCAAAGCTATAAGGTCTTCCTGGACCCTTCTCTTCTCAAGCTCTACAGACCCAACCCTCTCATCTTGTCCTTGTAGAAGTGTTCCAGTCCTCTGACCAACTTTGTGGCCCTCCTCTGGACCGTCTTAAACAGATCCATGTCCTTCTTGTTCTGGGGGCTCCGGAGGTGGATGGAGTACCCCAGGATGGGAACTCACCAGACCAGAGCAGCAGAATCACCTCCTTTGACCTACTGGCCACATATCTTTTGATGCAGCCCAGATTCCCTGCCCATGACAAACACTTTGTCAACTAGCACCTGCAAGTCTTTCTCCTAAAGAGTGCTCCAAATCAACTTGTCATCCAGCCTGTATTTGTGCTTGGGATTGTCACTACCTAGCTGCAGGACCCTGCACTTTGCCTTGTTAAACTTCATGAGGGCCTCCCTCTGCAGCCTGTAAAGGTCCTACTGGATGGCATCCTTTCCCTCCAGCATGTCCACCAGGCCACAGAGTTTGGTGTCATCTGCAAACCTGATGAGCATCCACTCAATCCCATTGACAACGTTGTCAAAGATGTTAAACAGTGCCTTTCCCATCACTGACCCTGAGGGACTCCTCTAGTCACAGGGCTCCATTTAGACATCGAGCCATTGTTGAGACTGGCCATCTAGTCAGTTCCTTATCCACTGAGTGGCCCATTTATGAAATCTATGTCTTTCCAATTAAGATACTAGAATGTCACTATATACATGACATCTTGTATATATGACAGTGAAGGACCATGAAAAGTGAAAAGGAAAGACCACACCACAAACAAAAAAACCCAAACAAAACCACAACCAGAAAAAGAGACTGAACTGTGAGATTTTCTGTCTTCCTTCTAAAGCAAAAAGTACCCAGAATAAGATGCTACAAAACAATACAATACAATAAACCAGGTTGGAAGAGACCTGCAAGATCATCATGTCCAACCTATCAACCAATCCAACCCACCTAAACAACTAGACCATGGCACCAACCACCCCATCAAATCTCCTCCTGAACACCTCCAACGATGGTGACTCCACCACCTCCCTGGGCAGTCCATTCCAATGGGCAATCACTCTCCCTGTATAGAACTTCTTCCTAACATCCCGTCTAAACCTGCCCTGGTGCAGCTTGAGACTGTGTCCTCTTGTTCTGGTGCTGGCTGCCTGGGAGAAGAGACCAACCTCCACCCGTCCACAACCTCCCTTCAGGTAGTTGTAGAGAGCAATAACATCACCCCTCAGTCTCCTCTTCTCCAGGCTAAGCAACCCCAGCTCCCTCAGCCTCTCTTCATAGGGCTTGTGTTCCAAACCCCTCACCAACTTTGTTGCCCGTCTCTGGACAGGTTCCAGCAAGTCAACATCCTTCCTAAACTGAGGGGCCCAGAACTGGACACAGTACTCAAGGTGTGGCCTAAACGTTTCCTAACACATGTTTTGAGCCAGCACACTGAAGCACAGGACTTTACTGGTCTGACCCAGAAGTACATTTCCTATGTTCTTAAAAATCTATTATTCTATCATGGTAATTCTTTCCTTTGAAACACACAGATGGACCAAATGACCAGTGAAGTGTCATCCACTTTCACTACTTTTCATTAAATACATGGAATCTGTTCAGTTAAAGTTCTAGCCCTAACTGAATCAAAGCACATATTTTAGGTCATATATACAGATTGCAGTTAAATTAACAAATAATTTTATTGGAATTATTTGGACACAGTAAATAAAAAGGCATAAAATATATTCCTATTTTTATTGTTCTAAAAGTTATTCCAATGTGGAAAGCAGAAATATAATTGACCCACTCCAAATAGTAAGTGGTTCATAGTTTTGTGTACTCCTGAAAACAATATCTAGTAGACTACAAAATGGAGATATGCATAAAACTTGATATGAAACAAGGGCAATATTTCTCCTGTGAAAATCCCCAAAAACTCTCTGTATAAAACTCATTTTAGACAGAAGTAGGTATATCTTGCTTGATTTTCTGAAAATTGAATGCTTCCAAAACCACATTTTTACCATTCACACTAAGTTGTTTGGAAGTGACCCCAAATTACAAGTGTCTTATTATGAGCTCAGACTTATACCAACTCCTAAAATGAAATTTGTGTTTTCCTAGATGGCTCAATTTTTTTTAACCAAAGGAGCTGAAGCTTTGTAAGTGAGACACTGATGGCTGCTGATACTCTTGAGCTATACATTACACAATATAATGTAATGAGGTCAGATTCTTCCTGCCTATCCCATGCTTTCACTTTTGATGGCTGTTCTCTAGTTTCCTTTTTGCTTCATGAAAAGTAAGAAAAGCCTAAGATGTCTATTGACAATTCAACACAGCTATTTTCAGATTTTAACTAAGGCTGGAGTGACTAAGCACAGAAATTCAATGTTTTTGCCAAGCTCTGTCCTTGGCTTCAGACAGCCTAACTTTTATCAGACTACACTTTAGGTTATCCCATTTTTTCAGAAACATTGTTCAACTTTTAAGTGCTAGATTCAACTTTTAAGTGCTAGTGCCGGATTCTGCACATTGGCCACAACAACCCCAGGCAGTGCTACAGGCTGGGGTCAGAGTGGCTGGAGAGTGGCCAGGCAGAGAGGGACCTGGGGGTACTGGTTGATTGTAGGCTGAACATGAGCCTGCAGTGTGCCCAGGCAGCCAAGAAGGCCAATGGCATCCTGGCCTGCATCAGGAACAGTGTGGCCAGCAGGAGCAGGGAGGTCATTCTGCCCCTGTACACTGCACTGGTTAGGCCACACCTTGAGTACTGTGTCCAGTTCTGGGCCCCTCAGTTTAGGAAGGATGTTGACTTGCTGGAACGTGTCCAGAGAAGGGCAACAAAGCTGGTGAGGGGTTTGGAACACAAGCCCTATGAGGAAAGGCTGAGGGAGCTGGGGTTGCTTAGCCTGGAGAAGAGGAGACTGAGGGGTGACCTTCTTGCTCTCTACAACTACCTGAAGGGAGGTTGTAGCCAGGCAGAGGTTGGCCTCTTCTCCCAGGCAGCCAGCACCAGAACAAGAGGACACAGTCTCAGGCTGCGCCAGGGCAGGTTTAGGCTGGATGTTAGGAAGAAGTTCTACACGGAGAGAGTGATTGCCCATTGGAATCGGCTACCCGTGGAGGTGGTGGAGTCACCTTCACTGGAGGTGTTCAGGAGAAGACTTGATGGGGTGCTTGGCTGTATGGTCTAGTTGTTGGGTGGGTTGGATTGTTTGATGGGTTGGATGCGATGATCTTGAAGATCTCTTCCAACCTGGTGTATTGTATTGTATTGTATTATAGAAATATAGAGGATTAAAAGAAAAAACTTTATATCAATTTTAATTTATCAGAAAAATCAAATTCTATCAGTGCATAAACCTTCTGGATGATTTTTTTTCATAATTACAATTAAGAAGCATTTATTTAGGTATATAAAGCAATATACAAGAACAGAAATATTTCTCAACTGCAGTAAACATCAAATAAGCATCAAAGCATCAGGTGACGCCATATGGGACTTACACATACAGTCACTCAGAAACAAGCACAGGCCATACAATTTATGGTTCTTCATATATACTCATTACTCCATGCTTTCACTGAAGGCAAGTCAGTAAACATCATGTATGTTAACTTTGGTAGATTAATAAAAACAGAGAATGTTTTATGTGCAAAACAGCAACACAACCTTTCTTTAAAGCTTTAACAGCAGTACTTTGACCATTCAAAGCAAGGGACTTCACAGCAATAGAGTGCAGCAGGGAAGGGAGACTAGTCAGTATGCTTGCAGCACACAGCCTCACCACTGCCAAATTACTTTGTGCCGTTTTTAAGATGTTGCATTCTGTCATTATGATCACGATAAGCAGTTCCTTCCACCAAATCAACAACACACAATTACAACAACCCCAAATCAGCAACTGAAATAACAATGCAAGCTCTAGCTAGATCTTTCCAGAAGACAAGCATGATTTTGGATATGGTTTTCCAGTACTCTGACACTAACTCAAGTTATTTTGTGCTGGGCAAACATATTGGTCACTTAAGTAACCTTTAATTCTTAATTCTAGTAAAAGCTAGTGCCTTAAGCTTTTCCTAAGAGGCCTAAAAACTTTTACTTTAGTATTGAAGAGGTTTGTTTTGCATTAGTGCTCTTTGAATCACCACAGAATATGTTCAGAACAGAATATGCATTGTTGTCCTACCACATGAAGTATACACTCTGATGGTTTACAAGAAACCTTCTTGTTTGTATAAATGTGCAGGCAGATAAAGTGATAGCTGTTCACTGATTCTGCCCTCAAAACCCAACAATTTTGGGTCAGAGGACAGAAAGCTTTACTTTGGCTAGCACACCAGCTGCTGTAACAAACAAGGATTGACTTGAGAGAAATGTTTTGGTGGCCCCCACAAGCTCAAATGCCACCTAGTGAGAACTCTCTAGAAAAAGGTTCGCACCCATTGTCCCAGCTAAGATAACTCTTTATGAACAGTTTAAGATAGTGTCAACATTTTACCTTATGGGATGAAAAAATACTTGTTTTCACCAAGCGCCCAAACCTCCTGCAATGAGAGTGAATGAGTAAGAAAAAGGGCATGGTATCAGCTATTTCACATCCTTCTCATTTTCTTCTTTGAGGACAGCTGTGTGGGACAACTCCAAGAGCTGGCTACAAGGCCAGGTGTGGATTGCAAAATAATCAGCCCAATCTTCTGCCCAAAATATTGCCTAACTCACAGTGGGAGGTTGGCTTAAAGCCTGGTCTCTACTGAGCCAAGGAAGTTATTTGGTATTACACATCTACTACTAACAACTCAGAGAAAAAAAAAATCAAACACAAACAATAATTCAAGCTGCCTGAGAGTGTGATCAGATAACTAGCTTTGAAGGTATTTGAAATGCAACTGGCTGTGTCTTGTATTGATAAAACAATTATCACGTTCTTCCTTCATGAGAAAAATTGATTGTTTTGGAAAGTTCAGCATATTTTTCTCAACAAAAATCCAAAAATGAAAACATGGATTGACAGAAAAAGGCAGTCTGGTCAGATACTTCACCAACTGCTATAGAGAAAATTCCCTTCAGGTATAAAGCACACAAAATGCATGTGTTGCAATCTAAAAATAAGGTGTCATTTCACACCAAGCCCTTTGAAAGAGTCCAGATGATTATGTCACTAGTGCAGGGCCTCGAGATAATTGCTGTGCCCAAGGATAACCCACATGTAACAGCATGAGTATCCAGCCCACATGCAGAAGTGACTTCTAAGTGATCAGACTAGTTTTGTGAGGGCAACAGAATGCTATTTACCTGCTGTTCACTTCAGCTGAACAGGTAATGACTGCTCTGAAAGAGCTACATACTCTGAACCGATATGAACCACTAATTCCAGGACAGTCCACTCGCTTTCCTTTTCTCAGTAACTACTTAATGCATCACAGCAAAACCCAGTACCTCCTCCTTCCTGAGAACCATGATTCCATCACTCATTCCTTCTCACAAGGAAACAGAATTATATCACCATTCAAATGTTTAAGCATCCTTACAATGAGGGTTGAACTTCACAATCAGGTTTCTCTCTGTTAACCTGTTTTCTTCTTCCCCTTCCCCTTTTGGCACCTGTGAAAATCTGCCCACAGAGAAAATAGCAAAGCCTAGCTAATAACAGTGAGACATCCAATTCCTGATCACTGTCAGCAAAATGATCTGGCTTTACAAACTGAACTTGGTTTTCTTTTTAAATTTCAACTATCTGATGATATATGTGCAACTTAATGTCAGGCTCATGGCAGTGCCTAGCAACAAAGTGCTGAGAGTACAATAATCACTACTAGTACTTTGTAATAATTTCAGAGGAAAGCACAAAAATCAAATGGAGTTGGTGTTTCAGTGTAGTGTCAAAACACTTTGGCACAGCAGTCAGGGACTCAGTTATATTTAAGTCCCATGCCACACATGATTTCAGTATTAAGATAGGATAATCTGCTCCAGAGTCTTAAGAATTACAATAACATTCTGTAGACTTCACACGATCACAAACACCCAAACCACCTCAACAACCTACTCAGTATTCTACCAAACTATTCTGCAAACGTTCTTTCCCTGATCAACATCATCCTCCTTCAAATGAACTCATTGTAATGCAGGATGTATTGCCTACATTGTTGGCAACATATAGTATTGGCAAAATAATTGCTGGTTAAATGACATTCAAGTCCTGCAATTGAAATAAAGTATGTGAATAAAATGTCAATTAAATGTTGGTAATAAAAGACTTTTAACTGTTATTTTCTTCCCAAAGGATCAGAAATCCTTCACAGTGGTAAGACAAGATAGGTTTGAAAAAAAATAACCACTTTAAAGTCTAACTAATCTGAAAGACTTTGCATAGGAAAAACACTAAAGAATTATTAGAACAGGTACAGATCAGAGAAAGAGGTAGAGCCAGTAAAACTTAGGAATCAAGCTCAGTGCCTACAACATGTGCCACAGCAAGTCAAGTAATTTGAGTACTTTGTCTTTTACGTAAAGCAAGCTTTTCTGTCTCATTGCCACAATGTTAGGCCGCACCTTGAGTACTGTGTCCAGTTCTGGGCCCCTCAGTTTAAGAAGGACATCAAAACACTTGAACGTGTCCAGAGAAGGGCAACAAGGCTGGTGAGAGGCCTTGAGCACAAGCCCTATGAGGAGAGGCTGAGGGAGCTGGGACTGTTTAGCCTGGAGAAGAGGAGGGAGGCTCAGGGGCGACCTCATTGCTCTCTACAACTACCTGAAGGGTGGTTGTAGCCAGGAAGGGGTTGGCCTCTTCTCCCTAGCAACCAGCACCAGAACAAGGGGATACAGTCTCAAGCTGCAACAGGGGAAGTTTAGGCTCGAGGTGAGGAGAAAGTTCTTCACCGAGAGAGTGATTCGTCATTGGAATGGGCTGCCCGGGGAGGTGGTGGAGTCTCCATCCCTGGAGGCGTTCAAGAGGGGACTGGATGTGGCACTTGGTGCCATGGTCTAGTCGTGAGGTTTGTGGTTACAGGTTAGACTCGATGATATTCAAGGTCTCTTCCAACCTTGGTAATTCTATTCTATTCTATTCTAATGATTCCCAAAGAGGCTCAACAATGAGACTTTATGTCAAGCAGTTGTGTCTCGTGTGGGTTTTGCATGTGTTTTCTCTTTTTCTTTTTAATTTTTTTTTTGGGGGAGCTGCTAATTTTTCTTGCTAACTCTTAGCTGGAGTGAATAAACAGACCTTTGGAACTTTCACAGGCAATGCTCAGTAAAACTCTGACAGGCTCTGCTGTCCCCAGTGAAAGAGTTACCTAGCCCATCTCTTCTCTCCTTTTCAAGGCAACTTTCATTATGATGCTTTGTCTCCCCTAGCAAAGTTTGAGTCTCTTCAGTTTCATTTCAGGATCACTTGGCTATGCAACCTAGTGCCCTGCCAAATAAAGTTAGGTGTAAGCTTGAATGTAATTGAGTGACACATTCTGCATAGTGACCACTAATGACAGTGAGAAAGACAAAGGGAGATAAACCAAAGGCCAACTCTTTCACATTGATGACGCAAGTGGAATTTTACAAACCAGACAAGTTACATGGACAGAAGCTGTTGTTTACAGATTGCTTTACAAATTCCAAATGGCAATGGGTAAATGAGCTATCAGCTCCTGTGACACTGCTGAAGTTAAACCAACTGCTACTCCATAGAACGCTGCAGACACTGTCTCTTATATTGTGCACTTGCTCTTTAACCTAACGCTGCTGTTCCACAGAAAATTGTTTTACCATTAGTAAAACAAAAGCAGGGAGGGGAATCCAGGGATTTGCCAATTAACTGAAGCAAATGTTCTCATGATGAGATGTACAGTGCATTGTCCTGAAATCAGTTTTCATTATCAGTGTCTAACTTAAGTATCATCTCTTACTTTAGAGCTGGGTAAGTTTTCTGCATTAATTGGGAAAAAAAATACCTACTGTGAAATGTCATTATTCACTTCTTGTGCTCAATTTACTTACAATTTGGTAAAAGTATAATTGTTCCTATTATAAACTTACGTACTCTCTAAATCATTCCCCTGTGGAGTCTTGAAACTGAGATACTGATGGATTTGCATTGAATACCACTTCAAGCCTCCCAACCCTGTGTTTTTGCACATTGAGTTCTCAAATTAGCTGCCTAATGATTTTAGGATATGTATAAAAAGCCTCACAACAACAACTTCTCCACATAAATATTTTGATTGCTGTTTAAAAGAGGGAGGGATTTGCTTTTCTGTGTTTGCAATTACTGCATCACTTGACTTATTTTTCAAGCGCCTACTTAACAAGGCCAAACTTAATTGAATTGCTCATTAGAAGACAGCTGAACTGCAAAATACAAGCATTTTCATTCTTTCATATTGTGCTGCTCATTTTCACACTTCACATTTTGTGAACCATACCTGGTTTTACAAGCTTTTATGCTACAACTTCATGAAAACTTCAAATTGTCTGCCACTGTAAATAAAGTGTAAAATTTGTCAAGACTGCCTCATGGCAATACACAGGACTCAGACTTTCATCAAGACCACCTGCCCTCTGAGAAATCAAGAGGGCTTAAAGATTTCCCCAGATTATCACTAAATTATATACTATTATTAAAGGTGAGGTGAATGGAGAGAAACAAAATTTCTTTTTAAGTACTTCTGTGAATATCTTGTATTTTAAAAGCAGGAAAGTAATTAATATTAACCATTGAGGGTACATTATTCTTGATATCAGCTTTTGTATTTGTCTAAGCAGTAAATCAGATTAGAACATGAAGCAGTCTGAATAAACAATAATACCAATGCAGCCTATCTAAACCTGACCTCCTGTGTTCACAGAAATGATTTTCACAGCATCACAGGGAAGAGACCTCCAGATATTGAGTCCAACCACCCCGCCACAGTAGGGCCACATAACCATACAATCTAGTGTAAGTCACACAGGAATGCATCCAGATGGGTCTTGAAAGTCTCCAGAGAAGAAGACTCCACAACCTCTCTGCGGAACCTGTTTCAGTGTTCTGTGACCCTCACAGTGAAGTTCCTCCTTGTGTTGAGGTGGAACCTCCTGTGCTGTAGTTTCCATCCACTGCCCCTTGTCCTACCACAGAGCACAGCTGAGAAGAGCCTGTCCCCTACCTCTTGACATGCATACAGCCCTCATACATTTATAAATATTTATTGAATTCCCTCTCAGTCTTCTGTTCTCCAGACTAAGAAGCCCCAGGTCTCTCAGCCTTTCCTCATAAGGCATGTATTCCAGTCCCTTATGAGGGAGGATATTTTGCCAACATCTTTCACAGTACTCCATATTCTTATACATATAGTACTGATAGTATCAAGATTACATGATTAAAAAAAAAAAAACCAACAACACAATAGGACCCAAGTAATGCCTTCCCAAGTACCATTTGAAGTTAGCAGCTGCAATGTCATTGGTTTGGTATGAAGCATTTGTCAAATTAATTTTTTTTCCTTCCAGCACCTATTAACAAGCTAACATGCACTCCCCCCGGTGCCTTTATGTCAATTTAGTAATTCACATGGGTGAAAAACTATTTAATTATTTTCCCAGGAGAAGGAAATCATCTGTTCAACTAACATGGGTATGAAAATTTGAAGTTTGAACAGGCAGGTCATTCAGTGTTTAGAGACATTGTTTTTCCTTTCTGTAGTCTCCAATGAACTTACAAAATGGCAGTTTCCCATGCCATTTAAGAATAGCCAATCTGCATGTAACTACAAGGAGAATGAAAAGAATCTGAGTTTAAGTAGTAACAGTTGGGAGCAGAGACTACATATGCATATGTATGTGTTTATGTGTATGAACACTCAAAGATACTATTGCAAGTCTCTTGGGAAAGGAAAAGTAAACAGCACTACGAATTCTAGTTTTACATGTGCAGCTGCCTCCTAATGATGTCTCTCTTACCTAGGATAATTTTGAAGAAAGCAGCTGGAAACCGCCACATTAAACAGGCCTGGTGAGAGTTAAGATTCTTTTTGGAGTACTTCTACGTTCTACAACTTGTGATTAAGATGTTCTGAGCTTTGAGTCATTGCTTTCCTTCTGTGAAAAAATAAAGGGAACTTTATCACAGACATTGCTATAGGTATCTTTCAAGGAAAAATAATAATAATTTTAAAAATATTTTAAAGTTTCCCATTAAATTTTGTAATGCTAATTAAGTATACTGCTTTTCAAAGGTTTGGCCAGACAGCCTTACTGGAAGTAAAAGACAACGCAGAGGATGGGAGTTATAGAATCACCCTGACTTCTATCTAAACCACCAGGTAGGGAAAAAAATAAATGAAAAAAGGCAGAAAAAAGGAATGACAAAGATCTCTTTGTTTTATCTCATTTCAGAACAAGTCCTTCTGAAATTAAATTTAACATTTGAGACCTTACTGCCAAGATCTGAAACACCTATGTAGCAGCAAAAACAAAGCAAATACTAAAGAGTATGAAAACTCAGAGCATATAAGAATTTGACATTAAGGTTTGTCAAAAGTCAACAGGTTAAATATGAAAACTTCCTATTATCATCTAAGAAAATTGTCTTAATCCCTTTTCCACTATTCATATATACTTTGATTAGATTGACTGCATTTACAGTACAGAAAAACTTTAAATTTACATTAAATCCTCTCTTGCCTCCAATTCAAACATCTAATATTTCTAACAAATTGTTAGTCATATGTCCTCATAGCAGAGCTATTTCAGCTGCATCAGTAGTAGGAATTAGGTTCACACAGGTCTCCCCGTTTTCTGTATCAGAGTAGAAGAATAAATCTCCTAATCTAGAGCACCATACATCCAAGGGTAAAGAAAGAACCTCAAACAACTGCAGCTTTCAGCTTTTAATGAAACAGTAGGACAGTGTTTCAGCCCATGAAGCTACTCTGATTTATATAAGGAAGAATATAACCATTTGTATTTCTCCTGCATACTACAAAAGGGAAACAGGGAGGCATGCTGAGAGCAGCAAAAGTGGACTCCACTTAAAGAAAAGAATATTTTAAAATTAATAAATAAAAGTAGCACATTTGCAAGAGCCCCTTACAAATCCTTATTCAGCTCAATGTTAGTAGCATACTTGGGAAAGAAAACATTTTTCAGGGCCACTCACAAGGCCAGCTCAGCTGTAATGAATCTCAGAACTAAAACTCATTAAAGCAGCAGAGATCACAGTCTCTTCTACAGATGCTCTTACAGATCTTTGTCCTGCAATCATTAATCAGGAACATTTCCCTTAAAGGTTTGCTTGAGTAATGATTCAGAGCTATTGACTAATTACAGTCCTTGTCCACTCAGAAGCCAAAAGTATAATATTTGGTTGTGATAATGCATGATTTTAGAGCAAGAATCAGATTATTTTTTAACACTGAAGCATGGATGTCTAATCTAGGTTTGTTATCTATGTATCTCCATAGTCAAGAAAGATAAGTGCCTCCAGGGAAAATTCTCTCCATCATAGAACAGGTCTTTTGTAGGGGATGAGTTGCCCTGTGGAGCTGCTTGCCCTGTCAACTGTCTAGAGAAGGAGCCTAGAGTAGTTGCTCAATTTTTCAGTGAGCGAGGCGATAGGAAGCCGTTGTTCAGTCTGCTAAAAAAATAACTTTGCAGTTGGACCTGACAATGGTAACTACTTTCCCTAAACATAATACAAAAGGCATAAAGAAACAATTTCCCCGTTTAGCTCATTTTGAGGAAGTTAATTTCAAATATTCAAACATAGCTACTTCTTGTGAAAAGTTCCAATAAATTCAAAGTCCAGCAATGGCAAGACGGAACAATTACTACTAGGACCTAAATGAGCTTATTTTTTGTGTATCACAGCTGCTATTGTAACGAAACAAACTGCATTGTCCTGAATTTCTCACTGGAAGAACGCAAGAAATTGGTACTCTGTGGTAGAGGTCATCTGATCCAATACAAACAAATGTCTAAAGTCAGTTGAAAAACTGCCTTTTTTAAAACCTGAACACTTTGAGACTTGTAGGGCTGTAAACAAGAATGTTTTGTCAATGTTAAACATCATCTCCTTGGTTAGATTCTCCAAGGTCTTGTTATTTAAACATTATTCATTTTTTAAGCGCTGAACAATTAGTTCATGTGACCTAGTAATACCTATTCAATATTCACAGAATTAACTTGAACCCAAATAATTTTGTATGTGATTGCCTAATGCCCCTAGTATCATACCAACATCAGTGCCATAAACAGGACATGTAAGCGTTTATGACTTACAAAAATGCAACCATTGCATATTATTTTATGTCAATAAAAAAAAAAGTGAAAGCCAAAAGTAATGGAAAACCAGTCCCCAGGGGAAAGAAATCACAACAGTCCTGGAGCCACACAACAAAAATAATTCAAAAGCAAGGCACAGAAGATATCATGTGGTACGGACCCTGTATCTGCTTATAACAATCTCATACTTGGGTCAGCCTGGTGCACCTCCATTAACGTTACAGCATCTGTAGCTATATCCCTTTCCTCCTAATCATCTTCACTGCCTAAGGACCACATAATCTTGCTCTCCAGTAGCTGGTGTCCTCTCCTGTTCTTTGACACCTGTCTTTCTCTCCTGTATTTAAAGTATTACATAATAAAACCATATGATGAAGAGGAGTTAAATGCCTGCCTTGGTTCACTCTCGGAAAAGTTATTTCTGTTACAGGGCTTTCTCCACTCCTCCCCAGATCCTGGCAAATTCAGAATGACTTGACATTTTCCATTGTGTTTCTGCAAGAGCAAATGGTAGTTTCTCAACAGGGAAACAGAAAGTGAGATAGCTTTTAGATAAAGGCATTAGTTGTGATGTGGTGCCTGTGAAAAACAGCAGCAAATGAGCTGCAATCAGCAGTGTTCTGTCAGCAGCTGGCACAACAAGTGCAGCCAAGGTGCCGGCTGCTGCTTGGTGCCAACTGCTGCTGCTGCTGACCAAGGAGTGGGAAACAAAGCAGAATCAGGAACAGATAACACCACAGAGCACTAGGGTCCCAGACGGGGTCACAGATTCTCTGTGCCCCGGCGAACCTATGTAGCTACGCATTTGGTTTCACAGTTCCAGGGAGTCCCAGAATAGAACAGGTTCAGCACAGGATAGAACTTAGCTCTTACTTTTTAGTTGCTATTTGCTCCTTATTTAGTCATTATAGCCACTATTTCGCTTTCTGTCAAATTTAAATAAAAGAAGCATTTTTGTCTCACTAGTGTGACAGCATTGGCATCCACTGAAGTTTAGCAGGGATCAGATGGTAGCAGCACCAGTGTCCCTACTCTTCCTTGCCTATGTCCTTCCTGCAGAGGAAGAAGGCATCTGCCTTCCTTCACAGTAAAACCTTAACATCTCTGCTGGGAGAGCTATCAACAGCTTTTGCTGCTTGTAAGGTGGAGAATTCTCTCCTGTGAGGCAAAGTGAAGCCATTAGCTCATTTCACACAGGCCAGTGAGGCCACTGCATACTTTTGATCTATGGTAAATTGGGGAGCATTCAGACAAATGACCTAAAGGTTAAAGTCTCTGTATGCTATTACCTCTCCTGAAGTCAAAGAACATTAGTGTTAACATGCAGGACTTCCCAGTCATGTGATGCCACAAAATGGCACACAAACTTCACAGCTTTCAAAGAGCTCAGTAACCAAACCTATCTTGTTCTGTTATTTTCTTTAATGAATAACAGTATCAAAGACAGAGAAACAAGACAGCAGCTGACAGTGTAGGTGGTGATATAAAAACGTGAATAAAATTATTATTTGATTTTTTTTTTCCCCTCCTAATATCTCATAAAACACATCTATATACCAATTCCTTTAAAGGCTGGTGAGCAAATGAAATCAAACTGCATCTCCCTACAATCTAACAAGGATATATACAGAGAGTGGTTCCCTTCAAAAAAGCTAAACCCTGTCCTCTTGCCTTTACCTGATGGGCTGCGAAGTTCTGAGCGCTGGTTAAACAAAACCGATTAGGGTAATACAGCTTCCTGCCCAGTGCCTCAGTGGATTCTGGAAAATTAGTGAAGATATAGAACTAGTACTACACTAAAATAAGGAAACTCCTGTAATTCTGAAGGCTGTCACTGAGGTGGTCCCTGACTCCCAGTGACACAGTGATATGTAGTGTGAATTTACTGCCTGCTGCAGTGCACTGCACGACATTGTGGCCTCATTAACAGCTGCAACGCATGATCTAATAGAATAAGACCGCAGGTGCTCAGACTTCCTTCCCCACCAGAATACACACTTGTAACACTGCACACTCCAAATAGTCCTATTTTTCTAGATGTCTTCTTTACCTTGTGGATTTTAGGAAAGAAAAGGGATAAGAAATTGGCTTAAGTCTTCAATGTTGGCAATGAACTAGTCCACAGCAGATGCTCTCTTCCAGTTTCTCTTTCTTCTGCACAGGTTTCAGCAATTTACTCATCTTTAGAGTCCTTGTGTAGCTGCTTCGATAACCCAGGAGTCAGCAACTGATGGTGCAGTGCTCAAAAGTAAGATTTCCAACCTTGCCAATAACACTCATGGAGATGTCACTACTCATAACTAATACCTTCATTTTTGTTATTATTTTCTCTAAAAGACATTTCATGTGCACACAAGAGAACTAGGAAATTCCTATGCTGCCTATTTTGCCATCTCCTGAATATGTATTGTGACACACAGTTAAGATTTACTAATGAGATAACAACATTTTGCTGTGCCCTACAAGTCCCCTGCCCCATTCACTGAGATTCCAGCACCAAGGTATAACAAAATAAATATTACACTGACAAGTGTAGGTTGTCCCACAACTGTTCATGTGTGTGCATGTAACTGCATGAATCCACACAGACACACGCTAGGGCTGCTGAACCACAGTCAGAAAAGTTGAGTCTTAGCAAGAATTATTCTGTCCTTAAAGCTATGGATTCATTATTCCTCAATATCGCTGACTTGTCAACAATTCATGACATGCTTATCAAAATTTGATATGCACCTCATGAATCTTTGAATTTAATACTTTTTTTTTATAACTGTAGGTAATAAAAATTGACTTCTTTAAAAGAATCTGGTGCTATGTACACTGGGTACAAGGATATTGCAGCTGTTTCATGATTAAGGCCTATGAGCGCTAGGAGCTAACCTGCAGGTAGAACAGACATTCAAAATGGGAAAAACACTGTTGTAAAGCTGTGCAAGCAACAATCAGGTTTGGTTACTTTCATCAGTGCTTCGAGAGTAAGCTTCCCATAGTTAGGGAGTCATCACTTGCTAATAGAAAAGTGAAATAGCAACAAATAGTTTCCAGCAAGACTCTCACCTAGCTACCACATGTGAGCAACTTCCACTTCTTAACAGGAAAATCCAACTTGCTCTGTCTCATCCACCCATCTGTTCTACAACAAAGGCAGCCTTTATCTGCAGTACTTGTATTTCCAGTAATCTCTTTCAAACTGTACAATCTGTGCTGCAACTTGACCTTTGTGAAAACAATTGCTAAAATATTTCCAGATCATTTCTGTTTCAGTTGGACTCCTAGAACTTTTGCACACTGTAAAATGAATCTCAAAAGGAAAGACTGCATTTGCAATCTTATGGTTGACAATGTGAAACACTTCAATTGCATTCACATAGACACAATAAAGTAGCTGTGATAACTATAGCCATTCCTTACTTGGAAAACTAACAAACAAATCCCCCAACTCCAACAGACAAAAAAAACCCCACACACAAAAACCCAACCAAAATCAATAAACCAAACACGGTAAGAAAACTTATCCTTCAATCCAACTTAGCAGCTACATTTTCACTGTGCAATCTACACACATGGGCAGCTAGTGGCCCACAAAACTAAAACTAACTCTTTCAGAGCACTTAGAAATTATGAAATAACCTGATTATATGCAACATTATATTTCTTATCTTAAAGATTACTTTTTCAAAGTGGTACCAGCTTTAAAAAAAAAAAAAAAATTGAGGGAAAAAAGCAAGAATCTGACAGAACTCTGCAGCTGGTCTAATATCTTGTATGTTCCATTCTATTTTGAACTTTGCTTTTCTTCTTTAAATTAAGTCCTCTGTTTATAAACAAGATCTAAATCCTTCCAGGGGTTAATCAAATAAGCACAAAATACAACTCTCCCCCCCCAAAAAAGAGAAAGCACCTTCAAAGCTGATATTTGCTCAAAACCTGGAGCAGTTGCCATGGAAATCACATTCTTTTGATGCATAAATATCATCAAAATAGAATGAGTATTTGAACCAGGTCCAGGTAGTTTCAGATCAGAAAGTAAGAGGCAAATTAAAATGACAGAAGGAAAAAGAAAAAAAAAAAGAGGAAACAAAAATCTCCCTGAAAGTTATATTTACCTCCACTTTTCAAACTTTCTTCCTAAGTCTGTTATACTAAAAACCTCATTTTGATCATTGTTTAAGGAAAATTTGAAGTGATGAAGGGTAGAAGACTTAAATACAGAGTCTAAATGTAGGGTAAGATTATTAAATACTGTATAACACAAGGATCCTAGCAGTATGAAAACTGAATAGTTATTAGTCATATGTAGTCAAGAAAATGTTATTGTACTTGAACATGTCTGCACTTAAACTTGTTGATAAAATAGAGTAGAATAAATCAGGTTGGAAGAGACCTTCAAGATCATCGCGTCCAACCCATCATCCAACACCACCTAATCAAATAAACCATGAAGCCAAGCAGCCCACCAAGCCTCCTCCTGAACACCTCCAATGGTGGTGACTCCACCACCTCCACGGGCAGCCCATTCCAATGGGCAATCACTCTTTCTGTGTAGAATTTCTTCCTAACATCCAGTCTGAACCTCCCCTGCTGCAGCTTGAGACTGTCCTCTTGTTCTGGTGCTGGTTGTCTCGGAGAAGACACCAGCCCCACCTGTCTACAACCTCCCTTAAGGTAGTTGTAAGAGAGCAAGGTCTACCCTGAGCCTCTTCTCCAGGCTAAGCAACCCCAGCTCCCTCAGCCTCTCCTCACAGGGCTTGTGTTCCAAACCCCTCACCAACTTCGTTGCCCTTCTCTGGACACGTTCCAGCAAGTCAACATCCTTCCTAAACTGAGGGGCCCAGAACTGGACACAGGACTTAAGGTGTGGCCTAACCAGTGCAGTGTACAGGGGCACAACGACCTCCCTTTTCCTGCTGGCCACACTGTTCCTGATCCAGGCCAGGATGCCATTGGCCTTCTTGGCTGCCTGGGCACACTGCAGGCTCATGTTCAGCCTCCCATCAACCAGTACCCCTAGGTCCCTCTCTGCCTGGCCACTCTCCAGCCACTCTGACCCCAGCCTGTAGCACTGCATGGGGTTGTTGTGGCCAATGTACAATTTAATTCAAAAGGATTGCCTACCCATCTAAGTACTCAAGAATCTTTGCCGTAAAGTGAAGGTCACATCAAACTGTACCCATATACAGATCTAGGCATCATGGAAAAGACTTCACACACAACTGTATGTACTATACTCCAGAAATAAGTTCAAAACGGATGAAAGGCATTTTCTCAATGAGATATATGGTATTATGTTAAATACATTTTTACAATCTTTTTTACCTCCCTGCACCCCAGCTTCCTGCACAGGAAGAGGTTGATGTTGGCTTCAGAGTTTCCTTGATGCCTTTCTGGCGATCACACTGCAGAACCATGGAACCCTGGAAAAGATCAAGTAGGAAGAGACTTCAAAGCTCATCCAGTCCAACCTTCAACCCAGCACTGAAAGGTCAATACTAAACCATGTCCCTAAGCTCCAATTCCACATGCAGCTTAAACACCTCCAGTGACAATGACTCCACTGGTGCCCTGGACAGGCCATTCCAATACCTGAGAACTCTCTCTGTGAAGAAATATTTCCTACTATCAAGCCTGAACCTCCCCCGGTGCAGCTTGAAACTATGTCCTCTAGTCCTGTCACTTGCCACCAAGGAGAAGAGGCTGCCCCCTCCTTGTTCCAACCTCCCTTCAGGTAGCTGTACAGAGTGATGAGGACTTCCCCTCAGCCTCCTCTTTTCCACACTGAACACCTCTAGCTCCCTCAGACATTCCTTGTAGGCCATGTGCTGCAGGCCCTTCTCCAGTCTCATTGCCCTTCTCTGAACACACTCCATAACCTCCATGTCCTTGCTGTGGTGAGAACAACTAGATACAGCAGCTTCACCTCCAAGCAAAATCTGGAGGCAGGAAAGATTCTTTTCTGTTTTAAAATGATACCAAGAAAAATCCTGTTCTGTAAGCTGTTTCATCCTGCCATCCCCCAAGTTTGCTCAGACAGCTCTTGTAAAACAACTTTGAGAATGAAAGAGTGATCTTTCTTTCATTGAACTGGCTGGAGCATCAGAGATGTTCCTTTTCCAAAGAAAATCACTGCTTACCACTCCTTATTACACCTTGCAAAACAGTGCTTCTGTGGGGTGGAGTAAGATCTATAATTGCTGCCTTCCAGCACAGCCTACCAGAGCAGGAAGGAGTTTGTGGAAAGCAAATACATTTCTCTGTGCTGTACTGACAGATCTCTCCAGAAAGGCTTTACAACTACTTTATTATTTCTTTCCTTAAAGATAGTGCTCTCAGTGCCAAAGCGCCGTGGAGGTGAACAATCAAAACAAACCATGAAAGGAAAAATTTACAATGAAATACAAGATCAAAATTGTTAAACTAGCCAGACTGTCAACAGTCCTGGCCCCCTGGAGAGATCCCAGATGACTGGAAGCTAGCCAGCATGATGCCCAACCACAAGAAGAGCCAGAAGGAGGAGCCAGGAAATTACAGACTTGCCAGCCTGGCCTCAGTGCCAGGCAAGATTATGGAGCAGGTCATCTTGAGTGCAATCACACAGCACTTACAGGATGGCCAAGGGATCAGGCCCAGCCAGCATGGATTTAGGAAGGCAGGTCCTGCCTGACCAATCTGATCTCCTTCTATGATCAGGTGACCTTCCTGGTGGATGTGGGGAGGCCTGTGGATGTAGCCTACCTGGACTTCAGCAAGGCCTTTGACACCGTCCCCCACAGCAAACTGCTGGCCAAACTGTCAGCCCGTGGCTTAGGCAGCAGCACTCTGTGCTGGGTTAGGAACTGGCTGGAGGGTCGAGCCCAGAGAGTTGTGGTGCCACATCCAGCTGGCAGCCGGTCACTCAGGGATCAGTGCTGGGCCCCATCCTGTTCAATATCTTTATGAATGATTTGGATGAGGGGATTGAGTCCGTCATCAGTAAGTTTGCAGATGACACCAAGCTGGGGGCAGGTGTTGGTCTATTAGAGGGTAGGAGAGCTCTGCAGAGGGACCTTGACAGGCTGGACAGATGGGCGGAGTCCAACGCCATGAGATTTAACACATCTAAGTGCCAGATTCTACACAATGGCCACAGCAACCCCATGCAGAGCTACAGGCTGGGGTCAGAGTGGCTGGAGAACAGCCAGGCAAAGAGGGACCTGGGGGTGCTGGTTGATAGTAGGTTGAACATGAGCCAGCAGTGTGTCCAGGTGGCCAAGAAGGCCAATGGCATCCAGGCCTAGATCAGGAACAGTGTGGCCAGCAGGAGCAGGGAAGTCATTGTGCCCCTGTACACTGCTTTGGTTAGGCCACACCTTGAGTCCTGTGTCCAGTTCTGGGCCCCTCAATTTAGGACAGATGTTGAGTTGCTGGAACTCAACAGAGTTCAGAGAAGAGCAACAAAGGTGGTGAGGGGTTTGGAACACAAGCCCTGTGAGGAGAGGCTAAGGGAGCTGGGGTTGCTTAGCCTGGAGAAGAGGAGGCTTATGGGAGACCATCTTGCTGTCTACAACTACCTGAAAGGAGGATGTAGCCAGGTGGGGGTTGGTCTCTTCTCCCAGGCAACCTGTGACAGAAGAAGACACAGTCTCAAGCTGTGCCAGGGGAGGTTTAGGCTGGATGTTAGGAAGAAATTCTTCACAGAAAGATTGATTGGTCATTGGAATGGGCTGCCAGTGGAAGTGTTAGAGTCACCATCACTGGAAGTGTTTAAGAAGAGACTGGATGAGGCACTTAGTGCCATGGTTCAGTTAATTAGATGGTGTTGTGTGATAGGTTGGACTTGATGACCTCAAAGGTCATTAACCTGGTTAATTCTGTATTCTATATGAGCTATACTGTACTGATGGCTCAGGATCTGTATGCACCTTTTAATTGTCTATTCTACAAATATATCTCCAGCCAGTCAGAGGAGTGAAAAAACAAACAAACAAACAAACCCAAACCGAAACAAACAAACCCAACAAGGAGGCAAACAGAAAAATCCACAAAACTTGCTTACCTACAGAATGGCCACACAAAAATTATGAGGAAACAGGAATTTATAAATCTTAACATAAAATGGGGAAAGAAAGCTGCCATAACTGAGAATTTAACTACAATATACTGTAACTATTGCATCAATATTGTTTTAACAAAGCAGTCAAATTGCTTAAAAGCCCTGGGCTTCATGAAATTTGTGGGTGACATGGACAGTGGCATCGAGTGCACCCTCAGCAAGTTTGCTGAAATACTTCAAATTGTGTTTTTCCGAAAAACAAACCAGTTGTGCACACAAAAAACCCCAACCAATAAAAACCACCAAAACACCCCAACTCCCCACACACGCACAAATATGAAATCAACAACCCCAAACCAAACCAGAAAGTTAGCCTTCCAAGATGGATTTTTGGAACATGCTGACTGGTTCTATAACAATTATCTCACAGTATCATCGACTGCTTTTGGTAGTTCTGAGACAGGTACAACTAGGAAGTTTCCTTACTATTACTCCTTAAAAAAAAAAAAAAAAAAAAAAAAAAAAAAAAGGAGTAGAATTAAAGACAGCATCATACTTATGCTACTGCACAACACCTACAAAACAAAAAGAGATCAGATGCTGCAGTGTAGGCCCAAGTACATCAGCCAGTAAGAAATATTATGAAGATGTATTCCTTTATTGTAGACACTCTCAGCAAGGCCTGAGATAACAAAGACAATTAGAATCACCTAAACTCCTAACTTTCCTTTCTCTGAAGCTTTGAAATCTTCCTTTCAGACAAAGATTTTATAGCACTTTCTTTTCTGGAGTCATCACCAGGTACCCAACGGCCTTCTGAGGCAGTGCAGAGAATGTCAAGTTGGACAGATTTGAAAAAGACCATAGGTACTGGACTTTTGGCTCAGGGAAAAGAGCCACACACACAGACTAGCTCAAGGACTCCTTATAAGCAGATGACAGTAACCCACTACTGTCCCTAGAAAGGAGGAAAGGGGAGGCAGGCAGCCACAATCATAGAATCATAGAATCAGTCAGGGTTGGAAGGAACCACAAGGATCATCTAGTTCCAACCCCCTGCCATGGGCAGGGACAGCCCACACTAGATCAGGCTGGCCAGAGCCTCGTCCAGCCTGGTCTTAAACACCTCCAGGGACGGGGCCTCAACCACCTCCCTGGATAACCCATTCCATGGCTTCACCACTCTCATGGTGACGAACTTCCTTCTCACATCTAGCCTGAATCTCCCCACCTCCACAATCTACAAGAAACCATTAATGTGCTACAAACTGAAGAGTTAGCCAATAGCAAAGACCAAAAACAGTGACCAAAGCCTACTTATGACCTCCCTATATTACAAGGGAGCTGAGATCAATACATAGAAGCTATTTGTAGTCACCGCTTTGAAGATCTAGCATAAGAAGAAACCTTCCTCTGGAAAAGTTATGTTGGAAATCAGGGAGGGAAAAAACAAACAAACAAAAGACAGGGTTAATATAAAATCTTATTTCAGGATAAGTCAAGGAAACATGGGTACAAATTTAGTGTGATCAAAGACAGGGATTACTGCTTATGTCCATCAGACAATGAGATGCAACTGCTCAAGAACAGCTTGCCAGTGACTGAGTATAATTAAAACACACACTTTGTCCAAAATTCTGAAACTATTTGTCCCCACATCAACAAAAACATACACACCTGGCTCAGAATTCTACAATCCAACGTATATAAGAGCATATACAATGAGAACACATTTTGTGTACAAGTGTTTGCATGTGAGGATCTTTATTTTCCATTTTTATACCCATCCTGTGTTGTTTTCACCTTCAAAGCCACTAAAACTTATGTACTTCAGGGCATTAATTATGTCTTTCTTGACCAGAAGGCACTATGTGCAAATAAAAACCTGTTTGGTGCATTAGTGACAGCTCCCTGTTGGCTTTTTGTATTTTGACACTTCTTATCAAAATGAAATACAGAAATAAAATATTTTCTAAGGTATGTGCCTCACAGAGTTCCTTGAGGCATATGTTATCTTGCTGCTACATATTCCTTGGCATGTGCTTTTTCTTAATAAAAAGTTCCCAAACAAACACAGTATCTTTTGTTCAGCAGAGGAAAAACAAATTATTGTCATTCCATTTATGCTATGTGACTGCTATATAGAAAGTCAGACTGCAGCTTTCTTTCTAAAGAGAGCTAGGCCCAAATGCAGATCTTTAAGCACGTCGATTTGTTTTGCTAAAGGAACATTATAGGTGGGTGTAAATTAGTCAGAGTATGGTCACAGATGGTAAGGAAGTGCAGTTTATAAAAACTCATACACTATAACCAAAAAACTATGCATAAGAGAATACACAAAACATAACTAGATAAAAGAAAGTCTAAATTAAAGGTGGCCTCACTCTTTGCTTGCAGCTTTCCCAAATATACCCATGGCTTTACAAGCAGCCTCCATCACAGTCTGCAGCTGGAGGAGGCTTGGAGCAAGATACTTAAGAGATACTGTTCATCCGACCTCCACAGACAGTCCCTCCTCCAAAATCTGACAATGCTAGTAACATTTCTACCTGTTGAACCCTGACCACTTCTTCCTTCCTCCGATGTCACACTGGTGACAGCAGAGTGTTCTCACTGTCCTGGATACCAGTGTGCCATGTCAGAAAGGTTTTGTCCATAGGAAATACTAACCTGAGTAAATCAGTCTAGGTGTTTTTTTTGGGAGGGGGCAGAAATTGAGAACTCCATCCATTCCCACTAACAGCCTGCAGCCTACCACAACTTGCCCAAGCTGTCACCTGGATTTCCTTTTGAATGCTTACTTGAACAGTTGTTCACCACCTCTCTCTCTACTCTCTCCAGGCATGTCACCACTGTATCCCTCTTTCCATCCACTTCACCTAAAATCCTGGTGCTACTTCTTTCTGAGTAGCTGCAAAGTTCCTTTTCCACCAGTACATCAAATCACTAGTTCGCAACTGCAGAATTAGTTGTCATCTCCTACTAGTCCAAAACATCCTCACAAGAAACGTCTTTTTAGTAACTAAATTAAAGTGATTGTCCTTGCTCATTTTTTCTTCCAAAAACAGTGCTATGACTTTGTTCTTAGTGCTTCTCATACAACAGATCTCAAACTTTGTTTGCAAAACATGTTTGGAAGAACTGTTCTTAAAAGATCTTTTGAGGCAGGTACACACCTGATCTAATGTGTTTCTAGGATGTTACCTGGAGTTGTGCTTTATTCAAAAGAGTAGTTATATCAAATGCTGCCTTTTTTTCCTTCCCCTTTTAAAATGTGCATGGAATGGTTTGAAGGCTTCTTCACTTCTGAGGGTTCCAGGAGTGCTTTAGTTTAAATAAGAGATTTAAACTCATTTAGTAAATCTGCTTTGATTGTCTAAGCATTGCTAAATGATTTATCCTATTGGCAATGAACATTTGAAGCACACACTATAATGGTTTAATGGGACTTTATAGTGTGATATGGTGAGAATACATATGAGGAATACCACCAAAAGAAAAACAAAAAAAAACCCATTAGCTTAACAAATGTTTAAGCCAACCAAAAGCAGGTTTTTGTGATGGTTTCTTTTATTGTTTCATTTTTTACTTTTGTCCCTAACAACCAAACAACTGCATCATAAATATGTTCTTTAAACAAATAAAAATAGCTAACAGTGATCAAACTCAGATATTGGGATGCAGGTCTCCGCACATTGCATCTGTTACTCCTCAGTATGGATACAGGCTTCAGATTTGGGATAGTATTTCATGCTGTACATGACAGAAAACAATGAGTCACAGATGGAGCTTCCCTGCCTGAATTCTCTATCCCCCTTTGATTTCTGGTCAGCATTTCAGCATAAAGGGGAATAGATTAACTTTGCAGGCTCTGAACTTCTGCAGACTGTGCAGGTTTACACGTGATCAAGGGAGGCAGACTGGGATACAGTCCATAAAACCAGCTCTGTCATAGGAATGATTTCTGTCTGACACTATATACTTCATTCCAAAGGCAATGTGAAAGAGCTGCTCTTGTACTATATTGGCTGAGGGGTTGTTCAGTTTACACTAATGAAATCAATGCACTGCTGTTCTCAGCTGCTTCTCCCCTTTCCTTGCCCCACCTAGTGATTTGCCTAAGTGTGATGAGTGCTCGAAAACATTAGAATGGAGTAAACTTTTGAATCCATAAATGGCTTTATAACATTTTGTTGCCTAATAGTGAAATGTGTAGCATGATAACAAAAGCGGAAAGAAATCCTTGGAAATCCCTTGATTTTCTAAACAGCAGATTTCATGTTCTGTTCATTTTGCATGTCTCAGATACTAGATTAATTCCTGGAACAATTCCTGGTTACTTCCTTTCTTTTTGCCAGAGGAAATCCATAACAATAGCAAACTGTGCAGAGAAGTACAGTAATTTTTTGCTCCAGTGACTCTAAACATTTAAGGTAAGGATTAGAAACAACTGACAAGTAGATGAGGCAGAAGGCTCCTGTGTATTTATTGCTTATGCCATCAGTTACAGTGGTTCCAAAGGTTTCATGCACATTTTTGCTTCTCCCATGGTGAAAAGATAAACACACATTAAGAGTAGTCTTCTAGGTTGCAGAGTTACACCAGAAACTAATTTCATGTCCACTGGAACATAAAAAAAAACCCACTGCAAAACAATTATTCTCCTATATAACAGAGTTCAATCAAGATTCATCAATGTATCTTAAATACCAATACTATACAAGTAATCCATGGCTCACAAACGACAATCAGAATGAATGTAAAAGATCAATTAAACCAATAAATACATCTGAGAAGATAAATCATGCTTTCATAGAAGATTTGTTAGAGGAAAAGAGGAGAAATTGATATACAGTTTACCCACTACAAATTACTTGTTTAGTCATTTAACATCTCAGAAAGAACAGCTTGGATTCAAACCTCAACCAGTTTATTAATATATATGAACAAATAGGTGGCAAGACCTTTGTACCAGCTGAAGGGTATCTATACTAATGCACACAGTGTGGGAAACAAACAGGAGTAGCTGGAAGTCATTATGTATCACAAAAGCTATGATATAGGGGCCTTCAGAGAAACACAGTGGGATGGCCCACATGACTGGAGTGCCACAGTCAATACCTACAAACTCTTCAAAAGAGGGAGGCAAGGAGCAAGCCTTGGTCATGAATGCCACCGAGTGTTTTGATTGTATTGGGGTTAACGACGATGGTGACAGAGTTGAGCATTTATGGGCAAAATTTATGGGGAAGAATCAGGAGAATGTCCAACAAGGCAGATAGCCTGGTGGGAGTCTGTTACAGAGATAAAATATTCTTTAAGCTTCTGGCAAAAGTCTCACATTCACTGGCCCTTGTCAGGGACTCCAAGCTCCCTGATGTCTGCTGGGAGTATAGTACACAAGTCTGTGGGGCCAGATAGCATATACCCAAAGGTACTGAGGGAGCTAGCAGAAGTGCTCACCAAGCCACTTTTCACCATCCATCAGCATTCCTGGCTAACTGGGGAGGTCCCAGGTGATTGGAAATTGGCAACCATGATGCCCATCTTCAAGAAGGGCCAGAAGGACCTGGAGAACTGCAGGATAGTCAGTCTGAGCTCAGGGCCTGGGAAGGTCATACAGAAAGTCATTTTGAGGGCCATTATATGCAGTATATGCAGGGCAACCAGATAATCAGGCCCAGTCAGCATGGGTTCATGAAGGCCAAGTCCTTAACGAATTCCTTCTATGACAAGGTGACCTGCTTAGTGGATGAGGGGAAAGGCTATGGATGTTGTCTGTCTTGAATTTGGTAAAGCCTTTGACACCATATCCCAGAGCATCCTCCTGGAGGAAGTGGCTGCACACAGTTTGGATGGGTGGATGCTTCACTGAGTTAAGAACTGGCTGGCTGGCCAGGCCCAAAGAGTGGTGGGGAATGGAGTTAAATACAGCCAATAGCTGGTCACAAGTGGTGTTCCCTGAGGTGCAGTTTTGATGCCAATTCTCTTTAATATCTTTATAAATGAACTGGATAAAGGAATTGGAGTGCAGGCTCAGGAAGTTTGCAGCAGACACTAAATTGGATGGGAGTGTATACTTGCTTGAGAGTAAGGATGTTCTGCAAAGGGATCTGGATTGGACTGTCACAACACAGCATGGTTTAGGGGCCATGGTGGTATTAGGTTGATGGCTGAACATGATCATAGAGGTCTTTTCCAACTACAACAATTCTATGATTCTATGAATGTGTTTATCTTGGAAGTATCATCTTCTGTATCTTTACTGAAGATACATGACCTTTCACACAAAATACTCTTGGTCAAAAGATACCAAAGAGCTGTCATTCATATATAGCACATGAAATCCACACCATCTACCTAAAAGCTATGATATCCATCCAGGAGACTATGGCAGAAGAGTTGGGAGAAATGACACCTAAACCTTTTGAACAGCAGCTCACAACAGATACAATCCTACAGAAACAAAAACCAGTAAATAGAAACAAGAATTTTTCTATTCTAGAGCTTATGAAATTTAAAAAAAGTAGTACTCTTCAAACCAGCTAAGATTCAAAGTCTTGTAAAGCACAGCTTCATAGAGAAAACTCCAGTGACATGTTTTAGGAAACCAAACCCTATTATTTCAATAAGCACTTTAAAAGCAGCCCTTGATCTAACGTACTAGTTAAAATTCTGATTTCCAGCATGGACAAACATCAAAACCTGCGTGCAAAGCAGCTGGGAGACCAACAGTGAGAACATACTCATACCTAAATCAAATCTCTTCTCATAACAGAAAAAAAACAAACACCATGTACCGGTTAGCATAAGATAAGTTGCATAAAGTCCCCTTTCATTAGTATGCAGACATCAACAGTTGGTCTGTCAGTCTTTGGAAGGAAGCATTTGTCATAGAACTGCATTTTGTGTATTCACCTAGCAAAAGGTCTTTTGCTTAGCTGTGGTCTAATGCAGTTACTTACCTCAGCATATGAAAGAAGTGTAGCCCTGCTATAAAGGAAGAAATAAGACAGTAGGAAAAAACTACTGCATTTGTTGTCTTTGCAACTCATGTCTTGCTCCCTAATAGTTGTATTTTGGAGCACAGATGTCTGAAGTAACAAGAAACACCAGTGCTTTCTAGAGTAATTCAAATACAACTGACAAAATACTACTTGCTGACATCAGTCAGGAGAACTAACAAGGACTTGATTTATGAATTTAAGTATAACCAAATTTCAAACTTCAGGCCATCACTTTGGTGTGATTCTTCTAGCTGAAAAGTTTTGTTTGTCCTAAGGTACACTAGGGATCAAATAGTCCTTTCAAGCTCAGTAATCTTCTAGTTACCATATTTGCATTTTCTCATAAATAAACCAAAAATTATTCTTCAGCTGGCAGGATACTTAATCTCTCTGTTTTGCTTGAAATCACACTTTTAGTGTCTGAAGTAAAAAAAAAGCTCCTCCTAGCCTTTATTTAGAGTTAAAAGCTAGTAGCTTTTTTCTTTGTTCCATATGTCTAAATTGTAGAAGACAAACTACTGCATGCAGTGTTATTTTTTTCACAAAATGAGTACAGAATTGACATAAGAAGAGAGTTTTGTTAAAGTGTTCTAAAAACGTAACAGATCTAAACAGAGATCACCTTAGCTGGATTAAAGACAGAATTACAGAGGTAATTAATTTAGTTTAGATTTATAACTTCAGTCCTCCTACTGATTTAAGCACCAAGATATGGTCTTACAATATCAGAATTTACAATACAATCATACAATAAACCAGGTTGGCAGAGACCTGCAAGATAATCGCGTCCAACCCATCAACCAATCCAACCCACCTAAACAACTAAACCATGGCACAGAACACCCCATCAAGCCTCCTCCTGAACACTCCAATGATGGTGACTCCACCACCTCCCCGGGCAGTCCATTCCAGTGGACAATCACTCTCTCTGTATAGAACTTCTTCCTAACATGCAGCCTAAACCTCCCCTGGCACAGCCTGAGACTGTGTCCTCTTGTTCTGGTACTGGTTACCTGGAGAAGAGACCAACCTCTCCTGTCTACAACCTCCCTTCAGGTAGTTGTAAAGAGCAACAAGCCGCTACCAAAACCACTTTAACAAGGTCCTCTCACCGCCTCCGCAGCCCTACCGTGCAGTGCATCTCCACATGTCAAAAGCACAATCACTCTGGCTACCACGTGGGGCAACCTCTGCAATCACGTGTTCCACAAGCCAGCCAAAAGGAGGCATGGGTGAGAGGAAGAGCCACACATTGTGGGAAAGGCTGTAGGTCCCTCAGAGGATGCTTGTCTGGACTCCAAACAGCAATAGGATCTGATCGAAAATGATTCAGATGTCCAGAGGACAAGAAATGGAGTTGGGGAAAGGCAAGGTGTATCTGAGCTACCACAAACACATCTGCTCATTCTTAAGGCTAAGCAACCCCAGGTCCCTCAGCCTCTCCTCATAGGGCTTGTGTTCCAAACCCCTCACCAACTTTGTTGCCCTTCTCTGGACACGTTCCAGCAAGTCAACATCCTTCCTAAACTGTGGTGCCCAGATCTGGACGCAGTACTCGAGGTGCGGCCTAACCAGTGCAGTGTACGGGGCAGAATCTTGTTGCTTTATGGACAGAATGGCAGGTGAGCAAGTGATTTTGTGTGCTCTGCTTATCTGTGTTCCAGAAAGTACATTGAAATTTATCCTTTAACAACACATTCAATACAACAATTAAAAAAAAAATATTTTTTTTTATAAAGAAACAATACAGCCAAAAACCCCACATACACAGAAGCACAAGCTACTTCTAGAAGTGTCAGTTTTGACCTCAGCAGCAATGAAGTCCACCAGAAGCAGTGAAAAGGCAGTGCCTTGAGAATTTTCATCACTTTTAAACAATTTGCACACTTCCTTTAACATCTTGAACAAATAGTCTGCATTTCTGATGCCCTCCCATAAATCTTGCAGCTGATTTACATGAGAAGTCAAGGTACTGCTGCTGTGCTGTCTGTTCTTTAAAACTTTCAAGGTCGCTCAGACATTTTACAGAAATGCAGAACAACTAAAAGAAAACCAATTTGGGTGATTAGGTTTTTATTAGAGGGTGATGAATCTTCTGCTGCTCCTGAACTGCTGGGGTTTTGTGGTCTGAACAGTGCGGGGTTTTGTGGTCTTTTTTTCCTAGCAATTTTTTATGTTAGAAATCCTCCCATGGACCACTTTGATGTGTCCAAAGGCTTTCAAATGACCTTACCTTTGGAAGTGGAAACTGATCTTCTGAATATTGTGAGTGACAATGTATATGAATTTTGACACAATCACCTACTGGTTTTGGAATTACTACAACTTTCTGCAAAATACTCAAATACGTTCTGATATTTGGCCTGGAAAATAGTAATTTGAAATTTCCCTGTCAGTAACTTGCAGGATGAAGAAGCAATCAAGTAATATCACAGAAATTAAAAATTCATAAGGCAGTTAACATTCAATCAGAGAGAAACCAATACAGTGAACCCTAGTATCCTTGTTGGAAATGTAATTAGCTGAATTGAAACAAAGTAATTGTGGCTGTTCCCAAAGCATGGAGAGATATTTATGGCAATTTTGGTTTAAATTTCCTAAATAATACACACACATTCTTCTTTTTTAATGCTTAGAGTGCAAACCCTGATGCTTCAGATCTTATATAAGAAAATTAGTTGTCTAAAAGACCTAACAAGGAGTTTGTTGTCTAAGTTATCGAAGTAGGAAGTCACTCTAGCCTTGATACACAGCAAATGGAGAAAGACCAACAACCCACAGCAGAAGTCAAAGCTCAAGTTAACTAAGACACAGCTCTGAAAACACATGCCCTGTATCATCACTCAAAGTTAGGAAGGAATACCTAGATCTTTGCATGTATGCATCCATGCATAGACACTGAATATACAATGGTCTGGTTCTATTCTTAATATCACTTTTCCTAAAAATTAGCTGCTGTTTAGTTTACCTATCACAGCATCAGCTCTCTACAGCATTCAACAAGTAAACCAAGCCCAGTACATGGCTTCTATTTGTTCCACAACACAAAAGAAAATGTTATCACATTTGTATCCTGGAAAATGAAAGTACTGGAGAACTGAATTAGTACAGAAAGCAAAAGGAAGGCAGAAAGATTGATTGTTTAATGTTAGCAGAAATAAGAGAAACTGTGACCGGTTGAATTTTTAGTCTGCTGCTGTTCATACCATCCTGCCTCATGCCAGCTTCAGAATGAAAGTGTTACCTGGCATAAAGTATTATGGAACTTGAAGTTCAAATTTTAACATGAGAGGCTTCCTGTTCCAGTTGCTGCTTTTGGGTTCTGGGTTGGGTTTTCTTAGGTGTTGGCTCCTTTCTGCAGGGATGGCAGTGAGATAAGTGGGAGTGGGTAGCAGACCGTTTTTCTTTTATGGTGCTTTCCCCCTTGTATTTCACTGTGCTTCTTTTGTAAATAGGCTAAGCTAAGGTAATCATACATTGTATTACATTAATTACATGACTGGCTAAGGTAATTACACATTGTGCTTATGATATCTTATGTTACAGTAAACTCTTATCTCTTTATCTCAGCCCTGAGATTTGTGTGTTACTTTCCCCTAACTTTTGTGTTGGTTAGCTCAGACATAATGAAAGATATTGCTCCATTCTGTGCAATTAAATTAGGATCAGTAACCACCTGGGGTCATAATTGGGACAGGGCAGAAAAAGTAGCTGGAGGTGAAAATAAATGTTTGTAATTGGTTTTGCTTCCAATCACAATCTACGAACTTGCATGCAGCAGACTGGCAGTAGATAAATTTGCATTCATGTGTTTTTAATCATCTGAAGGCCAAAACTTTACCAACTGCTGATTCCAATAAGATAAAAATTGTGTCTACGGTAAGAAAAAGATGATATTTTCAACAGATAAGGGTGGCTCCAGAAGACAGCAAAAGAGAGTTAGAGAAAGTCTTTTACTTTGGTGTAAGAGGAGGAATAAAAACAATCTCTGAGAAGTCTTCCACAAAGCACATTATCAGAATATAAAGCAGGTAACTTGTAACCATGTAGTTGACTCTTGTAGGGCCACTACAACCCTATCCTGGGGATTTAGAACTGTAGGAAGGCTAGGAAGATGTAAGAGATCCCTAATGACCACAGACCTACTTCTCAACAGGAAAAGATTAATGGTGTATAGGAAGAACAAAGACACTGCACTACTTCACAACAGAGAAAAAGAGCACTCACAAGTGACAGAACAGTAATTTACTGTCAACAGGCAAGATATTACTCTGAGCCTAGGAAGAAAGCTTTTTTCCTGCTCCTGAAGCAGCAGTCACAGCTACAGTTATGAAAATGGGGCATGTTAACAATGTAGAACAACACAAAACAAAACAGCAGAATGAAAGCATAGCTATGAGCAGCTGAAAGAAATATTAGAAAGTTGTGTAGAAGTGGTATTTTCTCTTCAAAGAGCCAAATGCTCCCGTCCTCTCTCATAATCCACTGGAAGTTGCCTAATGCATATTTGAAGATTCAATTTGTTTTGAGTAATTAGGCAACAATGACAATTAAAGCCGCTTCTAATTGCAAACACATTTACAAAATCCAAGTTGTACAGCTGCTTTAATATGCATCTACCAAAATAAAATCAATTAATAGCAGTCTTGCATAACATCAAAAATTGCCATTACTAAGAATGGGAGTCTAACAGTGCTACAATTTATGAATACAGAACTTCAAATGTACATCTGTCAAAAGCTACCATTTTATAATTGTTTTAATGCAATCAAGCATCTCAAACTCCCTCAGAGTAAAAAAGAACACTTGAACACTTTACTAAGTGCTTAAAACATGATATTCTGAAGCAGCATCTTACTCTTTTCATATGCTCCTTTAATACTCTATAAATAGGAAGAACATTAAAGACCCGGGTTGGCAATGTTCAGAAGGGCTAAATATTATCCATTCTTAGCTACTATGTAATCATGGTCAATACAATGAAATAACACCATAAGGTTTTGAATTCTAAACTAGTAAAAAGTCTATATCCAGAATTCCCAACCTGTAATAAATAGCATTTAATTGGTTGTTATAATTTTTTTAAATTAATGCTTACAATTATTTCCCAGCTCCTAGGCATTCCTATACTGGCTCCTTCATAACAATTCTACCTTATATTGACAGGCTGAGCTGGGCATACAAAAACTCAGGCTGAGCATACAAAAGGGTGTATAAGAAAAAGGTATAAATTATTTTACATAGTAATATTGGCTTTTACTTTTCCAATGCAGTGCGGCCAAATATGGTTATCTTGGTAATTTTATATTAAGAACAGCCCATATTTGCTTCTGTCTTCATAATAAGCATACACACACCTACAGCAAAGCTGAGGTGCTACCCAGCTAAAAACCAACCAAACAAACAAAAAACCACCAACCAAACAAAAAACATAAACCATACCACTGCCATCAAGCAACTAGATGCCTGATTCTGCTCCCAAATATGCCACCCAATGTTGCTGTGCAAGCCTCAAAGCAAGTGGTCAGAAGCCACCTGCACCAGAGCTACCTCGAAAAGCAGTGCTCTAGCACACACATACCACATTAACATAGGTTCAGATTTACCAACTCAAACATCTGATCAGACAAACCACAAGCTGGAACCTAGCTGTCTGCAATATCTACTGAATTCACAAATCTGCTACAGATGCTGCAAGTATGAGGTGCAGCTAAGTTAAGGCCAGTAAAGTGGATGGAAAGATCATTAGTCATTCCAATTAGATGGGTTCTGTGCAAGCTAAAAAGAAAAGTGAACTACAGGTGAGACACTGGTCCCAAATTAAAAAAGCATTTATTGACATTCATGGGTTTATTACAAGGCAGCCTGCAGCAGGTGGTTTGTGTGCCAACTTCACGGTCAGGTTTGCCTATTAGTCTTACAAGAAGTCATATTTTGGGCACTTACACAAAAACTCTGATGCAATGCTTTGTTTAGTCTGACTGTGCAGGAACATAGCGATTGATTATTAAGAAGTTATGTACTCTGGATTAAGAGTATATTGGAGAATTCAGTCAAGCAGTTACTGGAGAAGCAATAGATGTTATTACATCAAATTTGCAAGAGAAGCTCTAAGCATTTAATTATCATTTGACAAAAATGCTTCAGTGAGGAAGTTAGAGCTTTTCAAAATATCAATTATTATTTTTGTAATAAACTGTTATCTCATTATCTTACTGTAGTAGTTTTGAAAAATGCCATTGAAGACACTGCCATCTTTATAACCAGGATGACAGTGGCAGAGCATTTGGAGAAAAAGCAGCCTCTAGATCCACCCTTATCACAGTACATTAGATGTTGGAAGGGACCTCCAGAGATCATCAAGTCCAACTCCCCTGCAGGATCACCTAGCATAGGTTTTGAAAGTCTCCAGAGAAGGAGACTCCACAACCTCTCCAGGCAGCATGTTCCAGGGCTCCATCACCCTCACTATAAAGAAGTTTCTCCTCATGTTGAGGTGAAATCTGGGTTCAAATATGTTCAAACTTGAATCTGTTGTTTCTTTTCTTACTACTGTGCACCACCAAAAAGAGCTTGGCCCCATCCACTTGACACCCACCCTTCAGATATTTATAGACATTGATCAGATCCCTTCTCAGTCTTCTCAAGACTAAACAGCTCCAGGTCTCTCAGTCTCTCTTCATAGGGGAGAGGCTCAAGTCCCCTAAACATCCTTATGGCTTTCCATTGGATTCCTTCCAGCAGGTCTCTGTCTCTCTTGAACTGGGGAGCCCAAAACTGGACACAGTATTCCAGGTGTGGTCTCACCAGGGCAGAGTAGAAGGGAAGGAGAACCTCCCTAGGCCTGCTGGACACACTTTTCTTGATGCACGCCAGGATACTATTGGCTCTCTTGGCCACAAGAGCACACTGCTATCCCATGGAGAACTTGCTGTTCACTAGGATTCCAAGGTCTTTCTCCATGGAGCTGCTTTCTAGCAGGGCAGCCCCTAACCTGTACTAGTGCCTGTCGGTTATATCTTAAAGTGTACTATGCCTGCTGCTGCAACCACAATCACACCTTCTGGGTTTTGGTTTTTCTTTCAGATTGAATTCTTCAATTCATGAACCTTTCCACTTCACACAAGCTCAAGCAGAAGATACTACTTAAGCAAAATCAAGTTTCAGGTAGTTAATAGCATTTGCTGCTTTTTTGATTGCTAATGTTTTTTGAATTCTCAAGATGGAATATGGCAGGACAAGGTGTGTCTGAGATCTTAGATTATGCCCCCTGTTGACAATATCTCAGCATCTTTAACAGAGTGCTGTTAAACTTGTTGGCCTAAATTTGAATACTTTATCATCATTCTATTAAATATGCTTATATCATGACCTCTCTCATCAGACTAGCCTGTACAAACATACAAGGTGGAATATTGACTTAAAAGCTCAAATGGAAAACACTGAGAACTTGAGGCTTGGTTGCATGGTTTAGTTGATGAGGTGGGTTTGATAATAGGTTGGATGAGATGATCTTGAAGGTCTCTTCCAACCTGGTTTATTCTATTCTAAATTTCTACTTCCTTAATTATTTTCTATCTAGAACTTCCAGCATTTACCTTTCCTTTGTGATTTTCATAATATTTCTCAATTTTTTCTAGTTCATCAATGAACCCAGTAGTGAATACACAATAACTTCAACTCTTCTCATTTGTGCCCTGTGACAAGACAAGGAGCAATGGATGTAAACTACAGCACAGGAAGCTCCACCTCAACATGAGGAAGAACTTCTTTACTGTAAGGGTCATAGAGCACTGGAGCAGGCTCCCCAGAGAGGTTGCAGAGTCTCCTTCTCTGGAGGCTTTCAAGACCCATTTGGATACATTCCTGCGAGACCTATGCTAGATTATATGGTCCTGCTCTGGCAGGGGAGTTGGACTCAGTGATCTCCAGAAGTCCCTTCCAACCCCTAACATCCTATGATCCTGTGAACTGCCATCTGATTTGCACACATTGCAAGTACATTTGAATCTTCAGTTACATTTCCTAGAAAGAGATCTAGAGGAAGTAAGAAAACACATGTGTCTTTGGACACCAGTGGGAAAAAGCTATCTTTAGGGAACAATCACCAATATCAATTTGGTGATATCACAATTCCTTTGTTACCTTAAAATACAGCAAACATTATAAACATGAAGGTGAAAATACATTTTCAAATCCATGACCATTACCTTCCTACATCCTTGAAAAAGAAATATTTGTGGAATAAGTAGATCATGTGAGAAGATTTTCTCTACCTACCTCACTAACACCATCAAAAAAGGGAAGTGGATCTTTATTTTTAAGAGCAGTCTAGAATAACTTAGCAGTTTCCTAAACTTGATTTTCCCACTGCTAGCGCTGACTACGTTTTTTTGCTATGTCTCTATTTAATGACGGGTTATTTAGCAGGAGCAGGTTGGTTTTGCTGGAGGTGAGGAGGACTGAGAAAAGTATCAAGAATATAATTTCCTCACTAACAAAGTCACAAGTTGGATTCTCTCTTCACTGCAGTTAGATGTACAGTCTTGCACAATGTGAGAGAGGAGGTGGTGTCATTTACACATTTGCAGAGCGTTGCTTTGGAAAGGGAAAAAGCTGGCAGTTCTTTGACTGAAAAGCAGACTCAGGCGTGAGTACTGAATACAGAATAACATCACTACATTGTCTCATTTGCTTCCAACTGAGCAATTTAGTTTAGACTGCAGACATGGTTAGAAGGCATGCTAATTACGAAGAGATGGAAATCAACAGCTCTACCTCACTGAAAATCCTGAACCAAGAGAAAAGTGCCTTAAGGATGAAAGTGCAGTGAATTTCTTACAGGGCCCAGCAACTAAACAGCAATAGACAAACATAACAGCTTGGTGAAGAAAATACAGGCAGATAAAAGATAAACATAGGAAGTCATTAGGATCCACCTGCTAATTACAGTGCTGTATTTATCTGCTTTAAGTAGCTTGCCTTTTAATTTCCCCATTTAATTTTTCTCGCAGTATGGAAAAAAGAGAAAGATGGAGGAGTGCAAATTGGTGTTTCCAAACCACATGCTCTAGCTTTCATACCTTTTTCTTCTTTTCTTGCATTTCTCCTTTGTTCCTTAGAATGTATCCCATTTATTTTAATTTTCACCACACAACCTTTTAGCACTTAACCCTGGTTTGTATCTCTTCTATATTTTTATCTCTTGTACATCCCATTAAGACTAAGAATCTACCAGCTATGCTTAGCAGCCTCTCCACGGCCTTTTTCACTTCTTTGCCTCAGTGCCCATCTAGTGTACTGAGGGCCAGATCAATTTTGAGAGCATTCAGGCTTTCTCCAGCTTCAAAACTTCTGTAGGAATTTTATAAATCGATCACACACACTGTTGGCATCTTAGGGTTGCTAGACACAATCCTAAAGGATGTGTGTCTAGTACCAACAGAACTCACTGTCATTTCATCTGTTCTCAGCACCCTGAGCTGTATCCAAAGTCCTCCTTCTAACGTATGTGACCTTCTCTAGAAACGTAGCTATGGGCAAGTAGCCACAGAGGAGATTTAAGAACTTCTACCCTTTCCTCTTACTTAAAAAAAAAAAAAAAAAAAAAAAAAAAAAAAAAAAAGCAGCCTTTGATGATAACAATCTCCTGAATGTAAAGTCCATTGGTCTGGTCCTCCATGCCCTTGGTAATTCACACACACCATTTGTATTCAGAAAGCTGTGTTCATGAAACTCCTGGAGTAACTCACCTTGAGCTGATGGAAGTCACTGAGAAGTGTGAGGGATTGACCTCCTGCTCTTTTTATCATCTTTGAGGCTCGCCTATCAGGTGTTGCCCCATCACTCTCCCCACACCGGAGGCTCTGCCAGGTGACCTTGTTGCTAAGGTAACCTCTTCCCTGACAACAGGATTTTCCTCAGTAAGAGCTGGGTTATTGTCTCAGATGTTTGTATTAAAATAGAAGACCATCTGCATTTAATGACCTTCTCTTATTAGGACTTTGTTCTCATTTCAACATAGAAGTGAACAGACACTGAAGGAGGTAAAAGGTCGAGCATCTAAAACAAAGCAGTTTAGCAGAGGTGGATGTGGTTCATTGGGAAGAATTTATTAATTCTTCATGCATTAGAGACCTTCACACTGTCAAAGGATTGTTTTGCTAAGTGGAAGGGAGCAATAAAATCTTTCCCAAGATACACTGTGCTATAAACTGATTGAGTGGCATAGAACTAATTACAGAATATTATGCATCCTGGGTCTTTCAGAGAATGGACATCTAAAGGAGTAACATTCACTAATTAACAACCGTTTCAGGATACCAAGTTTCTAAGAATCTAGAGCAATAAAAAATAATATTCTACCATGCCATTAGCTTTAAGGTATCCATAACCGCATCTTCCAGTCTTTCCTACTATGCCAGCTCCATACACATGCAGCTCCACTATATGAATTCCTCCCATACCAGGATAATCATTCAAAAGGTCTGAGAATTAAGTCACCTCTGGTTTAACCACCTTTGCAGACAATGAAGACAGAAACCACAGTGAAATGCAACAGATTTCCTCCTGAAGGCATCTATTTCTTTCTGTTAAAAAGACCACGCTGGAAGACAGACTAACATTCAAATTTAAGTTCCAAATGCTAGTTTTTGGTGAAATCACATTTTAATCACTGAAAATAAAAATGCATACAGCTCCTAGATGGATATTACCAAGAGGAGAGAAGACCACAGCAAAATGACACAAAAGATAATTGTCAAGATTAATTGAATTGTCTTTGCAGACCACAATGAGAGACCAAGAAATATTTTGGTCTTGCAAAAGAATTCTATTGGATATCAAAGCAAAATCCACTGATCTTAGTAAACAGATCAGTAACCCGACAGACTGGTATTACAGCATCCACAGCGTTGGAGCTCTTTGAGTATCCATCAGATACAACTGGCCTTAGCCTGCTGAAGAGGGGTTTCTTCAGTAAGATTTCATTTTCCATCAATTTTATGAAAACTGTTTGGTTTGGGATTTTTTTTTAAATCTCAGGTAACATTGTTCATTTGACTCTGTACACCAAGTGTTTATTTCCTATGGATCAATCTTCTTAAGTACAGTAAATGAATGGGCAGGTGATCTGCTGATGATTTACTGTTATGAGAATCGATGCTCTGTAAACATAAGATGCAATTCCACTCTGTTTTCTATAAAATATAACTCCTTGTACTTTGTTAAGAGTAATCCCCAAAAGGCTTTGCTACAACACTACACTTGCCATAGAAAAACACAAATGTCCAAGAGAATGAAATAATAATAAACCCTACGGCAGTAAAGAAATCAAAATGCCTTTATTCAATTTAATAACTCCTGAGGATCAACAACCGAAAACCAAACAGAAAGACAGTGTCTTTTAACTGACCATTGAAACATTTTTTTGTATTGATATTTAGAAATATATTTATAGCTAACAGTTTATTAGCACTTGGTTGCTTGTCATTCCCTGAAATGAAGACATACACACACTCCTAAGTCATGCTACTCTGACCTTTTCAAAATTTTCAAATCTTAGTCGTTGCCCATTCGCTTTATTTTCTCTGCCTGTAACCTTCATATTCTGCAAGCAACAGAGAAATGGAATAGTTGCCTATGCCAAACAAATACATAGTAAAGGTTAAAGTAGTGTAAGAGATTGCTGCTGTCATTTGCACACTATACTGGAAGCCCTGACTGGATGGCATTCCTTAGATGAGAATGACAAGTGGAAATAAGCAGTGACAGAACCTCAGTTCATTTTCACAATAATGAGGTTTACAAACCTTAAATCTGTTCTCAGCAAGCTGTTATTAGATGTTTCTTAAGTGAAGTTTAACAGCTGAACCATGTAGAATACAGAAAACAAAATTTACCAGGTTGGAAAAGACTTTTGAGACCATCGAGTCCAGCCTATCACACACCAGCATCTAATTAACTAAACTATGGCACTAAGTGCCTCATCCAGCCTCTTCTTAGACACTTCCAGTGATGGTGACTCCAACACCTCCACAGGCAACCCATTCCAATGACCAATCACTCTTTCTGTGAAAAATTTCTTCCTAACATCCAGCCTAAACCTCCCTGGTGCAGCTTGAGACTGTGTCCTCTTGTTCTGCCATAGGTTGCCTGGAAGAAGAGACCAACCCCCACCTGTCTACAAGCTCCCTTCAGGTAGTTGTACAGTCTGTTCCTGAGCCTTCAAGATTTCTTTCTAGAAGAAGGTCCAGCCCTCCTGGACCCCTTTGGTTTTAAGGCCTGTCTCCCAAGGTACCTTCTGAGTTAGTTCCTTAAGTAACCTGAAGTCTGCCCTCCAGAAGTCCAGAGTGGAGGTTTTGTTGCTGCCCCTCTTAGCTTGACTGCATATTGAAAACTCCATTGTTTCATGGTCACTGGACCCCAGACAGCCTCCAAACACCACATCTCCCACCAGCCCTTCTCTATTTGTAAAAGGAAGGTCAAGCAAAGATGTGATAGCTCGCTAATGCAGTGTGCAAATACATAGTTTCTAAGACTTTTTTAAAATAGTGCTATGTTTAGCTAAACACCAATTCTCAAACCACATTATAACAGCTTCACAAAGTAGAAATTGCTGTGCTGTCTTACAAACAGGCGCATAGTATAGCATAGTATTACCATGGTTGGAAGAGACCTCAAAGATCATCGAGTCCAACCTGTAACCACAAACCTCACAACTAGACCATGGCACCAAGTGCCACATCCAGTCCCCTCTTGAACGCCTCCAGGGACGGCGACTCAACCACCTCCCGGGCAGCCCATTCCAATGACGAATCACTCTCTCGGTGAAGAACTTTCTCCTCACCTCAAGCCTAAACTTCCCTTGGTGCAGCTTGAGACTGTGTCCTCTTGTTCTGGTGCTGGTTGCTAGAGAGAAGAGGCCAACCCCTTCCCGGCTACAACCACCCTTCAGGTAGTTGTAGAGAGCAATGAGGTCACCCCTGAGCCTCCTCTTCTCCAGGCTAAACAGCCCCAGTTCCCTCAGCCTCTCCTCATAGGGCTTGTGCTCAAGGCCTCTCACCAGCCTTGTTGCCCTTCTCTGGACACGTTCAAGTGTCTCGATGTCCTTCTTAAACTGAGGGGCCCAGAACTGGACACAGTACTCAAGGTGCGGCCTAACCAAAGCAGAGTACTGGGGCACATTTTGGTGTCACACTGAATCAGGACCTAAGTAAGCTCTTTGGATTTCCTACACAGGCATTCTTAGATGTTGAAAGCTTAAAGCATGGCTTAAAATGTTAAAAAGTTTGCAATGTGGCTAAATAATACATTTGTTACTTGCAGTGGCAGTGGCTTAGACTGGATACCAGGAAAACGTTTTTCACTTAGAGGGTGGTGGAACACAAAACCAGGTTGCCCAGGGAGGTGGTTGAGGCCCCTTCCCTGAATATATTCAAGGTAAGACTCAATGAGGCCTTGGGCAACCTGATCTAGTTGGGGCCGTCCCTGCTGACTGCAGGGATGCTGGACTGGATGACCTTCAGAGGTCCCTTCTGGCCTGGACCATTCTATGATTCTATATATTGCTACAAAGTAAGAAACAAAGCTATTAAAGCTATTAAAAATGTAAAGACTAAATAGCAATTTCAAACAACCCTCAAATGACAACTGCTGTTAATTACTTACCAAAACTATTGCTCAATTTTATAATAAATAAAAACAAATGGGCTATCAGCTTTTATTTTCCAGTGTAAGTGGAAAGGAACCATAAACAAAAAGTTTCAGCTTAAAAATTTACCTGACAGCTGGACAGACTGACCTTTGAAGTCTGAGCTAGCTATTCCACATGCTTTTGTAAATGCTGTAAAAATTAGGCACAAATACTAAGTTTCACTGAGTACAAGTCAGAAGCAAGTTTTCCCAGTATGTTGTCACATACATCTTGTGCTTCACTACACTCCAAACCATGTAACAGGCAACTTACTGTTTGACTAGAGCCAAGAACACGCTGGTAGTTCAGTGTTTTATCAGTCCAAACTACAGTCTTGTTACAGGAATCTTGCTAACCTCACTGTCAATATAACATGAATATTTAAAAGTCTAATTTTTAATACAGATAACTTATTTAGAAAATTTCCTAGCATCTACATCATTCTCTGGTGCTACACTCCTTTACACCTCACCCATGTTTAAACATTTGATAGTCTCAGGTGTCTTTAAGCAGAACCAGTGGAAAATGTCTCTTCCTGATCAGCCCAGACTACACAGGGATTTGTTCTTACACATTTTCTTCTCTGCTTTATCAGATCCTGCTCTGCCTGGACAATGCACACCGACACTAATGGTACCAGTTGTATTGTTTAACCCTTGTTAGTCCTATCATCAAGTGATAGTATAAAAAGTCCTATTTAGTGGACAAAGCTGCAACAAACCTTCCCCTCAACCCCCACAATGCTGACTTGGTAGAGAAGCGCTTACTGACTAAGCCAGAGGAAGGCTGCTTTCATTTGTTATTTTTATGCAGGTATGTAAACTGGAACATAAATATTTAATGATGCATAATGTGAAGCTTTAGTTGTATTTAACTCCAAAACTGAAATTAAACCCAGGAAATAAATATCCAATTGATATAGTTTTTCTCAGGGTTGTAAAACCTTTCCTTGATTAACTGTATCCTAAGGTTGAATACATTGAATCAAAAATAGCAGTTAATGGGTGACTTAAGGGTTTGCCTTGCAGTATTAGTACATCTAAAGTTACTTGCAGCTAACCTGATACCTACTGTGCTCTGCCCCGTGTAAAGTTTTAAGGAAACAATTTACATGTTTCTTCAAACTGTCTGCAGAGCAGATAAGCCTTTAAACTACTACCATATTATCCCCTGTAGGTCTTTCCATTCATGAAATACACCTAAAGAAAGAAAAGCTTGGAAAACAGAGGATAACTGGGATGAGAAGTAACTGGGACTTCCTAGTGGATTCAAGCTCATCTTAGAGTTCAGCTTCTAAATCTCTTCTGGAATTTGTTTATAAATTGTCTCTTGTTCAATTTCTACATTCCTCTTGATTATTTTGAGCTGTTTCAAGTCAATCTGTCAGACAGCCCACCCTGGAATTTGAGGTGTCTGGAAACATAACATGCATGGTCACAAGAAGGTCTTGCTGCCAGTTGAACTCCTGATGGTAGTATAATCACAACAGCTTGAACTGCAGACTAAGTGTCTGCAGGAGAACCTGCAGTGCTGCAACTAACAGTATTGATTTAGTTAAGCTAAATCTGACTTAGGATATATTAAGAAGCTGAAGTCTTGTCGTCTGAAGGCAAGAATATCTTGCAGTAATTTTTCCAGCTTAGTTACATGCATTAAGAGCATTTATTATTGCTCATGCTTAATACTTAACTCCCTCTGAGGGAATTGGAATCATTACTATCATCTGGAGGTTCAGACACTACCAAAATTAACCCAAAAAGTCATGTATTTACACCATATATAGCATTTGTTTGAAAACTAAAATATACAGTCAGAAAGTTAAACATGCAGATCACTAATGCTGCTTACATAAATTTGCCATCAACATTCAATTACAATGACAAATAACATTTGATCAGAACATTTACCAAATTAGTTACCTGTTTCCAGAAATTGAATAACAGTAAAAACCTCTGCCTATCACTTGTTAAACAGCTTCAATATCACACAATCACACAATGCTTAGCTAGGCAGGACCTCTAGGGCTCATCTGGTCCAACCAACCTGCTCAAGCAGAGTTACCTGGTCACCTGGAGCAGGCTGTCTACAACTATGTCCAGTGAGTTTTCAAGTATCCACGTATGGAGACTCCGCAAACTCTCTTGGGCAGCCTGTTTAAATGCTGAGTCACCCTTGCAGCTTAAAAAAGTGCCTCCTGATATTCATATGGAGCCCACCATGTTTTGTTTCATGTGCATTGCCTCTAATCCTGTCACTAGGAACCACTGACAACCCACCACAAGCCTGAAGCCTAAAGAGTCTCTATAGTTGCAGCTCTTATCAGACCTTTCTTATATACAAGGTGCTTCAGCCCCTTCCTCTTCTTTTTGGTCTTTCAGGGAATATCCTAGTATGTCCATCACTTTCTTGTACTGAGGAACTCAGAGCTGCACACAGTGCTCCAGGTGCTTGTCAGTACTGCAGAGAAGGAAAGAACCACCTCTCTTGACCTGCTGGCAATGCTTTGCATAGTGCAGCCCAGGTCACCATTCACCTTTGGAGCAAGAGCATGCTGCTGGCTGATGTTCAACTTGGTGTCTACCAGGATACTCAGCTCCTTTTCTGCCAAGTTGCTTTCCAGCTGCATGGCCCCCAGCATTCATTGGTGCATGGGATTGTTCCTTCCTGGGTGCAGAGCTTTACATTTTTTGTTTAGCTTAGTGAGGTCAGACCATTTATCCAGCCTGCATATATGCATACAGAAGAGATACTAAATCTCATTCATGTCTTTGTTAGATGTGTGGCCAGCAGGAGCAGGGAAGTCATTGTGCCCCAGTACTCTGCATTGGTTAGGGCACAGCTTGAGTACTGTGTCCAGTTCTGGGCCCTTCAGTTTAAGAAGGACATCGAGAGACTTGAATGTGTCCAGAGAAGGGCAACAAGGCTGGTGAGAGGCCTTGAGCACAAGCCCCATGAGGAGAGGCTGAGGGAGCTGGGATTGTTTAGCCTGGAGAGGAGAAGGCTCAGGGGTGACCTCATTGCTCTCTACAACTACCTGAAGGGTGGTTGTAGCCGGGAAGGGGTTGGCCTCTTCTCTCTAGCAACCAGCACCAGAACAAGAGGACACAGTCTCAAGCTGCAACAGGGGAAGTTTAGGCTTGAGGTGAGGAGAAAGTTCTTCACCGAGAGAGTGATTCGTCATTGGAATGGGCTGCCCGGGAGGTGGTTGAGTCGCCGTCCCTGGAGGTGTTCAAGAGGGGATTGGATGTGGCACTTGGTTCCATGGCCTAGTCATGAGGTCTGTGGTGACTGGTTGGACTCGATGATCTTTGAGGTCTCTTCCAACCATGGTGATGCTGTGATGCTGATAAATGTTTGGGTTTAATTGTTATGTTTAGCTAGACAAAGTTATGGAACTAATGAAGGGGGACTGACATGCACTGTCCAAACTAAAAATAGAAAAAGAAAATATAAACAGTAACAAACACCAGGAGGTCTACTACTCCTTTCAGAATAAGAACAGTCACCCCAAGGCTTTTAAAAATCAAAGGAACATGGAGCGTATATTGAAGCGCACAGTGTTAATCAGAATATATTTGTCTTTTTCTACTAATTTGTTTTTAGATAATAAGATCAACATACAAATCTAAGCTTCACAAAGTGATTTGGGTAATTTGCTCCTACATGAAATGAACAAGGGATTTCCACTACAGAGAGCCCCACTCAGGATCATATTCTGCCACAAAGATAGAGCTCTGCCCTTCTCGTTTTCAGGCCTCACAGCAGAATTCTATTACAGTGTACAATTACTGCACAACACTTTCACAGCATTGATGCTGGCTCTCCTGCAGTATTTATTTTTTAAATTCAAGCTCCAGAGTAATGTAGGGAACAGCAGTACACAACATAGACTGTGCTGCTGTTATCCTCTAAAATACAGTGAAGGTATACATAAACTTTGAGACAAAATAAAAACTGGGGATTGCTTACAAGTAAATGTAGATTTCACTTCCAAAGCAGTGAATCCCAAATAAAACCAAACAAACAGAAATATCAGCAACTTCCAACATATCTGCACATGGCACCAGACTCTCAAATAATATAAATATTTACAAATAGAAAGAACGAGCCATAATGGAAAGCAGTAACCAGGACCTACTCTGTAATGTGATCTGAGATGAATAGAACAGAACAAACCAGGTTGGAAAAGACCTTCAAGATCATCAACCTATCACACAACACCATCTAATCAACTAAACCATGTGCCTCATCCAGTCTCTTCTTAAACATTTCCAGTGATGGTGACTCCAACACCTCCACAGGCAGCCCATTCCAATGACCAATCAATCTTTCGGTGAAGAATTTCTTCCTAACATCCAGCCTTAACCTCCCCTCACACACAGCCTGAGATTGTGTCCTCTTGTTCTGTCATAGATTGCCTGGGAGAAGAGACCAACCCCCACCTGGCTACAACCTCCCTTCAGGTAGACAGCAAGAAGGTCTCCATTGAGCCTCCTCTTTTCCAGGCTGAGCAACCCCAGCTCCCTCAGCCTCTCCTCATAGGGCTTGTATTCCAAGCCCCTCACCAGCTTTGTTGCCCTTCTCTGGAAATGTTCCAGCAAGTCAACATCTTTCCTAAACTGAGGGGCCCAGAACTGGACACAGGACTCAAGGTGTGGCCTAACCAGTGATGAGCACAGGGGCACAATGACTTTCCTGATCCTGCTGGCCACGTTATTTCTGATCCAGGCCAGGATGCCATTGGCCCTCTTGGCTGCCTGGGCACACTGCAGGCTCATGTTCAGCCTCCCATCAACCAGTACTCCTAGGTCCCTCTCTGCCTGGCTGCTCTCCAGCAACTCTGACCCCAGCCTGTAGCACTACATGGGGTTGTTATGGCCGATGTGTAGAACCCGGCACTTAGATGTATTAAATCTCATGCTATTGGACTCTGCCCATCTGTCCAGCCTGTCAAGGTCCCTCTACAGAGCTCTCCTACCCTCTAACAGATTGACTCCTGCCCCCAGCTTGGTGTCATCTGCAAATTTATTGATGATGGACTCAATCCTCTCATCCAGATCATTGATAAAGATATTGAACAGGATGAGGCCCAGCACTGATCCCTGGGGGACACCACTAGGCTGCCAGCTGGATGTGGCACCATTCACCACCACTCTCTGGGCTCGGCCCTCCAGCCAGTTCCTAACCCAGCACAGAGTGCTGCTCTCCAACCCACAGGCTGACAGGTTGGCCAGGAGTTTGCTGTGGGGGAAGGTGAAATGCAGAAATGCATCTAGATGGGTCTTGAAAATCTCCATGATGTCCACCAGCCCATCTAGACTTCCTGCTCAAAGCTAGAGGGACAGACCTGTCCTACAAAGGAATCAGGCCTTTGTTTAAACAATCCACCCATACAATGAAACACCACATTTCAAGGCTGAGTTTGGTTTAGTAATTTCCAGTAACAGCCACTGACTCCAAATTCTTATGCCCGTATTTAAAAATGTAGATGCTTTAAAAATTTTTGATACATAGGAAAAGAATAGTTTGTGGGCCTTTCTTTAAATGCACTTATTATACACTAGCAGTATCTTTCTCACAGCAGGATGTATAAAGTACTTAAAAACAGACTTGGATGAGAAAGCTATAGTGGCAGCTCTTTGTTATTATCCTTAGTATTTGTCACCCTGTCTTTCATCCTTTTGTATTCTGATAATCCAAATCTTTAAATCCTTCAAGAATTCATTTGGGGTTTAGGGTTAAGAAAGACTTAGCTTAACAGCAATGCTAACATTCTTTCCTCAAATCTACAGTTGCATGATGATAAATGAAATTTTAAAAAATTATTTAAAAATACATTTTATATAATCATAAGAAGTTTTAATGAACGATGGAATGTTCAGCATTGTGTAAAGATATCTCAAAATACAGCCTGAAGAGACAGCATACAACTGGGACTCTGGTAACTACTAACTTTCCAAAGAAAGCTATTGGAAAGAAAATTAAACTGTGGAATTTTTTTCACAAAAGAAAATATAAAGCAAAACAAAAAGGAAAATGGAGGAATCAAGCATTTTGACTTCCCATTTTGGATTGCTTAAGGCAGAACTTGTGGGGAATGCATCTTCTTGCTCAGTCTGGGCTATGTGGGGGTTGTTTTCACAACTTTCCTTATTATACTCTCCCTCCTTCTCACTGTATCTGACCTACAGCTAGGCAGGTTCCCACATACCTCCTCTAGCTTCAGCCCATGCCACGTTTCTGGTTGTCACTTACCAACTGCTCAGGGTTGTGACACACCAACCCCAAGGAGGCCACGAGCATGAGACTGCTGAGTACAGGAAAACATTGACCAGCCAGCTCAGGCCAAGACACAGAGGCAAGACCAGAGAGCTCTCAGAGCTTTGTAGTACAGGATCACTATGTAAGGCCTTCTACTGGTAAGAGGGAAAATACGCAAACACACTCCACGTGTCTAGCAGCCTATACCACACACTGCTGTGACAACATATCTGCAAGCCTCGTGTACAGAGCTAGGAATCACTTTCTCTGAACTTTCAACCCTTGACTGCTTCTTAGAGGCCAACAGCAGCAATGCCAAACAGCCTTTGACTGCAAAGATGAGAAAATTAGAGAAACAATCTCTACTGCACACAAAGAAAGTGCTCTGGTATGAAAAATCTAATTTATCACCACTTTGAAATAAGAAAGCAAAAAAAAAATTAGAAGATCTGCAGGATATCTAAACTGGAAAATAGAACTGATTTCAGCTCCTGAATGGACAGTGGAGAGTTAAGGGAGCATCTGGAAAGGTTTGTGTTCAATTACAGTAAAATAAGTTTCCAAGACATCTGCCAACATTATCACTGGATTTTGCAAAGGTACATTGGACACATTCAGAAAACTAGTGGTAGCCAGGCTCTTATATTGTGAAAGATCCTACATAATATCCTGGTCTCTGTGCTCATGCAAGAGCTGTTACAGTGCTGTCAAAGATTTGGGTGAACCTATTTGTGTATCCATGCAGCGGCAGACCCCAACAGCCAGTCCTTAGTTTTGGTTTCGTATGAAGTAAGCCTGCAAGTATTAAAAATAAATAAATAAATAAATCTTCACAGAGCCTGTGGAAATACTCCAAAGTTTCAACATGAAATTTATTACAAAAGACTGGGTTGGGTCTTCTTTAGTAAAAATAATTTTTAAAAAATAAAATCAATTGCAAAATGACAACAGAGCTACCAGCATGTAGGCAATCATTTTGCTGCTGACTAAAACCAAAAGAGGTCAAGAAAGAATAGAGAATAAGGGCAATGAACAAGCCTGATTCATATCTGGATAAAACAAAGTATTCCTTAGCACAGCTGGAAATAGACTTTGATGTAAGATTACAAAAAGTGCCAGGAGAGGTTGAAGCTTTCAAAGTTACCCTGTGGTTAGTAGTAATGGAGGGTGAAATGACAGCCATTTGCATGGGTTTCTACCCCACTGTAGAACAGATACTACTGATTTATTATCTCCCTGAAAATTCATACTTAACTAAACCAATAAAATATCATGGTCTTAATGAGAAAGGAATCATAGAATTAAATTCTTAGCCTTAATTGTTCATCTAATTACAAAGCAACATAATTCATGGGGGCAAAACAATAAAATCCAACTTCTCTAGAAGACTGCGCAAAACTCAAAGTTAATCTACAAAGATAACACAGTAACTGCCTGAAAATAACAGGACACTTCCACCCTTTCAAATTCCTGTGCAAACCCACCGTATCAGCAGGGAATTGCCCCTATTTCTTCTGACCATCACCTAGGCACAGCACAAAACAATCACTATTTTACTAAAAGACAGCATTTGGGAAGCAGATACCTCCCTAATGAACAGAACTTTCAGAGCCTGCTTCTAATTTTTCCTGCAAATCTATTTAGCTGAGAGCTGTGCACCACTTCAGGGTCTTCATCTGTTTAAGGAGCAGAGCGAGTTAGTGTCATACCTTAAACATCACTATTCCAAAAGCACAATCATACTTCAGAATAAGCTGTGGCCTATAGCCATGCACCAGCCTCTTATTAGGAAGTGAAATTCAGGTAAATCGTTAGTAACTATTGAAATGCAAAGTTTGATATAAGTGCATCTTTCAACTCTCTTTTTTGACTTCTTCAGATTTACTACACATCTTTAAATCCTGGAGACAGCAGATGACAGGAGCCCGGAGCTTTGACCCAGGTTAACTTCATTGGGGGGGGACTGTGTCCCCAGGACTGAATGCCTGAAGATTAGAAACTGCAAGGAGAGATTAAATGGGAGCCACCTGTTGATGGCTTAACAAGTAACTCCGATGGATGAGATAAGGGTCAGCTGCGCTACCCTAATAAGTATCACCAGCCAGTAAGAAGAGGAGGTCGATTAGCCAATCCTCGGCAGCCACACCAAGAGGAGAGCAACGAGTGTGAGCTGCGAGGAAGGCAGTCGTCAGTCTGCTGGGCTTGCTGCTGCGGGCAGGAGCCCTTGACGTGGGCGCTCCCTACCCCCTGCTTGAATTCCACCCCTGTCACTGTGGGTGCCGCCTGGCGCCCTACTGTGACACTTCATGTCTCACTTTTTGCATAATGTCTTCATCTTTAACTTGTAGCTTTCTAGAGCTGATGATATCTTCAGTTTGTACCACTCAGGAGAACTCAAGGTGCACATGCTGAACAAATTGATTTCCACAACATGAACTCTTTTATTGGTCTGAGAGTAATGCAAGTACTTTTGCACAAGTAAGAAGGTGCAGCATGAGTCAATGTTCACATGAGTGCCCAGCCAGCCACAGCAGATGCCAGGTAACTTGTGTTAGGTTTCACTTTTTATAAAAGGGACATTTTGTCTGTGGGATTATCAAAGAGATTTCACTCAAATTCCACAACACTCGAGTTCATACCTTCTTATCTACTGATACATCATTATAATATGACCTGAAGCAGAGCCAGGACAAGGTAAAATGTCCTATTACAGCTAACCAACCATACTCATCCTCACAAGAGGGATCTTTTTACTTTAAGTCCAACAGAGCAAATTTTTATAACTCCAAAGTATCACAGGGTCTACAGATGAGCTACAGATGATCACAGGCATGACTATTGGCCTGATTTCCCCAAACCATCCAATTAGATTCCCCACAATACTGGAAATGAAAGTCACTTGCCTATCTGCCTTATTTCCTGCAGGCTGCCTCTTTTAGGCCATTTTATTAATAATGACACATAGATGGTCACAACACACTGGCTCCCAGAAAGCCCAGACTTGCTTCTTTTGTCACCACAAGTTAAGAAATTATATTCCCAGGTCCTAGGAACTCATCTGATTTCTGCTTAACAATTCTAAGTTCACAGCTATGTCACAGTAAAGGCAACATTTTATTCCAGAAGCACTAATAAGACATTTTCCCAGAGGATTGCCTATCAGATTTCAGAGTTTGCCACAGAGATGCATTTATTCTCTTTTGCATTACTGCTGTTACAAGATAAGCCTCTGTGGAGGATTTAAATTTAGAGGCAGATTTCAGTAAGCAAAACACAACTGTATAAAACCTCTTATTGACATGTGTTTGAAGGAAGAGATATGGAACAGAGCCCAGCTGCAGGGCAGACATGTAAATACCTCTGAGGAGCTGAAATGTAACCAACAAGCATTAGACAAAACCAGCATTAGTCTTGAATTCAGCTATGAAGAGGCCGGGTAGCAAAACAGTTGTTGGGACTTTGGCACTGCAAAGTGCCAAAGGAGGAAAAGCCCTGTTTCTGATGGGATACTAGTAGAAACTACAACAAAAATCTTGATACAGAAGATGAAGCACTGCAATGGAATCACCATAGACTGCTAAAATATTATATACACACACAATAAATTCCTGACTACTTTTTCCTCTCTTGGCTTTCATGAGCTTACAACATATGTCTTCCACTCTGTTGAATGTCATGTGATACCTTTTAACTTACACCCACTGTCTGATCTTTCTTACTGCCACCTCCTTTCTGCCAGCAGAACAATATGGTTTGATCATGTCTCTTGGAATCCATTAATGCCACTTTCTTATTTCCCAGAGAGTATTTCTACAGAATGACAGCAAAGTATAATTTCCCTTCAAAAGTTGCATGCATTTGCCAGTGGTTTATTAAAGCCACTTTCTGCACTGCAAATTGGACTCCAACTTCAAGAATTGTTTTCATATTATATCTCAACAGAGCAAACAAATAGCCTAGCCTAACCACTAACTCTGTTGATTTGATTTAGGCCAAAAATCAACAGGTTTTCAGCCTAGATAAAGTTTTGATAAGAAAGACTGAAATAAAGCCATTTTTCTTATGGTTTATGGTTGCAAACCCTCTATTTGAATTTACCAGGTTAAGAATACTCAGCTAATTAAGAAACTGAATTAGCTAAGAATTAAGTGTTTTATAACACCACCAAAGAACAAACTGAGAAAGCTGACAGTACTCTTGCACTCAGATACAGTAGGATGTAAAATGCACTGAAAAGATAAAAGTATTACACAGAACTATGCTAGGACAGCAGGAGGATTGCAAAGTAACTCAAAACTTGGCAAGCACAAGAATTAATGCCTGCCTATTTACCTAGAAATGGGGAAACACCCTTAAGGCAACTTAAAAAAGAACAGCATCATATGCTGTTTTGCCAGTAACCTTGGCAATGATTCAAAGTCACCCTAATTGCAAAGAGGTTAAAGGGACTAATAAATTGGACATCTTCAGCATTCGAGGCTTTTGAAAAACGCTGAAAGCAAGAGTAAGGCAAAAGTCAGTATTACTTGAACATAAATATCTTAAACTAGTTTGTGATCCAGTGTTGTTACCTTACCACAGCATATCCAGACACTTTTTGGTCTCCAAGGGGTCCAAGAAGTACTTCAAAGATTTCAAAATAAGCACTGCTTATAAAGCACAGTCTCATCACCTTTAGATCAGTAGAAATATGGCAAGTACCCTTATAACATCAGTTATTTGAACATTTCATTAGTGTTTTTGGGTGGTTTTTTTCCCATATTACAGAATATGCTATATGGAATTCAGTATCAATATTATCTTCCATCAAAGCATAGCCTGTCAAACTCTCCAAGGTAACCAAGCAACACAACAGGCCAAGTGAAAAAAAGAAAGAAATAAAAAACCTCTGCCTGAATTTACGTGGCATTCTTTTAAGTTAATTATGTGTAGAAGTATGTTCATTCTAGACCTTTTTGGTTATGTCTACAAGTTTATAATTTACCCCTGAACTTGGTATCTTTTTCTCTTTTAAAGGCATAATTACTTTTCAAGAGGAAGAAACCTGATTTGGAGTAAGAATCATGTAATAAAAATGTTTATATTTATGTAGCTACATGTCTATTTTAAAACACTCTGCCAGGTTTAACAAACAAGGAACAATGCAGCTAACAAACACTGAAGATTTGGTCCAACTCCCATTAAAATCAGCAGAAATACTTCCTCATGGAAGCAGACCTTTAACACCAGGCTAGGTTATTGATTGAGCCGCACTTATGAAGTGCTACACAAATATTCACAAGTCTACATTGGTCATACTCATGCTTTGCAACTTTCACTTGTCAATCTTTGTATCACTGAACATAGAGGTCCAAGTGAAAAGCCTTATTTCTAAAATGGGCATACTCACAGAATTTGGTTTGCATAGCTGTAGTCTCACTGAGGAAAAAGATGACATTTATTCCAGAAACAATTACACTGACTGTTAGAATTATGCTCCTCCAGGGTAGAAATCCTACTTGAAACACATCTACACACAAAAAGATCCATTCTAACCAAGATTTCATCATGCAAACTTTCACCATCCTTCTGAAATCAAGGGAAAAAAGGAATCAACATATAAAAGGTCTCCATCAGCTGCCCTTACAGGATTATTGAAGCTTTTAAACAAGATATTGGGGGAAATGCATCATACATTCAGAAAGGCACGGAGAGGAGGAGGCAGGTAGAGAAGGGCACTGATAACTAAACCAGCTATTAGCTGGATTATCTGACAGGTGTTTGTTCTTACCCAGCTGGGTGTTATTTAGTCCTGACTCAGTGAGACTGCAATGCTTTAGAGACACCTCAGGGAGTCAAGTTCCCTACTGTTAAAATGACAGTGACGCAGTAAATGGGTTCTTTATGTACATGCCAGCATACTCTGCACTTGCCTGCATGGTTATACTTCACTCTTCCAAAAAAAAAAAAATTTACTAGCTATTTTGTTAAAACTGAGAAGAATCTGCAAGTGTTGCCTCAAGTTCCTCTATAACTATACAGGCTATGTGTTGAAAATATTACTCACATCAGAACCTTTTATTACAGAGATGTTAGGCTTTAAAGTTTTTATGCTTATGTCTGTACAGTAAATGGAAGATACAAATAATCCAAGTAAGCAAACCCTCTCACTGCTAATTAGGCTACACATTTTCACTGGTGCCCAAAAAGTCTGCCGGAATTTGTCAAGATACTTCATATGCTGAATCAATAGGAGGAGCAAGCATAGATCATAGACACAGAAATAAAAGCTTTCTTCTGGAATTTAAATTCTAAGCAGGTACATAGTTTCAAGGGAACATGATTATCACCTTCCCCAATAACAGATGACTTCATAGCATGGAATCATGGAATTGTTTCAGTTGGAAGAGACATCTAAGATCATTGGGTCCAACTGTCAACTAAGACCAGCATGCCTGCCAAACCATGTCCCCAAGTGCCATGCCCACACGTTTTCTGAACACCTCCAGGGACACTGACTCCACCACATCCCTGGACAGACTGTTCCAGTGCCTGGCCACTCTTTCAGGAAAGAAATCTTTCCTAATCTCCAATCTAAACCTTCCCTGGTGCAATTTCAGGCCATTTTCTCTGGTTCTATAACCAGATACTAGGGAGATATTTATCACTCCAGCTCCAGTACATATTGAAGCAAACCAAATCCAAGAAAACCAGGCTCCACAGGATTATTGTGCACTTAAAGACTCTCATCCATTTCACAAGCCATTATTCCCCTTTAATGTGTCTCCCATACAGTTCAAAATTACCTTTGAAGATACATGCTGTATGAAACTCACATCAGCAAACATTGCAAAAAGTAGGTGGGAGGAGCCCAATAAAGAGACCTCAGATTCTTCTGTTGGATACTGAAACCCCAGCCACACAGCAGGCAACAAAGAATAGGGTAACTCACAGAATCACAGAATCACCAAGGTTGGAAGAGACCTCAAAGATCATCAAGTCCAACCAGTCACCACAGACCTCAAGACTAAACCGTGGAACCAAGTGCCACATCTAATCCCCTCTTGAACACCTCCAGGGATGGTGACTCCACCATCTCCCTGGGCAGCCCATTCCAATGGTGAATCACTCTCTCGGTAAAGAACTTTCTCCTCACCTCCAGCCTAAACTTCCCTTGGTGCAGCTTGAGACTGTGTCCTCTTGTTCTGGTGCTGGTTGCTAGAGAGAAGAGGCCAACCCCTTCCTGGCTGCAACCACCCTTCAGGTAGTTGTAGAGAGCAATGAGGTCTCCCCTGAGCCTCCTCCTCTCCAGGCTAAACAATCCCAGCTCCTCAGCCTCTCCTCATAGGGCTTGTGCTCAAGGCCTCTCACCAGCCTTGTTGCCCTTCTCTGGACACGTTCAAGTGTTTTGATGTCCTTCTTAAACTGAGGGGCCCAGAACTGGACACAGTACTCAATCTGTGCCCTAACCAATGCAGAGTACAGGGGCACAATGACCTCCCTGCTCCTGCTGGCCACACTACTCTTGATGCAGGCCTGGATGCGGTTGGCCTTCTTGGCCACCTGGGCACACTGCTGGCTCATGTTTAGGCAGTGGTCAATCAGCACCCCCAGGTCCCTTTCTGTTTGGCAGCTCTCCAGCCACTCTGACTGCAGCCTATACGAAAACTAGTGAAACAAAAGATCCTGGAAAAAAATTCTCTACTTTTATACTCTTTAAGTTACTCTTACACATAAAAGTCAAGTGAAGCACTACAAAGATTGCCTGTGTAAGGAGACTGGAAAATTTAGAGAGCTGTTTGAAACATATGGTTCTTGAAGAACAGAACAGTAGAAACAATCTTACAATATTTCAAGGAATATTACATGCAAGCATTACAGAACCAATTCTGATTGTATACTAATTTTACAAAACAACAAGTCAAATTCTCATCTGAAGCAAGCTGGTGTCATTCTATTGAAATATATTTAAACAAAATGATTGTCTGCTTCTTTGTTGAGTTATGAGTGCCCTTCTCTACCTTCACAGAATGTTGGTGTGGGTTTTTTGGAAGCACTATTTTCTTTTGCCAGCTGTGAAGTTAACTGAGGCCCATTTTTGATTAACACCCACGAGCAGTAACAAGCAGCTAGTCATTAAAGACTTGTAGGAACAAAAAATAGCAACAGCTATTATTGCTGTGAGCAGCAATGAATTCCACAGGGCAGCTAAGTGCGTGTAAGTAACAGACTGGTTAACTAACCAAAAAAACATGGGTCAAATTCCCCTTTACTCATGCCACTGCAAATTAGTAGGAATTTCCCTGCAGTCACTGGTGACACACTGACATATTGGCACGACTCTCAGTCCTTGGCCAATATCTTTGTGCAACTATAGTCTAGAGGAGGATGTGGGTGCAGTCTATTTACACATTCTTGGTGCCTCTGAATAAAACGCAGAATAATCTATCCCATCACAGTCATGTAGCCTAATTCCCAAGTACTACTTTCTTTACATCTTAAACATACTTGAGTATAGTATTATTACAACCTTGAATTGTCTAATATAGTTCAATTGATTAGGACAGGGAAATGGGATTCATAATACTTCTGTACTATTGACCTCTGGTCTGAGTAATCATTTTTGCTGTCAGAAATCAACTAACTAACCATTGACTGAGACAGACGAACATGATCTTTGACCTAAAATAAAGAATCCTCAGCCACAAAAACAATACTGATAATGCATCACTGAGGGGGCTTAAAATCTCACTGGATAATTGTTTTGTACTGTATCCTCAGATGGACATGTACCAGGAATGTAAAATTTATAAGCAGAATAAGGGTGTTAACAAACCTAGACACAAAGCCTGGCCCCTAAGTACTCCCACAAATGCACTGCTGTAGCATAAGAAACCAACACAGAGTATCATGCACATAACTGCAACAAATTGATGCAAAATTTTGAGGCAGTGATTTTCCCATTCTTTATCATCATCTCAACCACTGTTACCTACAAACTTCAGTGATGTGTTTATGTCACTTTAGTCGAAACATACAACTAACATTCTTTGTAAAAAACCTTCTACAGACACAACTTGCCTGCAATAACACAGTCTATGAGAATTAGCACTATGGAGTGACATTAAATAACATCACTGTGTTCATTGACAGCTGGTTGTCACCTAACCATAAATTATATCAATGTTTTTCTCTCTCAACAGGATTCTGAATTTATACTCTAGAATTTTCCAGTACAAAGAATAAGAAAAATACGATAACAGAAAATTCAAAGGACATTGAAAGCTAACTTTGAAGACAACGTTATCATTCTACAAATGCAATATGCTAAAGTAGTTATTCTAGGAAGGCGGGGGGGAAAAAAGATCTATTCATTAAAATTTTTCTGCACTACATTGAACAGATTTCCCAAATGACAGAAGCTTACACTGTACACTGTAGAACAGACAAGAATGGTTAACCTTGCAGAAGGTTTAAGATATATATATATATATACACAAACTTTTGACCTGGTTCCACACAAGCAATTTATTTTGTGCACAAATTCCCACTCAATATCCACTACGAAGGTGTTGAAACAATAGAACAGGTTGCCCAGAGAAGTTGTGGATGCCTCATCCCTGGAAGTGTTTAAGACCAGACTGGATGAGGCTTTGAAGCAACCTGGTCTAGTGAGAATTGTCCATGCCTGTGGTCAAGGGGTTGGAACTAGATAATTTTTAAGGTCCCTACCAACTCCAAATGTTCTATGATTCTGTTACTCTAAAGCACAAGTGTAATTTGCTTTTGCACTACTTAAGCATAAAAGCAACTTCTTTGTACTTCAGTATACATAAAAGGAAAAGCACTCTGTAAAAAGTATTTATTCTCTAAGTATTAAGAAAATAAAGCAACCTCCAACGTTAAACTGAAAAACTTGAATGTGTAAACAATTTTTTGTGAACATGTGAGACAAACTGCCAAAGGGCATTTTACCTCTAGGAATCTTACTTTTGCTCTTCCAAAACATCTTTGTAGAATGATTATTCTACACCTGCTGTTATCCTCAGGAAAGACTTCCATTCTGCTAAGAGCACACAATACTAGAGTCTAGCGACAGTCAAATTACTGTGCTTCCTTTGTAAAAGAAATTATTATTTATCATTTTCTTATTACTAGTAAGGTTTAGGGGCACCTCCTTACTAACAATGTAATATTGAGTAATATATTTTGATGAGAAAAGAACAGCTGGCCTTTCTCTCCATGTATGAAGATTTATAATTAGATACATAAACCAATTCTAAGTTGGCTTTTTTATACAAGCACAAGTTGTTAGCATACTATAAAAGCATTTAAGTTAATAAAAATACCACTTTAGAAAAATCTGAAAAATTAAACCTGAAAAACTCCTGCTGCACTGATCACAGGTTAAGCATATTAGCCATCATAGCCTTGCCTGTAAGAAGATGCTATCTCCCCATAACATATTCAGTTCCCGAGTTCAAAGAAAGAAGGCACATCTGAAATGGTTTAGAGGCTGAGTAACAGCTAACAACAGCAAACCAAGCAACATCGTTCCAAGGACAAAGTCATCATCAATACAAAAAAAAAATCAGGAGGTGAAATTCACCCTGCCAAGGATATACTAGATACAGTATACACTGACAGATGAAAGGACTTTTGTAATTAGCAACACTGGGATGAAGCAGTAGCACTGGAGAGCAGACATTTCCACCAGAAGAGTGGAAATTGGAAAGCAAGCTAACTGGATGAAACAGTAAAGGTCACAACAAACAAGAGAGGAGTTTTACCTAGAAAAATCCAAAACAAGGTAGTTAAAGCTGCACAAAACTAGCAGATAGCATCTTGTCAAAAAGCTAATTTGAGCCCAAATACATGAGCAAAACCGAGGTCATTCTAGAGACAAGAGGCTGCAAGACATCCAGATTGTTTAGTTTTTGCACTGAAAAAGGGTAGTTTATACAAATAAGGAGCTATGTCATTTTTGCAATGAATGACAACTATCTTTTCTTAAACATGGGGTGGGAGGTGTATTGGGAGAGAATCACACATTACAAAACAAAAATTGAAATAAGGAAGAAAATGAGTTGAAATGAGGTGCAAAGGAATGGTCTCAAAGGTGCACATAAGTGTGAAATTATCACCCCTACTTTTCACGGAGGTCTTCCTGAGGGTCTCTGTGCATGTGCACTACAGAATATCTGTTGTGATTTGATGCAAACAAGCACTGAATTGCAAATATTTCCTAAGCACATGGCTTAGGTACACATGCATACTTTAAATGTTCTAGTTTCATCATCGACTAGTTCATGTAATAGCAAGTTAAAGCTTTTTGTTAGCAAGGGGTAACTGTACGTGGAGGGCTGTGCATTCCCTGCATCAAACATGAAATGCATATTATATCTGCAAATTCTTCTACATATGATCCGGTTGGTAACAAAGTAGAAATGCTGTTAAGAAAAACAACTAATATGACCATCGATTTCTGGCATATGACCATCGATTTCTGGCATATGACCATCGATTTCTGGCATATGACCATCGATTTCTGGCATATGACCATCGATTTCTGATTGACCATCGATTTCTGGCATGTGCCCAAGATCAACTAACAAATGTAACAAAGCACTAACGACGAGGCCTAGCTTCTTTCTCACTTCCCAATCATCCCTCCTTCTCCAATGAAAAATTTGTCACTGATTTTTTTTGGGAGACACTAGCTCAGACCTAAATCCCATTATCTGGCCCTTTGAGTGGTTTAAATTCAGTATCAAAGAAGTACTAGAGAAGCTGGAATATTAATGTTATCCTTGAAGGGATAAAACAAGGAGTGAAAGGGTGATACACAGGTGTTTTGAAGTTCAGAGCTTTCAGGAATACAGCTTTGTTCAAAGTCTCAAGGAGTGGAAAAAAACAATAAAAGGAACTGCAGTGGGAGGTGCTTACCCCAAGGTCATTGGTTGGAAGAACAGATTCTGGTGGAAAAGTACAGCCGAACAGTGTCCCTCAAGACATTGAATGTGCAGGTCAGATACAGGAAATGAAGAAAGCAGCTAGAACAGAGACTTGTAAATGCAGCAGAGGGCTATAGCAGTGAGGACAAGCGTAACTCATTGGAAGGGGAGAACACTACCACCACACACACTTCACGCTTTTTGCACACATGAACTTCCACAAGTGCACATTAACGTCAGCCTTGTTTCCAGCTTTGTAAAGGCCTAACACTGTATTTTGCTAGAACAAGGTTGGTCTGTTTTTATCCCAAAGACCATAAAGCTGAGAAGCCTCAGTAAAACTGGGAAATGGGAGGGTTTTGTCTCTGCAGAAAGTAACAAACGTGAGCAGTGCAGGAAGCAACTAACCTGACACTCTGAGAAGCTGCATATAAAGTAGCATCTGCACTTTAACAACTGCAGCTTCAGAGCCATGATTTATATACTCTACAAGTGTAATTAATCTGATATCATCTCCTGCTATGCACTGGTGTATTAAACACTTGACAGTAATATTTCATGACATGTAGCATACATGACAATGAGGCTAGAAGTATATTACACACATGATTGTAACTGTGGTAAATCACTTTGCTTTAGCACAGCTTCTATGTCATTCCAGAAAGAAATAACCTATACAACAGGACTGCCACTTTGGAGGAAAATAAATCACAAGCAACATAAATATTTCAGCATCCCACAATACTTCAGTTTACCAGAGATTTGGATCCAGTGAAAACCTGGCAGACAGCTGAGTTAATTGCAAAGAAAAGGCTCCCAAAGGTTCAGATAACCTACTGGGACATGGCTCTCTTGAGTAGCTAATAACGACATATTAGCAGATGTGGTTTGCAGGAAAAACCTATTTAGGACAAAAATCCAGGAGCTACAAACTGTAACCAGAAGGGAAGTAATGACCAGGCAATTTTCTAAGAAAAAGGATATGAACAGCAATTAATGACCCAGCAAGGAAAACAGTCCCAAACTCAACTTCTTCTTGGGCTTGGGGTTCTTCCAGGCCACAGGACCACTGCTCCTGCCTGAGCTGAGTCCACTCTCCCTACAGTCCCATGAACTCATCAGTCCACCCTGGGTGTTTGTGCAGAGTAGTGCTAGCAGCTAGTATCCTAGCATCATGCAGAGAGTTACAAAAGCAGGCACACCTAACAGGAGCTGAGAGATGCTGACCTCTCCAAGAGAATTTATAGGAAAGTTGCTCCCATATTATAAAAATAAAAAAACAAACAAACAAAAAAAAATGAAAACAAACAGAGAAAACCAAAAGCCTCCGAGAAGAATCAGTGGTGGGCTGAAGTGCATTCTCTGTGGATAATGAAGCCAAAGGAGCCTGGTTAGTAGGCTCACCATGGCCCAGCTTCATCATGGCACATGAGAGAGTAGCTTGGACTGGCAAACAGACTTGTGATGGGATCCAAAGTGAAGTTGAAGCTGAAAACTCAGATAAGGAAACCTATGCTCACACCAGCTTCCCAAGAGCTGCAGAAAGCAATGCTCCTCTATGACAAATAAGCAACTCTTTAAAGGACAAAAAAAGTACAATTAAGAAATTACCTGAATGTAAGCATGAAAGTCCACCTGAACTGAGAAGTAACATCAAGCCTCAACCACACCAGTTCCCTTCTGGAACGATCTCCTCCTATAAGGAAGGATCAGGCATTTTCCCACCCCCTCCCCAGCTGCAGGCTATTAAGCAGGCAGGTAATTGTGCCTTGCTGCAGCAGGGCTGTTCAGTCACCTCAGCTTGCTGCTGAGGGTACGGGCACTGGAGCACCCAGTGCAGCTGAGGAATAATTCACCAAAAACCATTGTATGTCAGTGTACCCAGTACACACCTGAGGCACACCAATTAAACCCAGCAGCTGGGCCAAAGTTTAAACTGTGCCATCTACCCCATATTCTCTCTGGAAGCACCTTCTGGAACTGCAGGCTGGCTTGGGTTTGGAGACAGTACTATGGAGATTTACACAGGAAAGAATCAGAAACTTCCATTCCTCATTCCATATTTATGAGGGTCTTATGACTTGTTTGACTCATTTAAAGCTTCTGTAGAAATGAACTTCAAAAATATTTCATAAAAAGATTCTTAGAGTTTTCAAATGGAGAAAATTATTAATCTCCATCCTAGTGTATGCACGAAGAACTGCCTAGGAGAGAGAAGGCGGGCACTAGAGCATAAGAATCAGCAAGAACTTGGGGTGATTCACCGTCACAAATAAAAGATTTTGAATATTCTTCCAGATTCCTGCACACAATTCCTCAAAACAAACCCAGAACTTGTTATCTCTTACTTTCTCTGCTCTGCTGCCCCAGTAAAATGTTCCTGAGATAAGAAACAAGGAGCTAATTTTTAACAAGTTTTTAATACTACAGCACATCCTACACTCATCTTATACAGCCCTACTGCTGGCCCAGCTGAAACAAGAATTGATTTGAAACCCAGCTGGAGAGGAGGCTGAGGTTTTAAAAGGCTTTTACTGCTTGATCCCTTGCTGCTATCTCTGCTTCAAAGCTTAGGAAAACCTAGGGAGAATCTAAGGTCTCTCTCAATGAATGTCTTATGTTTCCTTTTACCAATTGTCTTTGAAATTCCTTGATGGTTGGCATCAGTGGCATAACAAATATGTAGGAGATGAGAGTGGAAGGCAGAAGAACTATTTTCTATCCTACTCACATGCCATATATGGGTGAATGCTATGAATGGATGAATAACCCTGCAACTTGGCAAGTATAGCCATGAATTAGAACACTGTTCAATGGCATTCACTATATTTTACATGTTGGTAACATACATCTCTCTAGTATGACACACTGCTAAATGTTTGCTTAATATAAAAGTACATAAATTAAGAATAAAACATTGTCTAATTTCCCATTAATTTCATATTTAGGAATATTCATTCACATATAACTTTTTGGTTGGTTCGTTCGTTTTGCATAAATATGACAGAACATGTAATACGGTAAAAATGAGGCCACTTAATAACCAGTATGTAAGTGATACAACTCACATTTAGTGTAGTAGACCTAAATCATTAGAGGCTCAAGGTCAGATCATAGCTGTTGGGTTATCGGGGATAGCTTTGTCATACAGCCTGTTCAACTCAGAACCTCATATCAAAGCCACAGTGATTAATTTGAGATCCTTTCCAGATTCCTTGAATATTTCCTTCCCCAGTAGGACATATTTTCCTGAAAAATTCACACAGTATACATTTCCATTGTCAGAAAACTTTTGCATCTAGTTAAATAAGCAAAGCAGAGGTGAATTTATTGAATACATGTCAAAGATGTTTAAAAAATCATTTCTGAATGTCAAATGGTCTTTCATTTTCCCACCCTGAGATTCCTGTCTCTACTCTTTCTCTGTATTTCATGTCTACTTGTTCTTTCAACCTCCTTGGAGTGCAGCCAGGCTCTGCAGCCTACAGTATGAATATGCCTGCTACATTTGTGTTTGATCTTCTTCCCTTGATGTGTCAGTTTCTTTGTGGCCTGCCTACTTGTCAAACCATTTTCACTCGTCAAAACTTTTTATGAATTTTTAAAAAGCAGTGGAGATCTCAGGACATTTGATGAATTTTTCAAGAGCTAATCACATTCAAATATCACAAACTTTGCTGTTTATGTGTTTAATATACTAAGGACAAACACTTATTTACAAATTTCTGTACCTAAACCAGCCAGACAGCAAGAAAATACACCGAGTAGTAGGTAAAAGAGAGAATGCATTCCTCTTCTAGCTATAATAGGAGTAACTGATTCTTTAAAATGTGCACAATAGAGAAAAGCACATTTGAAAATGTCAACATGCACAGGTAAAATACTGAAGTATAAAATCTTCAGAATATAAAAGACATTCACTTAAAATACATTATTTACTTTTTAAAGCACATATGATAGTACAATTCCCTAAGTTATGAGATATCTTTATCCTTCCATATACAAGTTTCTTACCAGCCTTACTGATGTGACACAGTTCACATAGGTAATGCAGACCACCCATAACACAAGGATCAATAAATTAAAAAATTCTGCTTGCTAATAGCCACAAGACATTATTGACAACATTTTTTTTTCAGTTACTACACTTTTTACATGGTTAAAATTACTTGTGTTACTTACGAGTTCCTCATAAGCCAAGATATACACTGATTATGAAAATACAGTGTTCCCTGTGCCAGGTAATACCTAGCATGCTATAATAAAAGATGTCTAATCTCTAGACAGGAAACAAAATATTGTATTAGTGAGATTGTAAATAACATTGCTTTAGTTTTAAACTACAGTCAGGACCACTATTAGATAAAAAGCATAAAATAATCTAAAGTAAAATAATTCTTTTTGCCCTTTCCCGATGAAGGTCACAAAAAACTTACATCACTGAACCAGGCAATAACAAAAAATACAGCTAATGTCTCCTGAAGTCAATATTCAAATACCTCAGTGATAAAGGATAAAGAGGAATAAGTGAATACATAAGGAAAAAAGATATACACCAAATTGCACTAAAGCAGTTTCCAATATGGAACTTAGACCAGCTGGGAAATGGTCTACCCTTCCAGGTTACTAAGGGCGTTTGTCATAAACAATTGCATGCTGACCTGAGATTAATGTTTATTTTCAGGCTACTACTAATGAGTTTTTGTATTCTATTCAGAGCATAACATTTTAAAATTGTATATATATTCTATAAAACAAAGAAACCTTCAATATATTATCAGAGTTTGCACATAGCAGAAGCTTTTCTTTTTTTTTTAAAGAAAAACAAAAAGCCATGTCTCCATGAGATTTTCTGTCCCAGTGGTAGAAGACACAACATCAAAATTATATTGGTTTTCACATAACTTTATCTTGCAATGAGACCTATAGAGTGTCACTTGCTTTCTTTTATTCAATCTTTATTTTCTGTTTGAAAATACAGATATTGGTGAACCAATATGTCAGCCTTGTTCTCTCATAAGAGAGCTACAGTAATGTGCTGGAAATAGATTTTACTTTTGAATAAAAGAATCCTTCCTGGAAATGGATTAATAAAATGGTCAGTGTGGACATATGCTGACAACAGAATGTTGCTACAAACTTGACGTCTGTCAAGATTGAAATGTATGAATTCATCTGGTCGGCTTTATAAACCACTCTGGAGGGATCAGATTCTCAAAGTATTGAAGCCACTAATTCCTACAGACCAGACATGAAAACACATGCTTTCGTGCAGCAAACCAGATCAATCAACACTTACTTTAATATCCTGCCACAGACAATGGCCTCACACAAATACTTCAGAACAAAATGAAGACTGATGAATTCTTAGCAGAATCTTGAGCAGCAAGTTTTAGGCACGTGATTCTGTCAAACATGAAGAATCATCCTAAGTAAGAAAAGAGAGGTTTGAGTTTACTTTTACATGCTTACTAAACAAAACAGTGGTCTGCATTATATTTGACATAGAGGAAGTGTGTCAGGACTCAGAGAGGAAGAACTTAGTGAACCCCTTAGTGACTCCAAATCTTTGACTTTCTTGCTTATGAGAAGGAAAAGATTTACCTTTAATAGGACTGTTTGATTAACTCACAATAAACTCAATTCCATTGTCCTATGACAGAATAGAATACAAAATATTTAGGAGGAAAGAGGTACAGCTTTTTATCTGCATTGGCTTAATGCAGCCTCAGAAACAGTCAATGCAGCAGCACAGGTGTGCTGGCCACCAACATGAAAAAGGAGTGAGAAAGTACATACAGAATTTAAAATAACATATAGGAAAATTTAATGAAAATTATCAATGAAAAAAGTCACAATAAATTGTGAAACCCACAGGAATTATGGGAGAACAACTGAGAAGCAACTAAAAATGTGATTACTGCATCCTAAAATTGTGAATCGACACTCTCCAGTTTTACCAAAGTGAAGCATTCACAAATTCTTTTGAAGCAAGATGCAAACAAACAAACACACCAAAAAAAACAGGCTTCCAGAAAGGTGTCAAATCAAATCAAGTGCCGTGTTGTACTGGAAAGAGTTGGCATTTGAACTAAAGACAACTATGAAATTTCTTCATCTAAATCTTAGCTTAAAGTTCATTAATTGATGAATTTTTTTTTTTTTTTTTAATGCTATAAACAAGTTTGGAACTAACTTGAGAGCAAAAGGGATTTCACACAGCACTTGTTTAATAGAAGGTTATGCATGATCCAAATCCTAGGAAGTACCTGACACAGTATTAATTTTAGCTATACTAAAGCTGCACCAGGGGAAGTTTAGGCTCGAGGTGAGGAGAAAGTTCTTCACTGAGAGAGTCATTTGTCATTGGAATGGACTGCCCAGGGAGGTGGTGGAGTCACCGTCCCTGGAGGTGTTCAAGAGGGGATTGGATGTGGCACTTGGTGCCATGGTCTAGTCATGAGGTCTATGGTGACAGGTTGGACTTGATGATCTTTGAGGTCTCTTCCAACCTTGGTGATACTGTGATATACGGATTCCAGGGCACTCATTGGTCTTATTTATTGTCAAATAATTTTATTGAAATTCTGTAGTAGTATTATATCATAGCATGGATGTCAACAGTAAAGTTATACTCCGTATCTATCTCCCTCTCCATCACCATAGATTCTACATGCCAAATACATAATCTAACCTTAAGTATAATTTTAAAAGCTTAATATTTCCTTGCCATGATGCTATGGTGGAGACAACATACTGCAGTTTGTTACCTTTAAAATATCTGTGACAAGGAATCAAGAATTTATCACACACAGAATCAGGTTGGAAAAGACCTCAGAGATCATCAAGTCCAACCTATTACCCAACACCACCTGACAACTAAACCACATCTCCAGTGCCACATCCACACTCCTCTTCCCTTCTTCCATCCCTAAACTATTACCAGATGTGCAACATGCTGCTCAACACCTTGAAAAAACAAATGCAGGGCAAGATTGCTATTATGCTGGAGGATATACAAGTACATGCGGAAAAGCAGGTCCTGTCCCAAAGAAAATGCTTCTTAAACTGAGAGACAAAAGACAGATGACAAACTTCTGCCAAGACCATTTTCCCTAAATGTATCTGGAGCATTCTAAGCAAGTCTACACATGCTTTTCTAGGTAAACACAGGTTTCCACTGCCTGCTGCATTAATGTACCACTACAGCATTGATACATCTTGCCCCTCAACAGGTCTCATTACTCATAGCTCACTATGAATCCAAGCATGGTTTCAGAGACTCTGTGTTAGAACTATCTCATCTCTACCAGGTTCTGACAGAAGACACAGCAAGATCATGGTTCATCTCAACTGTCAAACAGTAGACTTCAACTAGTCTTCAGGGTTACAGAATGTCCATTATCTCCAAGAAAGTGACAGATTTCAAATGCCTCAGAGATGTATGGTATGTCTAAATAGGGACTTCATATATTCAAGTAATTTTCTTAAAGGGAATCTTTTTTATTTTTATTTTTTTTCAGTATTAGAAGAACAACTCTAGCAGGTCATTACCAGATAAAAATTTCTTCGATGAATTGAATCCTGCACTGACTGTCAGGAATGTCAAGACTGAATTTAATTCATTTAGGTGGTAGCTGTACTTAGGCAAAAAGATTTTTTCTCACTCTGCCTTGTGATATGTAAATGTGTACAAAGCACAGAATCACAGGAAACATCTGGTTGGGAGAGACCTCAAAGATCATACAGTCCAACCTTCAACCCAGTTTGGGGTCAATCCTAAACCATGTCTCTAAGCACCAGCTCCACAGGCTGCTTAAACACCTCCAGGGATGGTGCCTCCACTGCTGCCCTGAGCAGACCATTCCAACGTCTGAGAATCCTCTCTGTGAAGAAATATTTCCTAGTATCCACACTTTTAGATGACTTGTAAAAAAAATGATAGCATTAGTTCCCTCTGATGGTACTGTTTGCGCGAATTACTTATTCCAGAGCACAATACTCTTTATTGATAAAACCAGGATGCAGGATGAAATCAATGATTTGTCATCATATCTCTGAAAGTCATAATCTACAATAAAGCTGTTTTCAAGCCATAGATGTCAATAAAACACGGTTATGTAGTGTTTAGACATAAGCAGCTAGACTGAAAAGTCCTGCAGATGGTAGGTTATTTCTTGTCATATTTTATTTTTAGAATATTTAATTTTATTTCATAAACCAACACAGTTTGCTGTTGCTGTCATTATTTATATTACTATTATGCAAATATGAGAAGCACTATACAAACAGGTAGTGTTTACCCTTCTGCTGCCTACACAATACAAAACACATAGGACTCTCAACTTTGTTATCTTCCAAGTTTTCTGCTGAATAGGCATAAGAACCTATGCACTCTAGTAAATCACAGCCAGAGTGTCTTCATAAAGAACTGTGAATAAATAGATGGGAGTAAAACATTTCTAGCCCCTCTAAGCCATGACAAGAAGAGCGCTGTCCTTTCTCTTTTTGTACTTCTGCCACAGAGTAGGCAAGACACTAATTGGCTGAAGAGGCTGTGGAAACAGAACCTAGGAGGGTGAGGAATGCAATTAAAGGAAAAAATAAAATGCAGCTTAAGATCCTTAAGCAAAAGAAATTAAGAAAAAGTACCTGTTATAGAAAACAGATGTCTTCCTAGGTTGTCAAACACTGGAAGTTTGGGAAATGGCGGCTGGTTTTCTGTGATTACATTATTTTTCCTGGATACGTATGAGTATACTTATAAACAATAAAGAGAGGAAGAGGACATGTCTGTAGGCTTGTACAAAGCATTCTCTGTTACTGTATTACTGAATTTTGGGTGCAAAATTAGATAAGAATAAAAATCCAGCCTATGTGAATATTGCTTTTTTTCCTACTTCCAACAATCTTTTTGTTATCTTATTTTTTCAGCCATGAAATGAGGCAAGCAAGCCTATATACCTATACATACTTCCTCATTCCACGCACATAAATTAAATCTTAATGTGGCATATCAAAACAACCCACTATGAACGAGCTGTAGAATGCAGTTTTGAATTATTACACCATTATGCTCTGTCTGAGCTGAGTAGTGGGCAGCTTGCTAAAAAAATTAACTGTGCAGCTTATTGCGAGAAAAAAACTAAGTTTGGGGGTTTTTTTCCATTTGCTTTCACAGTGATTTTATATAATGGGGAAAAAAATAATGACTGCATGCCATTATTGTCTAGATATAAAATATCCCAGTTCCATAAATGTTATGTAAATATTAAAGTTGGCTTACAAACTGTAGTCGAAGTGCCACTCTGAGACCCAGACGGGGATATGGTGAGCCTTCGGTTTCTATTAATTTTCAAAAAGAAAAGCACAGTTTTTTACTATTCTTTTACTTAGACAAACAGAAGGAAGCGAAAAAAATGAATGAAAAAGAACCTTGTCAGTAATTCCTTATCTTTTAATGCTGTTATTTACAATGCATGTTGGATGAATCTGTGTATATATCAATATTAAGAAAAGGCCTCTAAAGACACATTAAAAAAAATATTCATTTTTACTTATATAATATTAAATGCAATAACTTTCAATATTGACCAAATGGACTCCCCAGATTATAGTTATTTACCAATTACCATATTACTCAAAATCTTTGAATTCTACATCCATTCCCAAAATATTTATATCCCTGTTGGAAGCTTGATCCATCCTAGGCACTGAAAAAAATTGCCTTTTCCTTCTTGTTGGTTAGGATACTACAAAATCTGTAGAATACCCTGTAAGAATTGGAGTCTGCCAAACTTCAGATGAAAACTTCATTTGCTTATTCTTATTTACAATCTCTTCTCATGATGAAAAGCAATTCTTAGAGGCTTAAAGATCAGTTCTGGAACTTCACTTGAATGACTTAGAACACTATGAAGTAAGTAGTTCTCAGAAAAACAGTCAAAAATCCCTCAAAACCAGTCTCTGTGGGAGTAAAATTCACAAAGAATTCATGTGTTATAGTCCTGCTTCTTCTCAGGGATCTCTGGGGTATGTTCAGTCACGGTGGTCATCTGAGTCCACAAGGCTGTTACATTCTAAAATAAAATTATTTGGATCACAGACAGTGTGTGGCACCTAAATAGCGAATAAATTTGGCCTGGATCTTGCCATGTCTTGTTTCTCATTAGCATAAGGTTTCACTAACAGAAATAACTTGGTTTAGACAACCTAACACCTTTTGTCAAGATGTCTCCTCAGTTATCATGTCTTCTCAGAAAGGCAGCAGAAAGGCTATTTTAATAACCAAATGAATTCTAGCAGCCCATCAGATGAGTTATTCCACTGGATGATTCCGAGGAACAGGCTGAAGACTAATCAATGGACAATGACTTTCCACCTTAGCTTTCCTGGAATCTTAGTATGGATTTTTTGCAGCTGACCTTCCAGCTGGTTGCTGTATGAATTACAAGAGCATTCTTCGTCATTCACTAGAACTGTCTCTATTTCTTCAGTGAATGCTGAAATCTTAATTTAATGAGTGGCAGGATATTTTTAAGTGCAATTTTATAATAAGTGACCTTAGCCTTCCTAATCTTCCAAGTACTTTAAATAAATTGGGACAGTTTTATGTTGTAGAATTGTACTGGGTTGAGCGAACCCATGCAGGTAAACCTGTCTGCCTCCCCGACGCAGAAGTGAGGGAGAAAGAGCACACAAAAAGACTGAGACAAAAAGTTTGAGATAAGAGTTTACTGATCAATTCAGATATAGTACAAATGCACAATTACCTTAGCCTATCTGCAGAAAAAGCACAGCAGAAAGCAGCAGAAAGACAGTGAGCTAAAAACCCAAGCCATGGAGCTACTCTCCTATCCCTCCATGTCCCTCTATCACAGCAGAAGAAAGCCAACACCCAAACCCCGGAACCCTAAAGCAGCAACCGGAACAGGAAGCCTCTCACATTACAATCTGAACTTTAAGTCCCATAATAGTCTGCTGCATCCCACACTTCATTCTGAAGCTGGCATGATGCAGGACAGTTTTGAACAACAGCAGCAGATTAAGACCCAGGCTATGACAATAATCAAATTGTGAACATTTGATGAAATCCCCATCTCCAATGTAATATCATTACTTCGCCCTTATGCCTTCGTTCCAAAAATTGCAAACTGTTAAAGATTACTATATATAAAACTATTTGCATCATAAAAAGCACCCTTACAGCCTTTAATACAGCAACAGTCTATAACTTGTAGCCTATGCTACAGTAACAGTCTAGAACCTGTATTTCATTGAGCCAGTTAAGAATCTGTAGAATCACTTTCTCTGTAAATATCTCCACATGTGGATATTTCCCTGCTGATGCACTAGGACAGGGTTTCACAGTAATGTGCCTTTTTAAGTAGACCTTACAGATAATGTCCTCTATTATCTTAACAAAGATGTCTTCTATCTATCTATAAAGATATCTGATAGCTTCTAAGAGCTACATTTTAGTCTGAGAAGGTATGCCAAACGAGAATAAGCCAATGAAATTTTCATCTGAAGTTAGGCAGACTCCAATTTTTTCTTTTTCAGAACGGTGCTTAGGGGAAATAGATTGAAAAAGAAGAAGAAACAAAAATAAAGAAACTTCAATAAGATCAGAAATGGACCATCAAATTAAGTTTCAGAACAGAATGATTCTTTATGCTACTTAGCTATGCTACAACAGAATTCCATGGCAATTCCTTTCCTTAATGTACTCACAATCCTGTTTGGATATTTCCATGCTACTGTCATAAAACAGTCAATAAAAATAACATCAACATTTGCTGTTATTGCTTATGAGCACTGACCAACAAATAGGCTTTCTCCCCTCAATATGAGTATTTCTATCATATGAGCAATACAGAAACCACACGCTACCGCTCTACCCAGCATAGTCAATACCCCAAGTTATGCGCGCTGCTGTGTCGATGTTAGACTGAAAATTCATACCTATTTAAGCTCAGGAATTCTTCATGAACTACCAAATTTATTTATTTTTATTTAAGAAGACCATTTCATAAAATATTTGTAACAAAAAATGAGGGAACTTCTTCCTCAACAAAACTGTAAAAAGAGATTCTAGTCATAGAGGTCAGACTCTCGCTCACCTGTCTGCAGCTGTCCATGCTTGATTTGCAATTCAACAGCCATTTTCAAGCCAGAAAATGTTATTTACCTACTCTGTGCTAGACTGTAATTCAAGTTTTAAAAACAGTTCATAAAGCTGCCTGAAAAACTGAAACCTTGTTCACACCAAAACGATAACTTTTTAATGGACTTCTTTTGATGAACTAGTTCCATAGGAGAATAATAATAAAGATTTTTTTTTTTTTACATACAGTTTCTCCCTTCCCTTTCAATGAAAAATGTGCATTTGGAAATGACAGCTGGTTTTGTGGGGGTATGTGCAGGGTGGGGTGTGATTTTATCTCTCTACTTCAAGGTTTTAATTTTAAACTTTTATTATGATGCCAAAAACTCCTGTGCTTTTTATCTTGGATGTATCCATCTATCTGTTTGTCTCTGGGAAAAATAAAAATATCAATATTTCCGCAAGAATATATTACAAGTATTTAAATACTGCTGCTCTAGTAAAATATGTGTCTGTTACAGACATAAATGGAAATGCTCTAAGAAATCCATCAAAGAAAATTCTGCAACACTGAATTAACAGGTTAATAGTTGGCAAATGCTACTGAACATAATCCTATTTTAAACAGTTAAACACTTTCACTCATACTCATATTTGAATATAAGAAAAGTTTTATTAAGACTAAGGCAGTTATTAATATATAATGTGCATTCAAAATCAGAGCTATGAGGTAAAGAAATTCATCTTTTCATATAAAATGAGGATCTATGAGCAGTGAGTTTCTGATAAAACCTCAGATCTCTCAATTATAATTCTAAAACATGTCTTTTTATCTTAGTCATGTAATAAAATACTGATCACACTGAGTGTCTTGTTGGGGAAATGGTAAGCACTCATGTAAATAGGGAAGCCCTTACTATGGACATATGCCAAGCAGGTAGAAACATGAGAAAAATTTTAAGATGGCAGCCTTCCTTTTGTCATTTCCAAGCTTTCAGGTACTTGATTTCATGCCCCCACTAGTGTTTGTACTAACGACATAGATTAAAATGTTTCTGGTCCTTGAATCTTTACATTATATTACTTCTCTGTGCTGAGTAGCACAGATGGCACCTGATGCCTCATCCTCAATGTTTTTTTCTAAAATGGTTTAATAGACCTGAAATTCCTGGCTTGATATATTTTCCACCAAAGAAAATGGGAACACTCATTTTGGCTTAAGTGGTACAAAAATTAGACCCAAGCAAAAATTAGGAAACATATTTGTACAGTTTCTTTCCAGCTGATAATTACACATTAAGCATTCTGTACAGTACCTATTTACTTAGTTTTCCTACACAGTTAGAAGAAAAGGCAGAAAAAGTCTATTTCTGGCAATTTAGAGAGCTGCTCTCATCTGCATCTGCATTGCTTCTTTCTCTAAATACTTTTATTCCCCATGCCAGGGTATGCTTCCAAGTATTATAATCACATAATCGTAATTCAAGAGATGCAGAATTCTCTCAGCTTAATGTCCAAAGGCAAAAAAAAAAAAAAAAAAAAAAAAAAAAAAAAAACACAACAAAAAGAAAACAATTAGCCCAGTCTAAAATGAAAACAAACAAAACCCCCAGATTTTTTTCTTTTCTGTGTCTCAAAGTTGCAAGATTTGGTTTTCCCTAACCAATGTTTTGATATTCATAATCTTCCTACATACAGTCATGGACTAAGTCTGTATTAAAAGGCCATAAGGAAAAGTATATTACCATATGAACAGTACAATTATCCACATTAAAAATAATAATATTCAAATATGATCCACTCTTAACAAGATTTGGAAATAGATTATTATCTATCATGGTATTAATTACTACAATTTCTATGATTTCAATATGTCACATTCTTCCTTGTCAGGTTCACTCAAAAGCCAACACAATCCACTGCTGAATTACTGGATGGTTACATTTATTTTAATTATGGTGGCTTTTTCATTTTATTCTGGAATTTAGAGGACACTGTCTCAAGCTGCACCAGGAGAAGTTTAGGCTGGAGGTGAGGAGAAAGTTCTTCACAGAGAGAGTTGTTAGCCATTGGAATGTGCTACCCAGGGAGTCACCTTCCCTGGAGGTATTCAAGAGGGGGATTGGACATGGCACTTGATGCCATGGTTTAGTAGTCATGAGGTCCTGGGTGGCAGGTTGGACTTGATGATCTTTGAGGTCTTTTCCAACCTTATTGATTCTATGATACTATGACCCTAATTTCATTCTACCGCTAGATGGATTTTGCTTTCTGCACAAATGGAATAGAATAAAAAGTAGACCTTTTCCTATTTTATTGTTCAAAATTAGTTCTATGCAAAACTCTTTGCTACTAATATTTAGGTATATTTAACGTACAACTAGTGCAGATTTGAGGAAAGAGGAAATTATGTGTTTGGGGTTTAAGGAGGAACAGAATTTTAACTCATGTTTAAAGCGTTATTTTAGAAAGTAATTCTTTGTCCAAAGCCCAAAATGGCCTTTACATTAGATACTTTCCATGCCTCAGAGAAAAAGGGACTACAAATTTTAAAGGTAGAAGCAAAGTACAAACTATACATTGTCAGCAGCATCCATCACATCCAGAGGTGTCTAATCTGTAAACAATGTGAGACAATAAGTATTTAAAGTGTGCACGCTGATAATCCATAGTTTAATTATCCATAACTAATGAAGTTAGAGTTAAATAGATGATACTGTGAAGATCTGTACTTATTTTGTGCACAGTGCAACAAAGCATCTGCATGTGTGAAACTGATTCGGTGCAGTACTTGCCAGAAATACTTCACAGAGCTCAGATCCTGTGTTAAGGTGACACATCATACCTAAAATTAAAGTGCATTTTGCCCACTGAAGGCCACATGGGAAGAAAATGTGAGGAGCTGTGTAGTCCCTTCTCTTATTTTGAAGTACATCACTACATTATAATCTGCTTTAAACTGCAGCACTGATATTTCTCCCTTTGAACAGGCCAGAAAAATGTTTGGACTGAGCCACAATTTCTCTAGTATGTCCATTTGGGCTCAGTGGGAAGAAGTAGGCTTTTCATCTTTTCTCAGCAAGGCACCTTCACCTACCAATAATGACGTGGGAGTGGGAACAGCTGACGATGGGCCTCTCTCTGCATTTACCCCAGCAAGATGGCAAGAGACCTGACAGAGGAGCTGTGGGTCCTCCTTGTGATGGTACTGAAAAGACTTTGGAATGCATAGTAATATACAGACAAAGTATTTCTAGAAACCAAAAATCCCCATGAAAGACAGTCGTCCAGCCTATACAGTCCCTTTTCTCTCCTCCTCCATAGGACAAATAGTTCCTTTCATTTATCATGGAGAAATTTCCAAGCAGCAAAATAAGTTGGCTTAAAATGTATTTGAATGCTCTTCTAGTCCTGAGGGAAAGAGCTTTCCTAAGGCTATTGCTAAGGAAACTGAAGCCATTCTCATGCAAAAGGCAAACCGCTTCGTAAGGCAGAAACCAGCACAAGCCCCCTTTGTGTTTTATTTCCTGCTCCTATAGTATCAGCAGGCTACATATTTACTAGCACCCAAATATTGGAGAACAAAACCTAAAACTAGTTGAGCTAAAATTAAGTGAAAAGTAATAATCTCTTTTTTTACCCCCTTTGATATTTTATTTATCAGATGAATACCATTATAAAGGATTTGATTGCTCAAAATAGAGAATGGCTGCCACTTTTGCCACTCTAACATTCAGCAGTGTAAGAAGGTTAAAAATTAAATCCAGATTAAGATATGCAGGGAAGATATTCCCAAAGCATTCTGCTATCAAAACTTCCTTGTCAATAGCACTTTGAGGGTGCAGATTATGAATTAGCTTCTAAATATTAGAATGTGAGTTGACCAAAAGAGTGATATGATCCCTTGTGCCTTGACACCAGGTTTACAAAGGTTATAGATATGTTCAGCATAGGTATAAGAAGTGACCTTGACTTTAACAAGAATTTCTGGGAGCAAATTCATGATTAATTTACTTTTGGATTACCTTACATATATATATAAAATGAAATAAATTTTTTATCCGTTTGTTACACTGGTAGGGTTCTTTTGTCTGTCTTTGGTCATTCAGGGTTTGTGGGAGGGTGCTGATTGTTTGAGTTTTTTACATTGTAAACACCATTACTAGATGTCAAAATATTACTTTGTTATATCATTTTCATTTATTGATACTGAAAAACAGGCCATAATTAGAGACCTTTCTGAAGAAAAATACTGATTGCCTCTATTGTGTCTAATTTGGTCAGTATTACATGCATTAAAATTCATGCAAGATTAAAAGGAGAAAAGCATGCAGCAGAAAGAAAATAATCTCTCTTGTTTGACTGTACTTGTCACCAATACTGAAGAGGCTGACATATTAAAGGAGCCTCAGAAACATTTCTGAGCCTTTTTAGATGTAGATATGTTTCACAATTTCATTTTGCTGTACACAAATATGTTGTCAGGGTTGTATTATGGTCTCAGTTGCACAGATGTACTTGCATAACTCCCAGTGATGAAGCATGACGTCGTGCTTCATATCAGGGGAATTCACGCAATATCACAGAAGAACAGTTGCAATTGTCGTTATTGAACATTGGATGTACTTTCCAATTAACTCCTAAGGAATACATTTCAAACATGAATAGACTTTGTGCACAGTGCTTTACTCCCCACAAGCCTGCAGCTCTAAGGTAGGCTTCTATGGCTTCCTGCTGAGTTGTTGCAGAAATATTTTCTTTAAATTCAGCCTCTGTTAATTTGTGATGAAAAATAGCAGAGCGGTTAGGGGCTGTTAACAGATTCTTCTGACTTTAAACTGGGATAAATCTCATAATGATATGGAAAAAAAAAAAAAATCAACATTTCCTGAAATGCTGCTTTTTACTCTAACAAGTCTAGTCTTGCACTAGAACTCATTGGAATATTTTTAACATACTTTTTGCTTTAGTGGAATGGAGTGGTGTCTATCAGAATAAAAAGACAAAATGTTACCAAAATTCAGTGCACTACATTTTCTTTGAAAATTAAGAGCTGTAAGAGTGAAGTTTGTAGAGCTTGGTACTTCTCAGCAGCCACAACAGTGCTGTTTCCCTGATCATTTTATCATGGGCTTTCTATTGTCTGCACTTTATTTCCCTTTCTTTTTAAAATACAACAGTATTCATAGTCATTCAGCCACATGTGCTCAGGGAAGTACATGGTCCTCTATGCCTAGACACTCACAGAATCACAGAATTAATCAGATTGGAAAAGACCTTTGAGATTATCAAGTCCAGCCTATGACCCAGCACCATCCAATCAACTAATCCATGGCACTAAGTGCCTCATCCAGTCATTTTTTAAACGCTTCTGGAAGGATTCCACCACCTCCTCAAGCAGCCCATTCCAATGACCATTCACTCTTTCTGAAGAATGTTGTCCTCACATCCAGCCTAAACTTCCCCTGGCACAGCTTGAGACTGTGTCCTCTTGTTGTCACAGGTTGCCTGGGAGAAGAGACCTACCCCCACCTGGCTGCAACCTCCTTTCAGGTAGTTGTAGAGAGCAATAGGTCTCCCCTGGGCCTCCTCTTCTCCAGGTTAAACAACCCCAGCTCCCTCAGTCACTCCTCATAGGGCTTGTGCTCCAGACCCCTCACCAGCTGTGTTTCCTTTCTCTGGACACGTTCAAACATTTCAACATCTTTCTTGAATTGAGGGGTCCAGAACTAGACACAGGTCTCAAGGTGTGTCCTTGCATTGCATGCAAGGAAGCCAAAATTATATGCTAGTATGGTATTTTGAAGTGTTTTTTTTTAGATTGTCAGGGTACAACTTTGCAAAAAAATGATGGCCACCTGAGAATAGGCCTGCCTGTTGTATCTGGGCACTGGCAGGCATTCACAGGGTGTACCCCTTTGTAAAAAATCATTGTTTGCATTTAAAGTCAGACATTGCAGACCAGAAAGGAAAAGCACTTTGACAAAAAAAAGTTAGGACATGACACCTTATAAATTCTGTCTTCAAGTCGTGATTTGAATCAATGCTTTAAACTTTTTCATAACCTCATTAATATTACCCAGCTGGGCTTCTCTGTTGAACACAGAGATGTATTTTAACTTTTTTGAAGTTCTTATTTACAAATTGCCTCACTATTCCACGTGCAACGTCTTTCTCCTGGAATCCATGTGCTGGAGTCTTCCTTTGTGCCCTTTTAACCAGCACTGATGTTTCAGGTCAGACCAATACTGAGTTTCTGAAATGATTTTTTTATTTTTTTTAATAAGTCAACATCACCATTCTTGGTAATGCTTAAAATATCTGGCTTAGCCTCAGAACTTTTCCCAGTTGTATTACGGTTAGATTGGACATTCTGGGCTATAGGTAATAAAAAGTATGGAAGTCAAAGATGGGACAAGATCCAATATGCAGATCAATATAAATACTTCATCTGAGTAATGATCTCAGTTCTAGAATGTTTTCCATGAAGAATTCTTTAATCTCCAAGTACAATTTTACCTTGCTCTGATGGATGATGGATCCATATATTGAGCCCTATTTTTATCAGCCCTCAGCTGGCAGATGGCAAATATCAATGCCACTGAGAACTGATACAGCAATAAGCTGTAAAATGTGCCATCAGCATGAAACTTGTCTCATGACTAGATCTATGCAGAGTATTTGCCACAGTTTTGCACTGCCCTATGACCAGTCTTGACTGCAAAGCCACATGGTAGAGATGAACAACCTTGTATTATGCCCTCTCCAATGTCAGCCTGATTTTTCATTCCAGCTGCAATTCACACTGATGACTCCTGCATTGCTGCCAGGTTTTCCTGCATCCTAATCAGGTCACGTGGCAAAACCTTATCAAGCAAAATCTCCTGCATTTGCATATGGTACAGCCATGCTAGTAATCAGCAAAGTGCATGCACTGCTTCTTAATACAGTCTCAAGCTTGTTCTATCATTCCTTCAAGGTGAAAAAAAATAATGTTTTTGATTCTCCTCCTTCTTCACTGCTCTTCAAGTTTCATTTTGATTCAGATCTGTGCCCTTTTTCATGATCTTTGTGTGGCATAGTGTTAAAACATTTACCAACTAATGATTTTTAGAAAGACGCATATGAAAATATACCAACATGAAAAGGAATATCACTCTGTAAATATTTCTGAAATTACATCTTAAGTTAAATACTTCCTAATAATATAATACAATACACCAGGTTGAAAGAGACCTTCAAGATCATCGTGTCCAACCCATCAACCAATCCAACCCACCTAAACAACTAAACCATGGCACTAAGCATCCCATCAAGTCTCCTCCTGAACACCTCCAACGAAGGTGACTCCACCACCTCCATTGGCAGCCCATTCCAATGGGCAATCACTCTCTGTGTATAGAACTTCTTCCTAACATCCACCCTAAACCTGCCCTGGCACAGCCTGAGACTGTGTCCTCTTGTTCTGGTACTGGCTGCCTGGGAGAAGAGACCAACCTCTGCCTGGCTACAACCTCCCTTCAGGTAGTTGTAGAGAGCAAGAAGGTCACCCCTGAGTCTCCTCTTCTCCAGGCTAAGCAACCCCAGCTCTCTCAGCCTTTCCTCATATGGCTTGTGTTCCAAACCCTTCACCAACTTCGTTGCCCTTCTCTGGGCACCTTCCAGCAAGTCAACATCCGTCCTAACCTGAGGGGCCCAGAACTGGACACAGTACTCAAGGTGCGACCTAACCAGTGCAGTATACAGAACGACCTCCCTGCTCCTGCTGGCCACACTGTTCCTGATGCAGGCCAGGATGCCATTGGCCCTCTTGGCTGCCTGGGCACACTGCAGGCTCATGTTCAGCCTCCCATCAACCAGCACCCCCAGGTCCCTCTCTGCCTGGCCGCTCTTCAGCCACTCTGACCCCAGCCTGTAGCACTGCCTGGGGTTGTTGTGGCCAATGTGCAGAACCCGGCACTTGGATGTGTTCAATCTCATGCATGACTCTCTAAGTCATATACAATACAATACAATACAATACACACCAGGTTGGAAGAGACCTTCAAGATCATCGCGTCCAACCCATCAACCAATCCAACCCACCCAACAACTAAACCATGGCACTAAGCATCCCATCAAGTTTCCTCCTGAACACCTCCAACGAAGGTGACTCCACCACCTCCTTGGGCAGCCGATTTCAATGGGCAACCACTCTTTATACACCTACAGTGGCAGCTGGAACTGATAGTGGTGCCCACATCTGTAATTATCAATGGCTATTAGGAGAAAATAAGATCCTCTAAGTTACAGTGTGAAGTTTCTTTAAAAAAAAAAAAAAAAAAGAAATTCAGAAAGAAACATCAATAACACATTATTGGTTGTGTAGGTTAATATTCTAGAATGACATTAAAGAAGATATATAATCAGGAATGATGGGGGTGTGAAAGCAAGAGGACTCAGAAATCCTTTACTCTTCAATCTCAACTTTAAAGGTACTGACTTTCAATAAATTGATGGAAATTAGCATACAGTCACTGATTTTGTACATAAAACCACAGTCATTTAGCCTACTTAGTATTCTTGTCAAGGAAAATTGATGTTCCAAGTAAATGCAAATAAAATGCTTTTGTTCAGGTAATACTTTGAAGAACCACAGGCTCAAAAACTTTGTTACACAGCTACACGCAGATTTATGGAAGTTATCAACTAAGTGCCAAGCAGAGGTCTGAGAGGGGAAACTTTTAGAAGAGAGCCATGAAAATAGGAAGCAAGTTTAGCATTCTGATGTATTAAATGAGAGGCCATGATATTTAAGCAAACATCACAGGGAGCAGTTAAAACGCTTGAGAAAGGCTTTGACAGCAAAAGAGAAGATCCAGCAGTTTGCTACACAGAAATAATACATTGCCCTTTTTAAAAATAACCATTAGCAAGATATATTACTATAATGGGGAGACAGAGATTCTGGTGAAACAGGTCTTCATGGGGTGATTATTTAACTTTTGAATCCAGCCAGGCTGGAATGCAGCCCAAGAAAATTTAACTTTCCAGGGCTGTAATGAATGAACAGAAATTGTCATGAACACCTCCTTCTCTTCAGAGCAACTGGGTTTTTTACAGATTTCCAGTTACAGTAGTATAGAAGTTCTGCTTTTGTCTTGGCTCCAGGAAAGTGCTTCACTTGCTGTACTAAAATGGATATTTATCAACATAACGTTGTTACTGCCTTGGTACCTAGCAATAGCTGTAAGATCTGTCAGCAAGTTAGCATCTCTATGAGGAGCTGGAAGACTTTTATTGCTAGTCCTGTCAAATTTCCGATTGAGGCTGCAAGATTAGAAATTCCCATTTAAAGGATTTTCACACAAATGCATAGCATTTTTAGAGTTGTGTTCATTGTATGATAACCAATTATTTGAAAAGATTTCAAAACTCCTTCCAGAATTGCACTGTCTTGAATTAGTTTGAGCTACAGTGGAAATAATATGTCCTTTGGTCAGATTGTAGGCTTAGTAAAAAGTGCTGAGTCTAGTTTCACTAAGACATTCTCTTCATAAGCAGACTTATATTACATAGATAACAGCACACTGAATGCACTGCCAGCAGAGGAAGGCCATATCTGACTTACTGAAATATTCAAGCAGTGTGAAGGAGCAATACCATAATTTCAAGAAATTTTCTGCAATCTCACTAAAATCTTTAAAGATTGGAGGAAATAAACATATCCTAAAACTGTAATGTGTAATAAAGATGTTCTAGAAACAAAAAGAAGAATCTAACATTTATTATTGCTAATATAGTTACAATGATTAATGGCCTTGCAATTGGTGATATCCTCCCTAAACTAAAAAACATCTTTGCTCAAAATCAAAAGCAATATATTTTAGAAAGCCAAGTCACCAGTAGGTCTTCTCAAAGATATTCCATCCATTTCAATCCTTTACCAGAGCTCCAGCATCCATTTGCAAGTGGTTATGGGCTTTTACTGTAACCCCTCCAGATAGTTTTTCTAGAGGATAATGTCAGATATTTTACATTTTTTATCAGTTTGTTAAACTCAAATAAATTAAATATGTACTCGCAGCAATATCTTCTTATTTCAAGTAAAACTGTTGTCCAAGTAGAACAGTACCAGTTAACTATTTGTTCCAAGGGGTGAAATTCTACAGGTCAAAGATAGTTTTTAAATACTGTTGAGGGAAGAGAGCTCAGTTCCTTTTAATTGTCTTCTCAACTATCTGTGAAAATAACAATTGAGTTAAAACATATTCTTAGATACAGACACATTTTTGGGCTTGTAGATGAACACAACTAATTTTTTTTTTTTTTTTTTTTTTTTTTTACAATCTGAAGAACAAATAAACAAACAATCAAAACCCTTTAAAATCCTCTTCTGAGCCTGTGGATGCCTGCATCCCCCCCCCCCCCCCCCCAATTAATATTCAGTTTTGCTCTCATCAACTGAAAATGAACTGCTGTCCCCAACACTTTCTCTTCTGCAGCTCTGTTAGAAGTGCCTTAAGGTACAGAGTCAATCACTTTCCTGTAAACACTACTCTAAACTTACTCCATTGCTCTAAAAGGATTTCAGAAAATGGTACCATAGCAGCAAATGCCTGCACCACTGTACACTAATATACAACAACAAGAACTCATTAATCAGCTACAAAATGTATGAGACATGCTTTTGAAAAATTGGCAATCATCACAGTCCTTTATTTGTTTAAAAAGAGGTGACCCATTTTTAGCAGTTATCAAGCAATTAAACACATTCTAGTCAAATTCTTTCTTTCTGAAGAATGGATATAACTATAAAAGCGACTGCAATTTATGTGTTTCCTTAACTACAAGAATAAGAAGCAAAGCTGGAAAACAGATAGATTAGATAGTATAACTAGAAGGCTGAGAGAAGCAACTCCATCTCATCAAAATCACATTTTTATGTTTGGAAATCTGCTTTACAACAACAAAAACAATCCTTAATTCATTCCATGCTGCATGTCCTAGCTCAAAGGCATTTTGCCTAGCCTGAAAATGGGGAACAGTTTTGCTCTCAAACATAAGTTCAAAATTAACTTGATTCATTTTTCACCCCAAACAAGGTGTTTTGTTTCCAGTTCTCAGTTTTGCTACCTGTAAAGCATAAATACTCCACAAGTACTCTAATACTCAAGGAAAAATTTAATTTGTTCCAGCAAGAGAGCCTTAAGGAACAGAGCAAATATTTGGCTCAAAGGAGAAAACATACATTTAAAAAAATCCACACCAGTGATCTATGAGTAAACTAATATATAATACAAGCCACTCACTCCAGTAAACTAATCTGAAATGTATTCCACAACCACAGTACCAAGACAGCAGAATTTTACCAGTCATGCTGCCATCAGATTAACTTGGCCAGTAGTACTCAAGACACAGGAACTTGAGAAAATGAGTACAATCGGCATGGAAGGTACCTTCATCTTTACCTTCAGTGCCCTTGACAGAGTAAAGAAGAAATTTCAGTAACCCTAGAGGCATGAGGAAATTAATGATGTTTGCTGTGTCTTTTATAAAGTATTTTGATTAGTAAAGGATGGTTTAATAGCATGAGCTGCTCACATCTGAAACACAGAATCTATGATCAGTGAACATATTTACCACTGAATTATTAATTTTATTACATGGCCAATAACATATTAATTAGGTAACGGGCTAATTACTATATACATACATACCTATGCTGAAAACAAGACTGTAAAAATCAATACTCAAATTTTACTTAGCAGCTTTCTGAATATTTAACTTGTATTCTTTTATTTCAGAAGTGCCAATAAATTAGAGGAAATTTTGTTTCACATTAATTTATATGATGAAGCAGCACATAGAAAGTCCATCAATTACAGCAATAGAAGTAATTAGGCTTTCAGTTCCTATGAATTAACAAAGCATCATATTCTCAGTAATGAGAGGCATGCATGATTATCTCTGTATCTCTCTGCTTAATTTTTAATGAATGTCACAGTACATATGCAGAAATGTAGATTTATTAGTTATTGTCACCTTTATTAGTTAAACTTGTTGTGCTATGTTAACGATCCTAATGGATGCTAATGGAGATTTCTTAGCATATTACTGAATGCACTCCATGTTCTATGCTTTGACAGGACAAGTGAGAGCCATGACAGTTAACAGCTAAATTGTTAAGCACAGAATACAGCAGCTGCATTCTGACTGCATTGAAGGAAGTTAAAATCTATAATGAAGTCATAACGCAGCAGGTAACATAGCCTGTCACAGGCACTGCAAGAGTTAATAAACTCCCAGAAAGTTGTTTGGGTTGCAGTAAGTAGCTCAACATCAGCTCAAGTGGTTCCTTCTCATTTTTTTTTTTTTATTCTTTTTTTTAATGAAAATATACGATATTATTTGTCATAATACAAAAGGTTTTAGCCTTGAGCGTTATGGAGAAAATAGGTGCAAGTAGCAAAGATTTTACAAGACATAGCATCTGCTGCAACTACAATGCCTTAAATATTACAGTCAACTAATGCATTTTATGTTTTATTCTCGGAATTAAGAGGTTGGGTACAATAAAGTAAAATTAGGTCCATTTTGTTCCAATAAGCAGACTTTTACTCCACCAAATGTGTTGGGTTTTTTTACCCAGAACTAAATAATCTGATGTTACAGAATCATAAACAGAAGGCACATTTTAGCAGTGAGTAAGCAGGTAATTAAAAAAATATCAATATTAGTGTAGGCCTTGATATACATGAAAATTTTGCTAGCCATTTCTCGTAAATTACATATTATCACAGTATCACAGTATCACCAAGGTTCAAAGAGACCTCAAAGATCATCAAGTCCAACCTGTCACCACAGACCTCGTGACTAGACCATGGCACCAAGTGCCACATCCAATCCCCTCCTGAATCCCTCCAGGGACGGTGACTCCACCACCTCCCTGGGCAGCCCAAAAAATGACACATAAAATATTGTTTTCTAAAATACTTCCATTGTTGTTTTATGGGGTGTTTGTTTGTTTGTTTGTTTGCTTGTCTGTTTTAAAGGGTATTCATCTACACACATGCACAGAGTGCTGTTACCTACAACGTGCTGTAGTACACATTCAAACAATGTAGTAAATCTGTTCAGCCCTTTTTCACGAGAGCTGGTGAACAAGGACCTGGTGAATACGTCCTAGCAACTCAGCTATGATTGCTACGAAAAAAATGGCATTAGAGCAATATCATTAATCTTAACATATTCTTGAAGCATTTTTTATTTTTTTTAAACACATTTAATTAAAACACACAGTAGAAGAGACAGATGAGTAAAGGTCTACTTCCAGGGAAAATAATGAGGAAGATATTAAGATAATTTTGTTTTCATTTCTGCACTTGTATGTGTGGACTGACATTCCTTTAATAGTTTTGCGTTCACGCTGCTGTTTTCTTTGCCATCTTTCATTTGCAAGCCTTTTGGCACCAAAAACACCCTGGGCAATAAACAACTTTCTAACATTTGTCATCTAGAAAAACGTATTGCATTCAAACACTAAAGGACCAGAGGCCACAACCGCATGAAAGTCACACTTCATTTAACATCTATTACACCATTCTTATTCCCCCTGCCCATCCTCCCCCGTACTTCCTTTTTCTTTAGCAGGCACAGTGGCAGTCTCCATTGAATGCTTGTGCACCCCTGCAAGGAAGTGTTTTCAGCCTCTTTTGTGATGTCATTCTGCAAATTGATGTTTGAATCAGCTCATTCTTTTAAAATTCATGAATTTAATTAATGTCACATCTTGTTCCCCTTTCCACTGGACTTAAAGCATTCAATTAGTGTTCCTGGCCAGCGCTTTTGCCCATTGATAGCAGTAATAGAAAATGAACTGTGGGTTTCTTTGTTGTTTTCTTTAAAATTTGTTTTCTCTTATTTCACATTTTTTAAAAAAGTGCAAAAATAAAATCTAATGCAGTGACAGATGCGTATCTTAGGATTATTTGCTATCGAATATGATGTTTCAAGATAGCCTACAGAAGTGGGTATCTACTTGGTTGTCTGAAGTTATACCTCAGCTGTCATCATTTAGTATTTTCTATGTATGTCAGACCTACTATGAGGGCACAGGAATTTTACAAATTAACTTTTTTTCATTGGTTATCTAAACATCTCTCACCAAAAAAAAAAACTCCATCAGTTTATTTTCTTCTCCTTTCTCTGATTATTCTTTTTTTCTCATATAAGTTTTTTTCTGGAAGGGATGGATAATTACAAACTTTTGCATACAGTTGAGCAAAGAGTAAGGTTTTACCAAGTGAACTGAAAGCAGATAATTTTCAGTGAAGTTATCTTGTCTGGGAGCATTTCTGCTGTTGCATGCCCAAATATTTGATGCAGCTCACACATAGGACAGCTCAGCCTTTTCAGTGCTTGTGGAAATAGAGTTATATAGACACATTACAGGGAGAGAGATGCCTTGGCTACTATATGAGATCCTTGTGAAAACCTACAGTCTTGAAGCACCAAGGGAAGTGTATGCAGCAGAGACAGAGTTTCACCATGTCATCCAGTGCAGTTCAGTACTGCTGGTGGACACAGAACTGCTGAATTCTTGTTTAGAATTTGCAGTGATGATACAGGAAGGTCATTGGGGCTTAGTGTCACAGCATTCTGATTTTTCCCCAAAGTAAAAAATTTAGAAAGGCAAATTATAAAACAGTATATGCAGGCAAAGCCTTAATGTTACCAAAACATGTTTCTTTCTACAGTAACATTTTAGGTTAAAGAAAGAGGGAAATATGGGTATTAGATAAAATGCACATTATTTAAGCAAACAGAAAATATGAGGTAGGAGCTTAGTGGGAAATATATTGTAATGTAATCACGGATTAAAAACAAACAAACAAAAAACACCACAAAACACCACCAAAAACCTACAACACAAACCTTTAGAATTTCCCAGAAAAGGTTTTAGAGAGAAGATATAAACAAAACCTCATCAAATTAATCTCTTCATTGTTCCAAATCTCCTGTGCTGTCATAAGATTACCGTTGCTTGATCTCTTATCAGATATCAAATTCCAACCCTACACAACGGCTTGTTGGAGAAAGGGGTTGCTTAGTGGCAAACAAAGCAGAACATATTAGATGAAATCTTTTTTGTGCTTTCTAGTTTGAAAATTCCTAGCCCATTATTAAACAGCTACAGGAGCTTCTATGGAGGAGGAATGGATGCAAAGAATATCACATCTAGAAAACATAGGTCACACAAAATAGTAATTCATCCTAGAAATACTTGCATATGTGTTACATACAAGGTGGAAGAGTTCCAGGAAACAGCTAATACCTCCACACATTTACTATGATGCTTTTGGATTACAAACATACTGCAAAATGGGCAGCAGCAGCATCTTTATAGTCTGTGTTAAGTCTTCCATTTGTTTGACCAAATCAGGGTAGGAAAGGCCAGATCCGAAGATCCCCGTGATGACATGGAAGGTTTTATGAATAACATAAAGTGACAAAAGATACACACCCTGCACACAAATCTTTACTCTCATATACCCCAGAAAAGCCTGTTTAGAACACTTGGTTTAGTTCTGTTTCTGGGAACTTTATGTTTGCATCTCTCTAACTCCTTAGCCATACTTTTTTTTTTTTTCTTTCCTTTTTTTTTCTTCTTTAGTTTTTGTTTTAATTCTCCAGAGTTTATTGTTTAGAGGGAACATAGCGTTTTCATTTTTGCAGCAGGGTCCTGGCAGGCTGCCTTTCTGCCTGCAGGTCAAGTGGGTTCTGGGAGAATTAATCCCACTCTTCAGGAGCCAGAAAGCTGCAAACAGTGCTCAAAGTGCAAAGAGTTACCAGAAAACAAAGTAAAATTTAAAGAACAAAAAGATAAGGACCATGGAGTTACATTTTTTAAACATACATACAACCATCTCAGGTTGGGATTAAGTTTATATCTTCAGCCTAATGGGACAGGATGAAGGTGCTACCTACAATATCTCTGCTGTGCAATGGGGCTATTCAGCTGCACAGTCAAAAGAGACACTCAGTGCAAGTAAGCAGATTTTAGATGAAGTCTTGCCTTTAGCCTGTGGCTGCCAACAGGTACAATGGTAACAGACAGGACTGTCTACAAAAGAACTAAGTCTAACATGTACTGTTTGTACCTGGTTTTAGTTTATTCTAACAACTGTTTAGCTAATGTGAAAGACTCATGTGTACTTTTACAAAAACCTCAACAGTTTTCAGAATCACTTACATACATTAAATAGGCACTTCTGGAAAGCCTCATCTTTCAAAGATTACAAAATTTTATCTGGTAATAAGGAAATAGCTTCAGCTTGCTCACTGCAGCACAGTGATTTGTTAAAGAGTTTCAGCTCAGGAATCCTAAACATATGATTAAGTCAGACTCCTGTTTACCAACACATATTTTTATAGATCCCTGGGTACATTGGTGGTACAATCAGTAGGCTTTTCTTCTACTGAAGTAGGCAAGGTCGGGTCGTTGAGTTAAGCTTTTTTTCTAATTTACACATTTTAAAAACAAGCTTCTAGTCTGCAATTTGCAGAAGCTGAGTTTCAGACTGTCAATTAACCACAAACCTTCAGAAAGTGAAGACCTGAGAAATCTCCTATCAGGACCAAAGAGTTTTCAACTTTTTTCCTCAGTTATGTTCTGACATTTCCCAGAACAGGAAGCAAAGCAGGATCCTTGTGTACAATAATTTCCACATTGCTAGGAGATGAAAACATGTTCAGCAATGAACTATTAAGATTTCCTGGTCATAAGATGCACAGTGGGATATTGGCATTTAGAATTTGCAATTATTTTTCCTTTTCCATCTCTGGACACAAATGTGCAGCCTCTATTTGCAGGATTTCCTTACGTCATTCAACTGATACCATATGACCAACAGGGCAACTTCATAAAATAACCTTTTTAAAGGATCAAAGCATTTGATAAAGGAATTGGAGCTGAAATAGAAGAAAATCTAGGATTCCCATCATAGACCCTACTAAAGATTTGCTGTAATGAAATCCCTCAGCTAAAATGGGCTTACATGAAAAGCATTGGCAATTGCAAAATACCAGGGTACAGACAAAAAGCAGAGAAAGCTGGTACAGCAGCATGAAAATTTCCCTTCTGTCAGGCCTCAGGGCTATTGCTAGTGCATGATTATGATCATCAACTCTGTATTTCCATTTCAAACCTGAACTTTGAAGTCCTGGGTAAAGAAAATACTACTCTGAGGTAACAAATAGAAAAGCTATTTTTAGGGGAATATTTTTAAGTGTCAGTATAAAAATTATTTGAATATAGAGAAAATTAAGAAACACTATCATCTAGGCATGGAATGGGAATGTTTTAGTGTAAGTGCTCAAGTGGTATGAAATACCCACGTACATGCATGTTGTTTAGTACATCAAGTGCAAAAAAACATCACATAATGAAGGAGAAAGATGGAAGGCAGGACACTTGAAAGCATCTTGCTATAGTTTCCTGAAATCAACCTGATTTTAGGCTTGTGCCAGAAACCTATCAACCTAGCAGCAAAGAGCTATTCAGTCAAATGGAGTGAAGGTGTTTACTGATTGCACCACTCCGTGCATTTGTTACAGAAAACTGTGGGGTTTAATCACAAAAATACAATAGGCAGCTAGATTTAGGTGGATCTCTGAGCTAACAGTGATTACATGCCAGCAGAAAAGAAGCTTGGAGCCAAGATTACAGCAGAGACTCTACTCAGCTGTTTTCAGTCCACTGACAGAAGAGACATTCACAGACTCCATCAGTTGATTTGAAGAGATGGTTTGACTGTTCTCATTGCAGCACTGCTTATCCTGAATGCAGAAGGGTGAACCAGCACAGGATGTGGCGTTACAAAGCGAATATTACTTTCTTCTGCATTGTGATAGGGGATGCCTCCCCTCATTATAGGCTGCAGTCACACCATATTGCTTTTCTGTGATATTATTTAACTTTACAGTGTTAACAGATCTCATTTGTTAACAGTCACAGCTCACAGCATAACTCATAATGTAGTCATACTATAATACAATGTTAACACAGTCAACATTTCAGAGAAATCAGGACCTGGCTAATATCATGAAAAGGAAATAAGGCAAAATACGGTATGGCATGCATCTCAGAATGGCAAAATAGTCTAAACCTTCTTAAATAGAGCATCGGTTGAGATTCTACCTGCGGGTTTGTGGTTTGCCTTTTCTTCTTTCCTTAAAGAAGCTATTAAAAACATGGAAATACTGAGAATGGCATGAAGAAAGTAGCATTAAGTGTTGTGGGAAGTGTCCCACAACTCCACACTGTGATACAGTTTCTAGACCTCACAGTGTACTAGCAGCAAATTATTCTTTTGTGACTCAATTTCAGATAAAAGTGGATATTTTGACATGAAATAAATAGGCTAAGACTTAGAAAACAGTAGAACTGGGCTGGTTAAAGTTTGTAGATGCCAGGTAATGCATCTGTGAAAGAGTATCTGAATCTGGGAGGCAATAATGCAATCTGCTTTTACACAAATTAAGTGTACTGTAAACATTTAGGCAGCACAGTTGAATACTGTTATGGAGAGCTTATTGGAAAGCTCCATTCAACATGCAAAACCAAAAAGACAGCTCCGTGTCCCTTCCTCAAATTATTTGAAACAGCACATTGCAACCTGCAGTGTCCAGTTTAGTCCAGGAAGTCAAAGTAATTCTAAAATTTAAACTGTATTTGTGAAATCATAGCTATCATTTCAGAGGATTTCTCACATGAAAAGCTTGGATAAGTAAGTAGCTTTTAATTTATTTCTGATACTTAAAATCTAATGAAGATAATTGGTTGAAATTACAAGATTACCTCAGAAATGAACACCAATTTAGCATGTCGGCTCAATCATATTTTTTTCAATTTAAGAAGTTTTCAGTTTAAGCAAATAGCAGTTTAGAGCATCATTTCAGCAGTCAGGAGGACCATGGACAGTTTTATACTTCATTTCTGAGGTTCAGAGGTCTCTAAAAAAATCAGAACTCTGAAATTCCTTACAAGCATTAGTATTTCAGAAGTCTAAATACAGTGAGCTGCCTGAAGTTTAGAAGTCCTCTAACAGGACCATTTCTCAGCATATTTATAAGTCCCTTAACCTTGCCTGAGTATGTCAAGGACAAAAATTAGATTCCTCTTAAGTCTTTCATCTTCACTCTTCACATCTGTAACCTAGAAATGAGGGTGAGCTAAACCTTCCCTGGCTCTTTATGACATTGTTAATTGAATTCATACACTAAATTTGTACATTAAGTTAACAAAGCCATCTCAGTGTTTGTTTTCATGACCGGATCAATACAGAGAGGGAATTTTATTTAACTATTACTGAAGTATTATCCTGCAAAACAATAACATCCTTCCTCTTTTAAATCTATCTGAATTGCGCACTTCAAAGATAGACATGGGGGATGGAGGATGCTTGGAGGTCAGGGTGTTATTTCAGTTGTTTAGCTGCCAAGGAAAATAGTTGAGATTTGTTAGAGAAAATGTAGATGTTACTCTCTGAATGCCTGCAAGATATTATGTCTTTGGAACAACTTTGTACCCCTTACAAGTAATCTTTCTGCCCCTTACAAGTAATCTTTGTGCACAAAATTCTTGATTTCGACCGTTAAGAAATTATAAATCATGGGTCAAGGTCCAAAAATGAAAGCTTGACCCAGTTCTGACATCTGGTTTTCATTTATTCAATTGTTCTTCTTTCTAAACAATTATTATTTAGATTGCTGCAATTACTGATTTTAATTTTGCTATGGAGCTATTCTAGGGAAGGGGAGGAAGAAAATTTAGAGCACCTGCCACTGATGCCATAACGAAAAAAAGTCCTTTCTGACTCAGATCAACCAAACCTACACTACTCTAGGTGAAAAAAATTATAACAAAGCGTAACTGCAGAGTGAGAGGAGGGGTGACAGCTCACCTATACTTATGAACACCTCTGAAGCAAACCAGAAATTAACGTGGCACTGTACCACTAGATACTAGGAGGTAATAAAAACCATAAACTCTTTATTCACTTTCTTTCTTGAGGTGTTGTTCATCCTCTGCAACCTAACCCTTCTCATAAGCTTTATGAAGAAAAGTTTCTTTTGTTTGGTGAAATATTTGACAAAAAACCCCACCAATCTAAAACACCAAAACCCACAAGAAATAAACCAAGGGCCCACCAGTGGTAGCTGTTTTAAAAGTAAGGGATGTGGCTGATGTTAAATTATTAATTAAGAAGCAATGATGAGATCACCCACATATGGTATTAGATTTAGAATACCAGCCAGCCATCATATAAGAATAGCTTCTGATAACTAACAATCCCTATGTGAAACACTATCCAATTTCAAGACTGTTTTGCCTTCTCTCACTTCATGCATCCTATCCTAGTTTAGAAAGCAACTTTCATAGATAACACAAAATATTCCAGTGACTTTCATGTATCTAATGAATGCTGATAAGTTATTTTTCTGCCCTACTGGATACCTGCAACTAAGCATCAATCTGGTAGTAAAATAACAGACAGAAGTTCATTGTATTCAAAGATATTAGCATTGACATTCTAGACTGCAGTTACAAAGAACTGTGCTGTAATAGTTATTCAAAATTTATATTATTTCTGTTGCAGACATAAACTTTTCCTTTGAGAATTTACAAAAAGACAGAAAAGGCAGAAAAAGTTAAGTGAATTCAAAACTCCCATTGTTTTATTGGATGTTTTACGTAGGCAGAACATTTTTGAGCAATCGCCACAGTCATACGCACCTTTGGTACTTGTGGTGAGGAGTAGGGACAGCCATTAGCTTTCTGCCTCTCATTGTCTTTGCTGGAAATAATTTATTTCTCCATACTAGCTGCAAGCAGTTGCAGAAGTGAATTCTGCTGCTGCTAACTGGGCGGTCCACTGTTCTGCCAGCAGGCCTCCTGCAGGCTGTCAGCATGATTGCAAGGGTAATCAAAATCCACATGTTTAAGGTATCATTGGGTTGGTTTTATTCAGGAAAAACACATATATGTCTGCTTACATCCAATTTTAATGGGAAGAGAGTTTAAAAGGAAGGATATCTAGGAGTTAACTACTTCACAAATCCTTTTCCCCCACTTTCATTTAACTGAACAACAGAATTTGTTAGCCGTTTTTCAAGCTAAAACTAAATTCTCGATTTAACAAAAGTTCCATGAAAATTTCAGCTAATGCGTAACAGACTAGCAAACAATCTGTACCTGTTTCTAAATACAGGATTTAAGCAGTGGTATAAATCAAATCATTGTATTATTCAATCAGGTTGTCAGACATCCAAAGAGGGGGGAAAAAACAACAAACAAGTGTGATCACAACCATTAAATGTAATACAATTATGAGATTTTATTAACAGAGTATACAGTTCTGAGGAGCTGAGGTACATTAGCAACATATTTCAACATAAATATTGAATCAACAGCAAGATTAGTGAATCATTGCTTTCCTAAAGGATTACACTGTCTTCTGGTGAAAATTCGTAATAAGCAAGCCTCTTCTGTAGGTGATGCATGTCAGAGCACCACAGCTGATATAAGTGGAGCTATAACAATCATAGAAGAAGATGACCCAGGCCAAAGATCTTAAGAGAACTGCTGAAGAAAGCCTAGTAAAGCCCGTATTCTTTTCCTTTTCCATTCAGAAATTCCTTTTATTACCATAAAGTAGAAAATCTTTGCTAACAAAATACCAGGAGACAATATCAGCAAGACAAGTTTCCATCAATGTCAATATAATCTTGATAAAAGCCTCCAAACACAATTAAAATAATAGTGTTAAACTATTAAGTCATCAAAGCCAGAAGCACCACACTCGGGTACTGGCATGCAAATTATAGTTCAATCTATGTATTTGTCTGCCAGAGCTTGCAAAATGCATATTAGTGCTTGATTGCTGAGAGCTTAAAGCAGAAATCCATCCTCTGGCATTCTGTTTAAGAGAACTGTATTGATATTTAGGCAACAGAATCAGCTGGCTTATGCATGAAATTTATACCAGTAATGTTTACAAAGATCACGCATGTTCTAATTCCAGTAAAAACAGGGAGGTAGGGCTGGGGAGCGAAAGAACTGTGTCATTGTTGGCTTACTAAAAAGAACCTGAAACTTTTACAATTGGTGTGACAAAAACACTCACAGAATGTTAGGAAAAGGATCTATGCATTTTATTCCCTGTCACCTTTCCTAGTCCTACATAGTTGTTTTTCAAAAGCATACAAATCACTGTAGAACTTCTCTGTAACTTGAGCTTACTTAGGAGACCTTTCACCAATGATAATTAATCAGCCACTGTGAGCACTACTGTGCCTGCTACGTGGTCCTTTCAATGCAATAGGCACAGACTAAATCTGGAGATTGAAAGTCAAAAAATAAATTTAAGAGCAGAATGCAGTGAGGAATAAGAAAAAATGGGGGGGGGGGGGCATGGGGGGTGGAAATTATCAACTAACTTGAGTGATACCAAGACATTAATAATAATTACTAGGAAATACTCTAAATTTAGCCCTCTGAGATTATGCAAGTGTAAAGATAACACACTTTATTCAGCTTTACAAACTTCAAGAAATCTCACTCCCTGTGGAAGTGAACTACTATACAACACAGAGGCCATGTCAAGTCCAAAATTAACAGAAGTGAACAGATTTCATACAATACATAGACTAACACTCAATTTGCAGCACACCATGGTACTGAATAAACTTAACAATGAAGGAAAGCAAATCTGCTATGAAAAAAAAAGGGAAAAAATAGTGGCAAAATTTTGTTTTCCTTTGAATCATATGATGTGCTTTTGAAATATGATAGCTGAATTCCAAAAGCTATAATGAACCCACCTCTACAAGTAAAAATGAGCAGAAGAGATCTAATAGACAAGATAACAACATATTTTTTGAAAGCAACATGTTTTTCTTGAAAAGAGTGCAAAGTAATTTCAGCAATCTGAACTCATTTTCCCTCTACTACCTTCTATTGTCTTAAGCCCTTACAAAGCCACTCTAAACAGCTGGCAATACCATCAAGAAAAAACAAACAGTAGAAGTTTTGGAATCTGCCCTCCCCCAGGTGCAAGGCCCATTCTGTATCTAGATGGTGTCCCCAGAAGTTGATATTAGGTTGTGGTTCAGCCTGATTCCCTGCTTTGTCCCTATTTTCTCTCACATAAGGAAGAGGAAGGGAAAGAGCAGTCATGGAACAGAGGCACAGGACATGAGAGGCACTGAGGGCTGAATGGGGGGCAAGGGTGGTGCACAACAAAACCAGAAGCAGAGATGTTTTGGCACAGGAGGTTTGTTTTGTTTGTTTGTGGTTTGTTGGGGCGGGGGGGTTGTGTTGTTTTTTGTTTGGTTGTTGGAGTTTTGGGGTTTTTTTTATTTCTGGTGTTCTATCATAAACTGAGAATCAAAACTCTTTCCTCAGAAAATAAAGCTATTAATACACCAGTGCAACTTTAGCCTCTGTCCAAGCAGTGCCAGAACCAAAACAAAAACTTCACTTTTCAATGGCATAAGATCTAGAATGATTTTCAAAACTACATTCAACATATAGTTATTCACACGATAAAAATAAATTAACAAGGAAACTGTAAAGAACAAGCACTTCCCCTGATCTAAATTCCTCCTCAATCTGCAACATCTTTATCGCTTCATGGAGAAATTCCATTTCAAATGGAAAAAGATGTCAAGTTATGCAGTAAAGCCCCAGACTATGGTTAAAAGTATAGAGCAAAGGTTGCAAAAACCCCAACCCTCTGCATCTTCTGTCCATATATTATATTTATCAGTCAGTGGAATATTTTCCTAGTTCTAAGGTCTCAGAACGATACCTAAATCCCAGCTCTTTTGAACTAAGCTTCAGCTCCTTTCTAGTTATTGATGTGGAAAAGTTTTCATCCACAAGCATGTATTTGCTTCAGATATACTACACTCACAATTTTGGAATAAATATCAGAACTGGTATGCCAACTTGCCAGCTGACCAGCACTGCCACCATTAAACATCCTTCATTGACCAGCACTGACCACAACACCCTCGACTAGCAGTGTGTTTTGTAAACTGCATAGTTGTCACAGCTCAACCTAGCTCTTCAGTCATCTTATATTTGTAGCCTCCAGCCTATCATCATATGGTAGTGCCAACATTAAATGTCATTTATTGTTCTTTCAGTGTAACAATCATATGCACAGCAGAAAAACTATGAAATTAAAGTACTGCTAGAAAGAAGAAATAAAACCTTTTTTTTCTTGCTGCGATAAAACTTCATGCTAACCACACATCATCGTAACATCAAAATACACATAACTATCTTAGACAAAATACTACACAGCACTGTGAAATGCTATGTTTGTTAAGGTGATAGCATATAGTATATTATTTCAAACACTAAGTTATGATTAATGATTGAGTATCTGTTTGCAAATTGAAATACACAAAAGTTACCTTCCCATACACAGAGAATTTTCTCTCTGCCCTGATCTGCCACCATCAAAACCATTGTTAACCTTTCCCTGGGTTTGTCAGGACTTGGGATCAACTCCTTATCTCTCATATTTACTGCTCAGCCTGAAACTGCTGATTGCTACATATTGTTGCCTTTATGCCTGTCGAACCAATTTTGCTGAGAGCTAGCCTTGTGTCTGTATGCGTGACCCGTATAATTCTTTTTCCCAAATCCCTGTTAATTTTATCTGTGCTTTTCCATTAAAGAGAATAGACTGATAAGAAATGATTGAGATCAGAAGATAGTATAGCTCCACAGTTAAACTGGGATATGATTATTATTGAAAATAATTTATAAATGCAGAATTATATAGATTGAATTTTTGGTTCTAAAGTGACTCTAAAGAACCTGGAAGCTAAAAATCAACAATATGCTCTAACTATAAATTAAGTATACTCTATCTGGAAGTTACTGGTTGAAAATTTGTCTTAAATTACTGGAAAACAAAGTTAAAAAAAAAAATATCCCAACTATCCATAGTGCAAAAAAACGAGGCTGAAAAGTTCAGCCTCTGAAATATTCAGTTTGGAGCCCAGTTCACAACCAGGGCAACAACAAAAGACATGAAAACAGACCAAAGGTCCTCACAGCTGCATCCTCAGTTGTAGTAAACAAGCTCTGCTAAATTATTTCATTCACTGAGTTGGTCTGTATTTTGGCATACTGCTGTCTTGTTACTAAATCACTACACTGAACTTCAAGTGGATAAAATGGACAATAAGCAACAAAACAAGAAAATAATTCAAGGGCAGTTAGAAAGGATCTTATATAAGCTAGTTCTCTCACTTTTAAAACCAGTTCACCCATCCTTAGTAAGAGATCTCTCAAATGACAAAAAACATAGGAAAAATCTTGCCAGGCACTAACTAGCTGTCTTTGACTGCACTGTTTACAAATCTGTAGTAACATTTCTTCCATCTGTTCTGCAGTTTCCATCTACAAACTCAATTTTAAAAAATGAAATACATTTCTTTCAGACCTCTTCCAAAGAGGTCTTCAAGCTATTATGGACAATACCCTAAAATTTAGACAAGAATAATAAAGTAAATCAAAAGGGACAGTTTGTATGAGGGGAAAAAAACAAAACACCACCAACAACAAAAAAGCCAAACAAAACAAAAATAAACAACAACAACAACCAAAAAAGACACTCAGGATATGCTGAGAGGGTTCTCAAGAGAAAATTGTAAAGAAATAACAGCTTAGTTCACATTCAGCCATTAACTACCTCCTCACTATATTAGTTAGCTAACAAAGCTGTTTGGTTTAAAACATCACTGTAAAAAGCTAGCCAGTTTTCAAAAGCAGAGTTAAGTGGAATTTTATATTATCTCTAACAATTCCACGGCAAAACAATCGGTAGTTTCTGAAAATTAAAGTAAAAAAAGTTCTCTGTTACTTTAAGCAGGCAACTTTAAAGCTATTAAGGAGTTCATTTCTACAGGCCCAGATATTCCTTTGAAGAAATTCAGATTTCAGATTCAAATTTCTTTAGAAAAAGCCCTAATGCTGGTTCTGAAACAAATGGCACTCCTTAAAATGAATAAATATTTAATGTCTGCTTGCTCAGTGACTAGTTATGTGCCCCTGTTCACTTAGCCAAGCATTTACAATGGAACCACATCAAAATTATTTTTACAGTAAATCTACTAAAGCTCTTTGTGATGATGTATATGTGCCTCTCTATTTCTTTGAAACCCATGTAAAGGAGACATAGAGGAGATTTCATTTCTGTTATAATAAACCACTACCTTTGCTATTATTATTGCTCAAGCACAGCACTTGATTCCACAGCTATATCTAAAAGACCAGGAACTTCATTATGCATTACTACCATTACTACTAAGCAAGAGCCTAACACTTTAAAGGGCTCGGTAACTGAGAAAATACTCCAGACATTGCTGGAATTAAATAACGTGACAGTTATGAATACAGCTCATGTTTCTGTCTTCATTTACAAGATGTAGTGAGTCAGAAAAGTAGCACCAGAATATGATTAAGAAGAAATGCTTTCTGACAGCCTGCTCTATGGTGGCTGGTGAACATTGAGTCACCACCACCCCGGCACAGCATCTTTTCTGCTTGGTATTTGCCATTCCATAATTAGAACAAACGACATACTCGGGACACAGCCACATGTTTTCAGTTAACTTTCTGCTTAAGCACATTTAGGGAGTCTGCTGTTCCTGCCTCAAAAGGTAAGGCACACAATCATGAGCTGCGCTGCCTCCATTTCAGAGACAGTCCTATTATTATAAAAGTAAATGCCACCCACTCGCTAACACTGGAGACTAATTTACTCTGCAACTGCTGCTTTGTGAAGAGGGTAAAAATCACACTGCCCATTCCAGCAGCTATGGTTAGAAAAGCAAGAAAATTAGATAATACTGTGTCTTCACCACCCATCTTATCCCCCTCAGATTTCCTCTTCCTTTCTTTTCTTCTTTCATTCTTGTTTCTTTCTTTGTGTTTATTTTTAATTTCAGCTTGTTTTGCTTATTGCTATTATTTAAGTACCACTTTTTCTAAAAGTGTAAGAGGTCACTGTGGTACCTCTGGTCATGAATCCATGTGGGGAAAAAAATAGTTTTGAAATCCTTTTTGTTCATCCTTTGATTCAGTTTTTGAAGCTTTGTCTTTTAAGAGGAAGTTCTTGTAAGCAGGTCAGCTAGTGAGCTTTGACTTCAATGGCTATACTGAAAACTGACAGCTATATGGATTCATTAACCATATGGCACTGAAAGGAAATCTTTACACCCCAATTATTTAGGCCCAATTTATGTTAAAAAAAAAGCTCCATTTAACTTGCACTTCACCACCTCTAAATCAATTTAAACACAAAAATGTTCACAGTGTGAGGAAACAAAACAGTGTTAAATAAATATGCAAGTCATCCAATGAAATAAGAACATTTAAAAAACAGGGAAAAAAAAACCCAACCAAAAAACAATGGCCAATGCTCACAACACTGAGGTATGCATACCTGCAGGGGAGAACATTAGTTACATCAGCATCAAAATGAATTCTTTCAGTTCAATTAATTGGCATTGCAATTAATAGCATAAACAAGATGCAAAAAAATATCTAATCTGTTTGCAAATCAGCAGTGGTTTTTTCAAACTTCATACCTGGCATGTATTAGTTTCTATCTCCAGCAAATTACCTTGTCTTGATTCTGGTGAACAACCAGCAGCAAGGAGGGCATGAATACAAATATTTTAGAAGCTCAGTTCTATGAGTACTTTTAAAGAGACCTCTTTTTTAGCTGTCTTACTGCCCATTTTTTTCCCCCTATGTCTAATATTGAGAGCTTTTGTAAAATAGGAAGGGGGTTTATACAGGATGGAGTTGCTCAGAAGTGAACACCCAGTCATTGCTTAATGCAGGGGCTGTAAAGAAATCTTTGCTTTCGTCAGGAGTGTAGGGGAGTGAGTGTTGGTGTTTTGTCCCAGCTCTATAATACATAAAAAAACCAGAGGTGTTATGGTGTACTATATGACTGGTTTAATAGGACTTGCATGGTAGAGAATTGCTAAAATGACTCTCTGATGCCACTTTTACAACCTCTTGCTGTAAGGAACAAGTAGAAGCAAAGAAGGGTGTTGAGGACAATTGGAGCAATTCAATAGCAGGTATATGCCAGCAGCATCACCCTAGTACAAGTATTTTGCCAATAAAACATAGGAGGTATAAATATGCTTATAACCACTGCTGTCCAACAGATTCCTCTAGAAAGCGCCAAGTGGCTGTAGCACAGAAAGGGGAACTTAGCCATGAGGCTCTGTTATGCATGTCAAATGAGGTAGCTGAAGGCATGCATTAATCACTCAGACACATCAAGCTCCTCAGAAGACCCTGAGATGTAAACAGGAAGTTAGCAATTGCTGACCAGGTATTTTTAAAAATGGAAGATAAGATCTCTGAAGGCTTCCCCATAATTTGCATCTAGTCCAGCAGTTAAGCAGATGAACCACAATTTTGCAATAGGGCAATACCTGCTAGAGAATAATTGCAAAATCTGCCTCTTTTTGCTGTTACTACCTGGTCTTTCACTATTACATAGTCTTTCTATCTGTGACAAATGACCCAGCCCCAAGATCACAAGCTGTCCTTGTCCTGTCCCTGAAAGTACCCCCAAGAAATCTGGTGTCTCCTCAGTGCCTCCAAACAGTCAAAGCTACCTAGTTTGAAACTGCACTTACTTGCATTTCACACACTTGATATTAATTAATAAGCCACACCAAAGGGATCAACCTGCCACAAAATCCTTCGATACAAAACATCAAAGTTGAACCACACATTTATTTCCCACTGTGGTAAATGATGTTGCTAATGGGTATATTATTTTATACAGATTATGGGTCCAGGTTGATATTCTTGTAGGGATTCTGTAAATCAGCACATAGACTCATAAACATCAACATTCACCAAAGCAGCGCTAAAACAATCGCATTTGAAATATTAAAGAATTGTTCTTCTGTAAGGTATTTTAAAGTATTCCTTTTACTACAGTGATAAAAGTTTATTGTAGTCATCACCTATTGGAAATCATTATTTATTTTTTAAATATTCATAAAACTTCCATCTCTACAAGATTTTGATTCCAAGCATGGGGAAAAATAATTTCAAATTTTAGAAACTGCTGGCTTAGAATTATTCAGGGATGAAATTTTATTTTGTTACACCCTGTCCTGATCATCTGGCAGGATAGAGTAGAAAAATTGCAGGAATTGAAATGTTTATTAACCAGCAATTAGAGTTAACTAGATTTGTCCTGTCAACTTTAACTTTTAATATATAATACACACCCTTGAGCTAAGTGATAGAAGCTATTCCCTCCATGTATGATTCTCCAAGGGTACGTTAGTAATACTAATTAATAAACGGGGACAAATGACAGTGGTTAACCCATATAATCAGACCCAGTAAGGAAAAGTAGTTTATTTACTGTTTCACTGAAGCTCGTAGGGAATCAATAGCAAATGCTTTACTTGTGTAGGAACTCAATGTTCTAGACATCTCCAGAGATTTCTTGGGCTATAAATATAATTAATACTGCAAAACCTCTGGGGCAGTAATTGCATTACATATTTATACAGCACCAAATATAACAAAGACTCCATCCAGATAAGATCTGTGGGTATTGCAAAATACATGAAAATGTTAAAACTAAATATATTAGAAACAAGTTACTATTGTCTAAGTAATTACTTTAAAATAATCTGTTTACTTAGCATAAACTGTGAGTTTCAGATTATTATTATTAATTTATGGAATATCTGTAACATTTCTTAATGTAAACCTTATTTATAATTAAAGGACATTCTTTCAAGTTTCCCCCCTACAAACTGTGGTGCCTTTTTTTCCATCAAACACACATAAGTTCTATTAATGCTAATGGGAGTTTAGTCTGTACATCAAGGCAAAACAAAGCCTTTTTATGTTGAATGCTTAATTAAAGGTCTATTATAAAGTTGCATATGTGCTATAATGTGCTAAGGATTTTCATATGCAACAACTTAAAATCTTGGAGGGGATTACTTATTAAAGTGTGAATGCATATTTGCAAATAGCTTAGATGCATCCAGCTGCAAAATCAGTACACAGGGTCCAATATAATGATAATCAATTTCTAGAAAGCTTTTTGCATTTCATCAGTGCAACACCCAGTATAGGCTCTCCAAGCCATCAGTTATGTCATATTTCCATCTCACAGAGAAGCTGTGTTTGGGGCTCTATGTTTTTAGCCTATGTCAATGACTGAGGAACATTCTATTTTGTGATGGGCACCTGTAATTTTTTTCTTGAAGAATGTTATAACATGTTAAGTATCACATACCGGGCCTGGTTCTTCGTAACTGTGTACACACATAGAGTGCTGTAGTGAGCAACAGTGGGAAAAAAAAACCCACAAACAACAAAATGAAACAACGACAACAAACAAAAGAGTGGAAGTATGTAGGACTGAATGACATCAAGATGGCAACTGAGGAGGGACAGCTTGCCTATTCAATAGGAGATGAACTGTGCTTGGTGTGTTTTTCGGAGGCTAGGATAGCTACCACCAAGCATGTCAAAACCTGTGTAAGAAACATCCAACTTATATCCTACCTCCTGCTGTTACCTCTTCTATGGACTGCAAGAAGTTTATGACATTTGAGATTCTCTGGAGTCCACGATTACCTCCTTTTGGCTTTTATCCAAAGAGCATTGAAGGATCTGCCTAAGCACCTACACAAATGTACAGCTGCCACCTATGTTCAGGTGTTCCCAAGCCATGTTACAAGAAATGTTGTAGAGTATGTATGGGTAGACTGGCTGTGTAGTCAACATGGATGGTCTTTGGTAGTACATTACAACTCCCAGCACACTTGGTGTAACTCATGGGAGGCACTGCTATTTGGATAGTACTCTGCACTAAACCAAGCTGGACAGACAGTTGCTAGGCTAGACATGGAGATAATGCTAACCTGGTAGCAAAAGATCTGATACCTGCACCCACTCACAGTATCACACTATCGCTAAGGTTGGAAGAGACCTCGAAGATCATCAAGTCCAACCTATCATCACAGACCCCATGACTAGACCATGGCATCAAGTGCCATGTCCAATCCCCTCTTGAGGGGATAACACTGATAACAAACTGATAACAAACTAGAATGACACATTTTGAAAACTGCAGTGTGGGGTAGGAAATGCCAAGTGAGGATTAATTCACTTTTCAATTGTGCAGCTCTTACTGGATGAAACAAATCCATTTTGCATAACTCCTACAAGCCTTTAAGGAGTGGCTGATGGAGGTATGAGAGCAGGAAAGAAAAGATGGTCACGGAAGTACATTGGAAGGCCACAGGAAACGGCACAAGATTTAGGATTGCCCTGTGGCTACACATAAAATCTGATTCAACTCCAGCTTTGCTCATTGTTGTGGATGTTAATATATCAGGTTCTGAAGCTATGGATTATAAAATCACACCATAGGTGACTGCATCACTCTGATTTTACTTGGAAATGTCTTGATAAAATGGAATAACCATTTATGGATATCCTCAACCAATGAGCAGCCCACAGCACTGCCTAATCAAACATTTGAGCATCATAGCCTTAAAATTTACACAGACTGTGATGCATATTTGATATATTTATTAAATTATTTCTATCTGCAGCTGGCAATTTTTAACTGTTGACTTATTCTAGAGAACTTGTCCCTAAAAAAGTGAATTCACAGGAAATTTGGATGTTGACGTTGGCAGGAACAGCAGCATTTCTAAAGCAGGAATAATAAGAATCATATCTATTATTGTTATTTGGCAAAGTGTTGTCAGACTGAATACTCATGTGTCTGTTCCAATGGGAATCTTTTTTCCTCTCACTTGTAGTACATCACTTGTTCTTGAGATCACTTGAGATTCCAATTAATTATTTTCAGCCCTTTCTGAATCTGTAGCTAATCTAAAAGCAAATATGTCCTTTAATGTTGTTTCTGTGTGCGAGCTGGAAAGCTAAATGTTGACCAAATTTCTAACTGCCAAAAACTAATAACATTTTAAAACATCAGCATAAGGGAAACTAATAGGAAACCATCAGGACATATCCCTTAATCATGCTGTAAAGGACAGAGGAGAAACATAAAGTGTTTGACTTGCAGAAAATGGATCCAAGCTCATCTCCTAGCGGTGAGGCCCTATCTGTACATGCAGGAAGGATAAATAAAAGATATGTGAAAAGTTTACAAGGTCTTTGATAGTATGGAAGAAGTCACTAATGGGATGCTCAATCTGATCAGAATATCTTTTCCTATCAGTTAATGATACTTAGGCCATTTTCTTCATAACTACTGAATCTGCAAAGCCATTTACAAACCAGGGCCTTAATGTCTACTGATTAAATGCAACCCTATGATATATTTTGATAAAACCTCCAGGCAGACTGAACTCTGCTACACAGATAGTCAACATCTGACATTGTCTCACAGTCTTCAGTCTCTATATGGGACTACAGCCATCTCATTCTCTGGAATAAAATTAGAAAGCAAAACACTTTTCTTTCACCATCATGCATACCAATTCCACTAACAAGAACAGTGTCTTCTTTTGAAGTTTGATTTACAGGTGCTGTAGAGCCATTGTACTGACTGCATGTCAGTCTCCAAGGAAACTAGTAGTATATATATATTCTAGAAGCATCCTTAGAAGAAAAGAAGTGTTATCAAAAGTATTCTCAGCATAACCTCTGCTATGTGTAGAAGCAGAGTTCAAGGTCTTCTGCTGAATGGTTGAAGAATGTTGTGTTCACACAAAAGCTCCTAAGGAAATAATAGCAGGTCAAGCTAGGCATCTGGCCAAAGTACAGTCTTCAGTTCTGAAAGAGTGAGGAATTTAAAAATACTCTATATAAAGTTTTAGAAAGGCTTGATTTATTGTTTTTTAAATAACTCAGCTTAATTTTAGACTGGTATCTCATCTATATACTTAAGTATTAGCACTTTTGTAATACCTTTCAGCTTTGCTTCTGTTACACTTCTCAGTTCAATCCATATCACCTTGAGCATCTATATTTTAAAGCTGATGCTCAACCTCTACCTAGATTTTTATACAGCTCATTTAAAAAACTCACTTAAAAGACTGATAAGAAGCATTGATCAGGAGGAATGCAGTTCTCTCTGATCCCAGAAGCCAAGCAGTTGGATACCCTATGGCTGGGACACATGCTCTGTGCAGTAGAAAGTCTCTGTTGTAAAAGACAGCATGTGACAGCATGCACTTCCATGATCATTAAAAACTCTCTGCAGCATTTTCAGAATATGTCCAGTAAGTGCAATGTCATTCTTGACCATTAAATGAGGAAATAAATTCTCCTTCTTTCCTACATTCACTTCTAAGTTCCCTTATGGATAAAATAAGTTTTCCTTTTTATCCTAAACAAGTAAGAATATTATTTATTTGAAGTGGAAGTTTCCTCCAGAAAGTGCTGAACTTACCCCATTTAAAAGTTTGGTTACCAAAGTACTTTGGGAACATGCTAAATCAAATGTATTACCTAGCATACAAGATTTGCATTATTATTGCTCTAGTACAGATTGCTAGAAACATAGTTGCTCAATATTGAAATTATTTTTCAGAGTAACAAAACACAAATAAAAGGAACTAAAGAGTAAACTAAATAAAGGAAGTACAAAAAGTGAAAGAGCTCTGCCAACAGCATGTAGTTTTGTTCCCAGCCTGGATCCAAGAGGGTCATGGTAATTCCAAGCACTTTCACAAAAGAGTTTGATATTACTTTTATGAAGCAGTTCTGCTATTTAAATCAGAAGACTAGCATGTGATGTAATTAAGGTCTCATTTACCCCTGTTCACATCTGTGCATCCTTAGGATGCATACAAACACTACCTTCAGTCATTCAAATTGACACAGAAAGCAAAGCACGTTGTTAACAACATGGCAAATCTGTAATTTTCTACAGTCCTTCTATCAAATACAGAAATGAGACAACTGTAAGATAGGTAGCATGTAACAGAGGAGTCATATCTGATTTCTAGAAAAAAATACTCTTTTACCAAATAACAAGCATGCATACATCATTAGCTGTCTTCTATTTTCTTCTCAGAACTGGTGTTAGGACAAAATAGTATTGACAAGACAGTCTGGCCAAAACTTTTCCCAAATCAGCTACCCTGTGGGACATCTGCAGTCATCATTGCATTATTTTCTCATTATGAAATATGATTTAACACAACATTGTGCAACATGATAACATTTTCAAATCCTCATGCTACACTTTTGCATTTCTTATTGAATTTGTCCTGGATTTGCCATATCAATAGACATTTGTTGTTTGATGTTATTTTAGGAAAATACAGATATATTTTCCTATTGATTTCCACATCCCACATGAGAACTAGATTAAATTCACAAAGCTCTACCAAATGTTAACACTTCGTGTAACAGTATATGCCCAAAAGAAGCATCCAAAGTAGACAGCAAAGACACTGTGCCAGAGACATAACAGCAGAAAAGCCTTTTCATCACGATTTGCAGTAACTTCTCTTCTTTCCTTGACAAGCATTTTAATACAGAAGAGAGAGTTTGATACTCATAACAGCATCAATGTATAGTACTTTCCTTGACAGAAAACACAAGTCTGTCTTAACACCAGAAAAAGAGTTAGGGAATCTGACAAGCTTGCTTAGAATCATGTCCAAGAGGGGAAAGAAGATCACATGTTCATAAAGACCTATCTAGTGGAGTAGTAAATTCAGAGAATTTGCACATTTCTACTCTACCAGGGAAGTGATCAAGTCATCAAATACCAAGGGAATAAAAGTGCAATGTGCAAATTTACCAAACAAATTCCAAGATCTGTAATGAGAGACAGACAGACAGACAGGGAGCACAAAGGAATTTTCACCACCTGGCAATGATGTAGATTTAAGTCAATATCACAAAAATCTGCTAGCAACGGTATGAAGTAATTAAGTAGCATTAGTAGTAGTATGCTTGTTATAAGGCACTTGTAAGTAAGCAATGCAGGTGCTTTACAGAACCCAACAACAGCTAATTTTCAGAGAAACCACAAATAGGGTATATCAAATTATCTCCCTTAAGACCTATTAACATTTTAAAATGCTTGGTGGTTTTATGCAGAGAAACGCAAGAGATGAGCTTTTGAAACTAGTGATGAAAATATAATGAGAACAGATTTCTTTTTCTGCTATCAGGCTGGAAAATAATCTGTGCAATACAATACTGGAGGGATAATTACTGCTCCTTCAGACATCTGACCATGTCATATCTATCAGCTATCTTCTCTGTCAAATGCAAGGAAAAAAAATCTGTTTGTGTTCAAACCTGAAAGATCTAAGAAGGTGAGGTGAGTTAATTGGTTAATAGTTGCAGCCCTTCTCCATGTACTTGGAAACAAATTTCTGTTGCAATTTAGCTGCTAGTTCAAACAATGAAGCCTTAATGCTTCACAAAGTATTGATATGGCACTGATGCTGAAACTCTAACAGCAGAAACACTCCAATTGGATAACTTAAATGCTTAAAAACACTTTTAAAGCTTCCAGTAAAACAAGATATAATAATAGATTGATTAGTGTATCTTGACTAATCACAGAATTTTGGTTTTTTTATTGTGGAATTAAAACGAAGGTAGAAAATAGACTTCACAGCTGCAACAGTAATTGCACACAGCAGTCATAAAACAGGGATTAGAAGGTTATTGGTAATTTGAGAATAATATGAAATTACTTCAGGAGTTATTTTAGGCTTGTGTTTTTTTTTCTCTTTTAGGTCAGGCTGTTTGGAGAAGCTTCATACTGCATCCTGAGAAGAGAGAGAATAAAAAATTCACTAGAATAGAGGTCAGTGTTCATTTATTACCTGAATACTGAATATTTGTTTCCCTTTTTTTTCTTTTTCAGTTGTACAACATAACAAATAATATGTCTGATACTAAGCCAAAAAGGAAATAAACATATAAATCCTAGGAAAATGCATGAACATATACTAGGGTCTATATAGATGATTAGTTTTACTGACACTTCCCACTAGAGTTACTCAAACGCTGACCTATTAATTAGTTAAGGTCATCATAATTCTGAATTACTTTATTGTGCTCATTTTGTGTTTGTTTATATTGAATGTATATCTGGACCAAACCAATTTGCTAAGTGAAAATACTGGCTTCCAGAAAATCGATGCTAATGCGCTGAATGTCTTTCATGTAGTCACAGGGTTTTCAAAGGTTGGAAGGAGGATCATAGGCTCTTATTAATTAGTCGTTCATGATCAAAGTAAGCACAATTAAAATTATACCACTGCCTACTACAAGTATTATTAAATGTAGTTCCTGCTCTCTAACTTTGTGAAAGGCAGACTAGGTGCACAGGGAAACCCTTACAACTTGAAAACACGATTTCTGCCACATCAAGTCGAGTCACATTCATTTTGGTAGGATCAGAAGCACTCTTCCATTGGGAAATCCACTCAGAAAACATTATTTCATTGTCCTCCTTTTGGACCCGCTAAGCCTGTGTGAGAAACAGTCTATCTCAGCAGAAACAGAACAGTTTGTGAGACCTAAACAAACATATTGCACAAATGAAAAGCAAACCATGCTTCCTGCTATTTTTCCTTTCATTTTCAAGCATTAACCTTTCCTCTTTCCAAGCCAGCTTAAACCTTCATTTTGGTGAGAGGAAAACCTCCTGATCCTGTCACCTTCACTATTGAAATTCAGTTTAAGGCAACTGGCTTTTCATTTTCTTTCCCCACAAGCAAATATTTTGGTGATCAGCAAAGTCAGCAAGCATTAGACTAAGTAGAAGCATGATCTTCCACACAGCTCAGAAAATACACTTCGTGCCGCACATGTACCATAACCATTCGCCCATAACAAATGGTCTAAGAAATTTGCTTTCCATACATGAGCCAAAAAAGAAAGAAAGATTGATATCATCAGCATATAATTTTCACTTGTCAAGAGAAATAGGATTGTAATCCACATGTTTGCAATGGGAAACCAGTGTACTAACTATTGGAGAAGATGAGCCACTTTTCATGAACAGCTGAAAAATACATTTCCTATGGTTTTGCACATACTCCCTATCCCAAATAACATGGAATGGGCTCCTTACATATATATTTTTTACCTCTGTTGGGACTTTTGTTAAGTGAACATTTTGGAACATTTCTTTCATTAGCTGAAATCTACTATTTTCTGTCAGAAAAGATCATACGACTAAATAAAATGACTATTTGAAAAGTCACAGTAGTTAAATTTGCAGTATTACCAACTTTGATGTAACATTAAAGAATAATGTGAAGATCTTTCAGATTAACTTCAACACAAGCTTAGATCTCCCCATAAGCTTTCACAGAAATTAAAAAGGAGAAACATAAGCATGTATAACGCTTTAGGATTCAAAAAGTTTGCTTCTTCCAAGATCAGCACTTATAAGTGATCTCAGGTAGACATGTCCCAATTTTTAATAGCATTTCTGGTTTTTTATAAAATTATTTCCACTTTGTATTTACTATTTATTTATCTTCACTCATATTTCTTAAATACATTTTACTGCTCCCTTGTTGGCTACAAGGAAGAGACAGAAAGATAAAAGCAGTCAACATTAAAACCTGCAGCAACTTCTCAATTTACAAACATTCACATCCTCAATTTTACACTTTGTTAATGTTCCACTTGGTGCTAATAGGTGCTTCTGATGGGTGCACAGATACTGTATGGCTAGCTTTATTCCCTCGCCTACAGGTTTGCAACTGTGGCACAAGAAACATCTAACAGATTAAATACAAAGGAGCTTTTGTTCCTGGATCACAAGCAGTAGTCATGAAAAAAGGAATCAGCTCTAATCCTGTCGAAGGAATCAGAGCTTTACGACTTTTTTTTTTTTTTTATCTTCCCCACTTGTGCAGAGACTGAAGATTCTTATTTTCTCTTCTCAAAGAAATAAAATGCAGCGCTGGTTGAAACATGAGAGATTAGGTTAACCTGGGAAGTAGAATAGCTCCAAAGATATCAGAGTCACTGGTGGGCAGGGTGCTCATTTGGGATTCATGGGAATGACAAGTCACAGAGCACAGGTCTCCCACACTCCAGGTAAGCATCTCAACTACTCCCCTGGATTACTTATGGTCCCTTCCTCTCTATGTATTTTATTATGTCACCAGACATTTAGAAATTAAGCAATGCAATAAATCTTCATGCCAGTGATGTGCTTCACTAGTTACAAAAGGCTTAATCAGAAATCAAATATATTCAGTTTTTACATTTAGCCCACATCTGGGGGCTAAACTGCAGCATTTGCTCTATTTCCTGATGACTCCTCCCCAGCAGAGAAGAGACTGGGACAAGGAGAGAAGGCCCACAGGTAGAAACGAAATAGCTAAAGTTTTGTTGTCATGATTTGTCCTTTTTATTGGTATCAAAACCCAAATACTTAATTTTGTTTAATCACAAGGTATTTAAATTCGTGTTGCATTTGCACTCTGCTATTCTGATTATGTGACTGAAAAAAATTTTTGCAAAAAACAGGAATGGGGCAAAAGATTTGCTTATGCAAGATACACATAAGAGCTATGAAAGAGTTAACAGATCTCTTACATACCAGCATGTTGTCATTGCTACAGATTTTCACCACACCGAGTATACTCTTGTATGAGAAATGTATTTGAGATAACATATGACTATTTCCTTTCAGCAATAAATATAACACACTCTTTCTGCATCATGCATGAAGTACACCTGTCATTTTATGCAAATTAGCACATCATCATCCAAATTGGATCAATCCATCTGCCACTAAAATTTAGGAATATATTATCAGCACCATGCATAAGGAGTTATGCATACAAATCCCTGCACATCAAAATGATTAAATACCAATGAGAATATTAAAATATTACAAATAATAGTCAATATGGCAATCTTATATACCTAATGCTCCATGTATTTCCCAGACTTCTTGCTCTAAGATTGAAAAGTAGTAAAGAAGATACCTTTCACAGAGTGGCCAAACAAATGAAACAGAAACATGTTTTTTTCAGCATGATATTGTAACTGCTATTTCCATGCCCAAAAGTGACCAATTAATACAATGGATAACAGCATTTACAATAGCAGGTACGAAACCATCTATTTTAAGAGATCAAGCTCTTGCTGTAGACAGGTCTCTTACAATGTGTGTTTGGCAACTGCCAAGGAAGAATCACCCTAAACTTTTGAATATTAAAAGGTAGGTACTCATAGTCATTTTATATCACTAGGTATCAAAACATGCATGAATATAATTTAATAATTCAATGTATCATTCCATTCTAATAAAAAGACAAACTTTTTTTGCAGGTACTGCACAGGGGTCGCATCTTTTTAATGGCTATGTGCTTTGTTTAACCTCTGGAGGTACAAGAAAGGAGGCAAAAAAATCCACTCTGGATTTACAGTATACATTCAAAGATGTCTGTCTTCTACCCAGAGAAATGTATCTCCCAATAGTGGTGCTGATATACAGATGGAGAACTTTGGTGTGAATAAATGTAGGAATGCACTGGGGGAATGTGACATTTTCCAAAGGCATATAAATAGCTAGACAGGAAAGATATTTTTATTTTATTTTTTTCCCCTGGAAGGAAGAAGTAAATATATGAGATCATTGGTAAATATTTTGGGCTTGACCTCCTCCTAGCAGAAGGTAATACAATGAAGCTTAGACTTTTAACAGGTAACACCAGCTAAAATGTATCACCCAAAGTATACTTTTTCTGGGGTTTTCCTGGCAGCCAAAACATAGGCATCTAGCATCATTTTGGGTGATGTAGATTAAGATCTCCTGATTCCCACTTCCTCTCCAGAGGGGCACAACATCCTTTGTGACCTGTGGTATATTTGCCAGCCCTCTGCAGGTAACCTGTATACCAAAGCCACCTAACAAGGTACTAGTTTAAGCAAGTGCCATAAGGAATGACTCCTTGTATCTAAAGGCTGAATGTGAAGCCACAGATGGCAGAGGTGAGTACACAGCCTGCCCTCAGCCTCCATGCATCCTGGGAAGTGCAGCTGAGTGGAAGGGCTAATATTTCTGCTATGTTGTTCCTCCACAACTTCTTGGGTAATTGGTCATGTGAAATAATATCTTTTGTATAAAAAAGACTAAAGAAGTCTTTTTAATTTAAAATTACTGAAAATAACAAGCCAGAAAGCTTAAATTGAGTAGCCAAAGACATATGACATAGCATCCAAGAAATTACTTTGTGCAGGCTGCAATCCTTATTTGGATTAAAATTGGCATTAAAATCTCCACATCTCTATATAGAGAGTCAGCATTTGGAAATTGGGATTTCACAAACTTCAGTAAAATATGAGTTGGTCAATAAGTGCAGGGCTACTTCTTTCTTCCTCAGCATGCCTTAGTCACCGACTGCTGTGTTCTTGGATTTTAAACTTTAGCACATTAAGCAGCTGTGTGACATGGCTTCTGGTTCCCTGCTGGAGTATATTCCCTGCTTCCCAAAAAATCATTGCATGCCATTGTAGCTCACACTATTATTGTAGGATTTTGATGTCAACTGGGCAGAAAAAAAGGAAATGAAAAAGCTCATAGCCCCCTGTTGTTTCTCTAATTTCCATTAGTTGATCCCTGCTACCAAATACTTCCGAGTGAATCAATCAGACATCGGCCGAGCAGGTACGTTTCCCAAATTTAGGCCCAGGTTGTAATACTTGTAATGAAATACATAACTTCTGCCCTGTTACAATACAGACTTAATGGACAGTTAGTGTCTAAGGCTTATATTGTTCAGGATGATTACAGCACAGAGATTAACATATAAATGGTACGGACAGGCAGACTAAGAACTCAGTGTTTATATAAGCTGTAGTAAACCCTCAGTAGGTCCATGTCTCACAATGAAGGACAAATTCAGATATAAAGTAGGTGTAAAAGACATAACAGCATGACTTTCTGTATCTGGGGATCTCTAGCCTGCAGAAGAGAAGACTGAGGGGGTATATTTTCAATAGTTACAAATATCTAGAGTGAGTATTAAGAGGATGGGTCCAGACTCTTTTCAATGCTGCCCAGTGATAGGACAAAAGGCTACAGGCACAAACTAGAATGCAGGAAGTTCCACTTAAACATAAGGAAAAACTTCTACATTTGAAGCTGACAGAGCACTGGAATAAGATGTCCAGAGAAGCTGTGGAGTCTCCTTCTCTGAAGGCTTTCAAAACCCACCTGAATGCATTCCTGATGTAGGTGAACCTGCTTTAGCAGGGGAGATGGACAAGATGATCTCCAGAGGTCTCTCTAACCCCTACTATTCTGCGATACACACTGGCTATCTAGGCTGTTGCCCTTTATGTCACACATTCCAAAATCAAGTCAAGCCCCTTCTTTGATCACAAGCCCCAGCAGGTTTGTGATACAGACTTCAAGTTCTGTAATGCTGATTCACAGAAAATGCTTCCTGGATGTATCCTTAGAGAGTGAGAGAAGAGATTACACTGGTTTACGTTATACTAGATTGTATTTCAAACTAAAAGTAATCCCATGCATATGCATATGATTAACTTTGTCAGCTATGACAAATGTAACTTTTACAAGGAGAAGAAAAGGCATTGGCACGACATAAGAGCTATGCACAGCACACTAGTTCAAATAGCAGAATTTAGACCATGTACAGGTCCTTCACAAAGTTTTGAATGTTGTTTATAAAGTCAGTAAAAGTGTTTGCCAACTTTTTTAGAACTGTAAGGAGCAGATTACACAAAATTGCTCAATGAGCAATTAAAAAAAAACAAACAACAAAACAACAACAAAACACCCTGGGGATATTAGGGAGACATTTTAAAGACAAAGGTTAAAAGCAAGGCTGCAGTCACTGCTTGTATGAAGATTAGAACTGAAATGAAATAATTTAAAGTTGAAAATGTAAAACTATTCCTGAGAACACAAAAATGTCTGATGTGGGGACTTTAGCAGCCCTGAGAATTATGGTTTTGGCATGTAAGGAAGACAGAGAAAATAATTTTGGAAAAGGCATGAAAGGTAGCCATGCACATCAAAGACTATGACCTGTGATTAAAAGAAGCTTTAAAGATAGCAGACAAATGTGACTGGTTAGGGTAACCACAGATCAAATTTTTCTTACACCTGCACTTCTTTAAAGACTTTCTACAGCACAGCAACGTCATCTTAAATCCTCGTGTTTCATGTCCTGAGCTCTCTGCTGTAAAGCCCTAAGAAGATCTTTAATGATGAGCAGTCTTTTGAAAGGATAAGATATGTATTTCAAAGCCTCCATAAAGTCATTGTGCTACAGTTTTTTACTGCACACTGGAAAATGTAACTATCAACCAAAATATACTAAGTGTCAGATGAAAGTTACCCACTGAGACAAAAAGCCAAAGAGCACATAGGTATAGATATCACACATTCTTAAAAAGACAAGAATTTATATTTAGATTACATTATAAATGGCCCACCTTGTAGAAAATATAATCACCTTCCAGTTTCTTTGTCATCTCTACTCTCCTGTTTCACCAGACTATTCAGTTTCATCAAGCAAAGAATCATCTGCATTACACTTGTGTAAGCAACAGCTTCCTTCATTTTTGTCAATAATATGTACAGAGGCCCCAGCACACAGTCTGTGTCACACACACTTAACCATGAGGTTACAGACCTCACAGGATTACTCAGTGCTACACTTGGGCAGGTGTGTCAGAATGAGAGATTGCATCCATAGCACTATAATGCAAGCCTATAGTGTCATCTTCCCATGAGGAGACATTATTCTGTTATTTTGCCAGTGTGTTTTTAACAGAATTCACTCAATATTCATTGGAAGGTTTGGGGTTTGTTGTTGTGTTTTAAATAAAAATTCAATCACACATTTTTAACCAAACACTGTGAATTAGCATTGCTTTGTATATTGCACATTTTTGTATGCACAACTGATCATGTGGATCTTACAGAATCTCAACAGATTTTGTAGCAATAGTGTGAGACAGAGGTAATGGTTAATGATGTAATTAGTGAATTGAATTTCTCTGGAGAAAATGGCCCTTGCAATCTGCCAAGCATAGGGCCCAGAATAAGTTATTTGAAGGGCCTTTTCATTCTCCTTAGTGTGTGAAAATTATCTTGTTCTAAACAGAGATTAGAAGAAACTGAATGCATACCTGAAGAATCAGGAAAAAGTAGTTATGGTCAAATGCACTGCTTGTATAGGCTGACAAAGTCCCCTTGATGTCAAGAGAATTTAGCCCTTACGTGATATGTTTCCAATATTTAGCCAAAGTACTCTCTCAGCACACCACCAAAGCAACTGCACAAGTCTGTCCCCTCTGCAGTGTCTGTAGATTGATTCTCTCTTGGCTCATCAGCCTGCCAGAATGCCACAGTTTCAGAAAAATTATGTTGGAGAGCCTCAGAAGTATTTCCTTCTCCTATATACAATAGCAAATGCCTTCTATTTGCAGGCAGAATTCACTCATTTCCATTTCATTCTACACCATGATTCATAGATCATTTGCCAAAACAGCATTTAATATGGCATGCAGTCAGTGATTTTCCATTCTCTCAATCGCATTGTAACAGTGACTCATGATAAAAACTACAAAAGTGATCTAGACAATGTCTCTGTGGTTCTCATGGTATTCTAAGACAAAAATTAAAGATCAAGTTCTACAGATTAAAAATTGTAAACATCTGATAAGTGTTTCCCAAGGGAGGCAAAAGTTTCAAAGCTCCTCTCCTTGTATTCCCTTGGGTGAAGTCAGCAATTGGAAATTAAGTGTTTGAAGATTACTTTTTAAATCATTTCCTTTTGACATATGATATCATTATCTCTAAGAAATACTCCCACTAGAGTTTTGCAGCTTTTTCCTTTTGCTTACAGCACTACTTTTTTTTTCCAGAAGTCTTTCTTAACTTTCCTTAAGACAGTCTTTTTCCTCTATCAATTACATTTTCATCTACTGAAAACATTTAAAATCATGTTTAGATTAGAAGCCCTTGAAAACATGAAAAAAAAAAAATCCATCATAGGAAACCTAGCAGTGTAGAAGAAGATAATAAAACTTGATTCATCCATTCTTATTCTCTCCAAATTCTATAAGTTAGGCTGAAGCATGACATGAATGAAACTGGAACAATTAAATCCTCCTATTTATGTCTCCAAAGAACAGACACTAGATCTATTGCAGTAACATCTGCAGATTGATAGTACAATTATATTTCCCAGCAAACCCCTCCCATCTCATAACAATGTAAGGAACACCAGTTTGCCAGCTCACTAGACACAGACCTGTAATTCTGGCTGATGTTGAGTCATTTAACACAGCAAGCTAATAGACCTATTTGCAAGCCCCCAACCTTCTGGACACCTTCTGCCTCTGCAGCTATACCATTTCATCTCTCAAATTTTAAGTCTGCAGACTGCTTTCAGTACAGTAGTCGAGAAACTAAAGACAGATATGAAAAGCATCATCAAATACCAGTACTCTTTCACAAGATCTAGTAGGGCTAAAATGCTGCTTAGTAAAAGTCTGTCAATTTTCAAAACACATTGTTTAGAGATGGTGGAAAAACAACAACAGAACTGGCAACGTTACTAGAAAGCAGTACTATTACTCCTGCTTAGCTGCAAAAGCAGGACATGGGCAGATGAAAATTTGGTGGTAGGAACATAGCCAGGTTTACTACTTACTGGCAACCTTCTCCTTACAGTTAATGGTTATTTTCAGTCTGTTTGGCACACAAAAAAAAAAAAAAAAAAAAAAAAAAAAAAAAGTAAAAAAGTATTCTGACCACTAAATATCATCTACAGGCAGATAGATGCCTTGATGCCTTGGCAGAGAGATGCCTTCTGGCTCAAATTGATTCACCAGGCTACTTAACGGATAGCTAGTGATTGCTTTGAGCCTGCGCACCAATGGAAAGGCAGGCAGGTACTAAACACTTCTCCTTGTCTTTCCCACCCCTATTTATTTTTCACAGGTTTTTCCTCTTCTAACTGTACTTCTTTCATGGCCCATTATAAGTGGATGGTAAGCTAAGTAATGTTTGAGTTAGATGTTGGAATCCACTTTGTTAAATATACTTGGAAATCAGGCAAAACACACTTTAGTCACTGCTGTTGAATCTATTATTTCAGGGTGGACAAGGATAAGAACAAACAGTATTATTTAAAATGAAGCAATGACTTTACAGTTTTCTCCTTCTGGCAATAAGGGTTGTGCATGACTGGGTAGGCCAATGACCATTTAATGGAAAAATAAACATAGTAATGACTATTCTATTCATTTCTGAGAAACAGTATCCAGCAAGCCATCAATGAGAATACGTGTCCAGCAAGAAACACTCACCTGCTTTCCAACATGAAGGTTATGGAGCCATCTTTCATTCCAGCCAAAAGTCATGCACCCAGTTCCCCTCAGAGGAAAGGTCTGCTCTCCCCAAGGAAAGTGCTTGCAAAATTGATGTGCCTTTTCCTTTGTCACCATTCCCAAGTGCCATGCACAGAGATGCCAGCCTTTTCGGTAGTCTGGGACATTCAGCAAATTAAAGCCACTCACATGAGGATCTTTGCATTAGGGCACTTGATACATGGCAATTTTGGAAATAATTGTATTACCAGTACTTTGTAAGATGCCAAAAATCTTAAAGGTGAACAAGTGACAGCAAGCATGCAGAAGAAGCCAAGTATGCAGGCTTTTCTGAACCTCCAGTGTCAGGAAGGTGATTTAGGCTCCTCCTCAGGTTAAATTCAGCTCCCAAATGAAACCCACGCCCTACAGCTGTTGAATCCAGGTGCCTTGTGGGTACTATATACAGCTCCCTGTGAAGAGAGCCTGCTGTTCTCTGTCAGAGATAGTAAAACTACAGGTTAATGACTTAGAATTCATTTAATGTTTCTGTAGTAGCTGCAATATATATGGAAAACTCTTCAAGTAGCACCATTCCTGTTCTGACAACTCCCAGGTTGACAGCCCAGAAGGGTTGTGCTCAATTACTTTAAGTCTTTGTTATCCAGTAAATGGAAAGGATGGAAATTAAAGCTGCACTATAATTAGATACAAAAGTAATTTAGATTTATTAAATTATTGCAGACCACCTAGTTCTTATGAAGCTACTTCTGAACAGTGTGTCTGACTAAATCTTTTAAAATATATTGACTGCCAGTTTTAGCTCACATAGCAGCTCTTCCATTCAGTAACCAAATTGTTTCATGTAGAGATTAACCCAGTGATCCCAGACTTGAAAGGGAATGCTGCAGGACTTCATTCATATTCTAGCACCAGCATTCTTTTGGGAAAGGCTAATTAGTCCACAGTAATAGCAAAGTGATGAAACCTGAACCCTGAAGGAAATGCTGAAAGATGGCTCTGCTGAGGTGCTCAGGCAAAACAGTAAAATTTCTGTATGTCCTCTAAATAAAATCTGTGTTATCCTACAGGATCAACAAAATTATGTGAATTAGATTACTAAATAATTACCTGGATATTATATTTAAAAGTGGCTGCTAAATGTGCAGATTTGGCATGGTGTTTGTGATGCAACACTGATCTCTGTAGGACACATCAGCTAGCAAGGACTTTTAATGGGAAATTAAACTGATGAAGAAATTTTTATTTTATCCTTTAAAGTCAAAAGATTCTTTTTTTTTAATGATAAATTGCAAGACCCATTTCAAGAGAACACAAACCTCATACAAGCTTCTGGCTTTGATTTACAGCTTTATGAAGTATGCAAGTTCTGACTGAACATAATTGTTAATTTGCTCTTTGAGATCTTGTAGCAGTGAATAACTGTTGGAACTACACCTTATATGATGTTTGTGAAATACAAATCAAAATATATTCACACATGCTTAAAATATCTGCAAATATCACAGATTTGGGACACAAACTTGGAAAGAATGACAAAGGTCATTAATTTTACACAATTGAGTAATAGCAAATGAAAATTTCCATCTGAAAAGTTACTTAATTAGGGAATCTAAAGCAACACAAAAAGTCTACCTTATTAATCTTAATATTTTAGAAAATTGATTCTGAATGCTTTTATTTGCCTTTTTTATTGTTCTTGATAGTAATTTTTAAGACTTAATCTTTTCTAACAACATGTCAAGGCTTTAATAAGACTTTCAGTGTTGAAATAAAACCCTTTCGTTTTCTGCCCTGACAACCAGAATAGATTGCAGTTTAGATTTTGACTATATCACATTTCCCTCTTGCTAGCATATCTGAGGGTATTAGAGAGTTATATCCAGACCATCTGCTTTAGACAGACAGTTTATGCACAGTTCAGAGCACTGTCAGGGAGCTTGATTTCCCAAAATAGCATTGGAAAGAGAGACCTCCAGTTTGGAATACCAAGGGCCAGATATTTAAAGTGAGACAATCTGAGTACCCCAGAGGTGGTAAATAAACCAAGTAGCTTGGGCAGTCATTAGCATGTTTCCTATTAAGCTGCATTTTTCAAGTCAAACTCTTAATTGTTCATAGTAGCAAGAAATTTTAGGAGGCTATAGCCTGTGCTCAGGCACTTGAAGGGCATCTGTCATGAACAGTCTTCATTCTACGCTTGTAGACAGGTAAGAAAACTACTTCAAATGTTTTCCCACATTGAAAAAGACCATCTGCTATTTCATTTTGCAGGCTAATCAAATATTTGAGTAAAACTCATTAGAATTAAGCAATAACATGTTTCTCTAAAATTGTCCACAGGAGAACCAGGAAAAACATGTTTACATCCCTTATTGCTTGTCAAGAGCTGCTGCAAATAACTGTGTCAGAACTTATGCCACAGTCAGCTTGGAGTAACTTTCCAATGAGTGGCAAGTATTTGTCAGAGAAACAGGCTGCTTCAACTCACCTCTTTTCCCTCTCCCTCACATTTTCTTTCCTGTTCAGGAGAGTTTTAGTGTAAGATCTTCAAGTTCAGTGTAAAAATAAAGTTCTGCATAAAACACAGAAGATAAGAACAAATGTGACTGAAGCCAGAGAGACTGTTTGCCAAACCAATGGTTTTCACACGGCTCTTAACAAGCACATATAGCTTGTCCAGTGACACATATTGTTGTCTTTACTTGAGCAGAAATCATTTGACTGTCTGAAGCAACAGTACAAAACAGAAGAGACAGCATTCTGTGAATAATTTCAGTTCAGACATTCTTCCTTTTGCTAGGTCAGACTGCAGAGATGATTCCTAACTCATTTTTGCATTTGAAAAATTAGTATGTCTCATTAGAGACAGCAGTTAAGTTACTGGATTGGAGGAATTGTATGGGGCCCAAAAATACAAATGAACAATGAGGTGAGGAGGTTTTGATATTCCAAGAACCGAAGACAAGAGCACTTGGCAAATTATGCTGTGTACTCGCCATAAGCCTGAAAAGATTTGACTTTACACTGGAAAATACTTGAGATTATTGCAATCTTCTAGTTGATTAAAGCAAGGCTAGGAAGCTGAAGCAGATGACCAGTTTGTGAAAGGGAGGTCATAAAAATCTCACCATTCATAGAGTACCCCAGATCAGGCTGGGCAAGTTCAAAAAACTAGGGAATAATAAATAAATACCTTGATAAAGAGATAATTGCCCAATTTCTGTTCTGAAACCATGCATGTAGCCCTCAGCTGTACTGTCTGCAAAACATTTAGAACAACCCTTCTAGAACCCTTGAGAATAAACAAGTGCTATTTATTTTTTCTCCAAAGCAGGAAATTGAAGTAATGAGATTAAAATATTTTTTCCAAAGCTACAGTTCAAAGCCATTCACAAACAGGATTAGATCTCAAGATCCTAGATCAGGCTTCTGACCACTAGAATATATGAACTCTTTATTAAGCTTCAGGAAATGTATAATAATAATAATAATAATAATAATAATAATAATAATAATAAACAACACTTTGACTAAATCTGTGTATTAGAATGAGAACAATCAATACACCTTATGATTAGGAAAGGATCACATGTTGATAAAACAGTCTGATTACATGGCTGCACATACTGTGGACCAAAGAAACATTTCATGAAAATAAGGATGCAGGAACAGGTGCACAGATTACTCTGCAGAGCATCATATGGAGCATGTGTTTTCACTCGTGTAGGCTGTGATTCTGTGGGTAACCTTAAAACAGTACAAAGATGTTTTTCTCCTATCCAGTTCTTGATTTGCTGTTCTGATTCACTGTAACCCAGAAATTAATATGAGTTGCAGAGAGAAGAGAGAGATGCTTATCAGGGTGTTCTGAGGCTTAATTAATATTTACAAAGCTCTCTGAACTTCTCTGATGAAAGAAACCATAGAGGGCAAACTGTTATTTTTTTATTATTATCATTATTAATTACTTTTCCATTGAATTCATTGTGTCAATATATGAATCACTGAACCATGTGCTTCATCAATTGTTGTACTGTGCTCTTTACAAGTGCTCTTTTATAAGCTGCATTGTAGTGACTGAAAACACAGGAGGAAATAAAAGAGAAGATAAATAAGCCTACTGAAAAGTTATAGACACAGGTTTGAAACCAGCATTTTATCCACTGATTTGGAAAACAAAATTGTTGCCATAGCAATGATTACATCCTATTGTACAGAGTATTTCCTTAGATACTGATATAACTGTCCATTTAAACCCTGAGCTTCTGCATGCTTGATCACAGCTCACCAAAAACATAATGTTTCTTTTGGAGGTTTACTTTTCACACATTACATTTTTCACTCTCTAGCCTCATCATAAAAATCATCCACAGACAAGCATGATTAGCTGCTGCTCGTTGGATGGTTCAGCAGCACAACTTCAAGTTCTGATCAGAGAAATGTCCAAAGCAGCTCTGCAGGTAGTATGGCCCAGCATCCCTTCCCATCCCTCTGCCGACTCACAGTGCAATTGTGAGCCACCTACTATTGTATAGGAATTTGTGGAAGCGATACAAATTTTTGCTAATAATCACCATCTGAACCTCCAGGAATAAAATTAAAAAGAGAGAAAAAGATCCATAGCTAGAATTCATCTGCAGTTTAGTCAACTTTGATTTTATGTTTAAATACCAGGGTTACTTGTTTGGGTGCCCATACACATCATTTTTGACACACCAGCCCTCTTTTCTTTAAAGACAGAAATATCAACAAAAATATTCATTTAAAAAGTTGTTCCACATTCACATTATTTCTCTTTCCCATTCAATATATAAACCAGCCCCACCCCATTTCAGCTCATTTTTAATTCTATGGCAAATAAATATTTTGAGCTCACTGTTCTCTTATGTACTTATTTTATCTTTAGATAGGTAATTTGAACTTAGTGTGATTCTCATCATTGCAGAGGAGCAACCAAGCATTTTCTGAAAAATCTATTACTATTTTCTAATGCTGCAGAAGTTTAAGTGCTGATTGTCAGCTCATGTAAATCAATATAATTCCAGCAAAAGTCCCTCTTCCACCACCTAAGAATCAGGTCTGCAGAATTTTCAGCTGTGTGTGATTCACTAGCAACAGAAAGCTTCTACCTACTGTGAATAAAGGATATACAGAGGCAGAGTTTCCATTTAGAAAAGCTGTGGTTATACATTTTAGGTAATGTGTGTTGATTTATTTCCTCAGTCAAGGATACTGAAGAGCACAGACTCTGAGGAAAAAACCTGCTTTCTCAAGAGTCACTCCAGTAGCCTCTATTCTGCCAATCATTTCCTTCTATTAGCCACTATTCATGCAGTCATTCCTTTATACAAGACAGTTATCCTGTTAGACAATAAGCTTGCCTCTATTACACAGATTTGTTTACAGCTTACACCTTTTTCCACCAATATTTATGCATTGTTTCTACCTTTGTAATGATACCATTTAGTTTTCACTCAGCCTTCAACAAGGTTATACTCCCATAAAAAAAATAAGCATGTTTTTCACCAGTAGATTTGACTGTTGGAACATATTCATTTTTTAATTTAATGTTGTTTTGGAAAAAAAAAAAGTAAAGGAGAGCTAAAGTCCTTGTTATGAAAATTAGTCTAGCAGTTAGAAGGGAAAGACAAGCTCTTTCACAGCAAACAAAGAGATTTGTAATAACACATCCCAATAGTCAGCCAAATGCTTTGCGTTTTTAAGCAGTCATTTTCTTTTATTTATCAATTTTGGGTTATAATGAAAGATGGCAATTGAGTAGGTCGCATTTTTTAAAGGAGCGTTTTTGGAAAGAGGGATGGCAGTGAGAGTAGTGACAGCTACTATGTGATAAGAATAAACACTGTGCAGAATATATAGCTTCTTTCATGCTTTGGAATTTTGTATAAAACTTGGATACCAGGGGAATATCTGTCATTGCAGGCTGGAGAGGCACATGGTGATGTCCAAGCTGGCCTGTCCAGAGAACTGAAGTACAGAGTCCTATAGAGATGCTAGCTGATGCTCTGCAGTTAACTGCTTGCTTTAGCAAAATGTGGCACTTGACTTAACAGCGTGTCTTTTGGTGGGCTGGTTAGCTTAGACACAGCCATATGCCGATACACAGCTTGCACATTCAAGAGCTTGCCTTGCCAGTTTAGCCTCAGAAATGCTTGCAAGCATCTGCATTGCATTATAGACATATTAAGAGGCTTAAAGCTGTTATGTGCCCTGTTCATACTAATTTCGTAACTCACTTTGACTTCCTTGATCTTCAAGGAAAATCCATTAGGACCAATCTCATTTGTTTCTTTCCACTTACTACCAAAGGTGCTAAATCATTCCATAAAATACTTTGCAGTTTTATTACATAGCATGTTTTATGCCTGTAATAATACCAAGATTTAGTTTTCTAATCTTCAACACATCATCTCAAGAAATTTACTTTGTTAGATGTGTTGAGACACTCAACTTCTTTTGTATAAAAAAAACAAACCAAAACCAAAAAAAACAGAAAGGCATCTGAAAAGACCTGAAATATCACAATACCTAATTAGAGATGACAATAATAGCTACCATCATTCAAAAGACACACCCCACTAGAATGCTTTCATAGTCTAAATGAAAGTTGACAGCAAACATACATCTTAATTAACTATTTGTTCATGTCTTTATAGGTCTTATTGCTTTGAAGCCCAACACCACTATTTATCACTATCAGAAGACTGGGTAAACAAGATTCTTGAGACTTATGGTGCTTCTAACCCCTGAAAGTTGGATGGTGTAATCCTCAAAATTCTTTGTCAAATGGAAATGTAAATAGTGTACTTTGAACCTAAAGAGAAAATTTTCACCAAACTATAGACTTCTTCCTATCAAAGTGATGTTCCTTCTCTTCAGCCTACTTCTCAAACCCCATAGCTGTTGTTAGCAATACTAATGGCACCATCTGACCTTTCCCTTTATTTTCACTCTCTGAGGGTATGTTCAAATTTGGAACTGAATATACCATTGAACTGGATCTGGTATTTAACTCTCAAATATTAGTCTTAAAATAAATACTTCTATACTTACTGTCCCAAAATGGATGGCCATGTCTCTCTGGAGTGGCTTATGTATAGGAAAGTACTAAAATCTGCTGAGAACGCATGACCAGGAGGTCAATTACTCGAATTCAAGTAATACAATCTTGTACTTAGTGTCCTTTCTTTGTCACAGCTACGAAGTGCATGTTTAGCTTTAAGTACTGGAAACATATCTGGTGTGGTGGAAATTCCTAGTGCTTAATTGTTTTGATGAAAATATTTCAGGCTTAGAGCAGTAACAGAAGCTGAAGGAGTAGTGACCTCACGATTAAGCCAGTTGCCTGAATAGTCTGTCCTCTCTTGGCAGGTGGTCAACAAATGATGTCAAAGGGAAAACAGACCTAGAAATTACTTTCCTAGCATTTTTCCCCAGCTCTAAAATTTGCATCTCAGAGACTGCTTCTGGTAGAAGTGATACCTCTATGCTTAAGAACAAGGTGACTTTATGTATTATAGTATATATATACTGTGTTTTATTGCTGTTTGTCATATTACTATTGAAATTACTGTAAAATTTTCTTTCATACCAATATCTTAGACAACTAACACTTTTACTATTGTTCACAAAACAGATGACATTTCACTCTCCTCCACCAATTCCTGAATTTTAAAATGCTTTGAAACAAGTCAGAGCTTAGTAATAAAAGCAAGCACAAAATAAAATGAAATAACAATTATGCAAACTTGAAGCCCCTGAATGTTTTTTGGATTGCTTTCTTTTCTTTCAAGGAAGCATTTATTCCACTTCTATATTTAGACAATCCCAACTTTACTTTCCTTGCTGTGAATTTAGCCAGTTAACTTATATTACATGAATTATTGTCTGGCTTGGCCAAATGGTATCTATTTTCACTGCCTTTTTTAATTCAAGTAATTAAATCTCACCTTCTCCACCCCTCCCCACCCCCTCACTCTCCATGTCTCCAATAATTTTTTTTTAATCTGAGTAACAGCCTTCCTGATATTCTGTAGAAAATAAACTTCATGGAAAACACATTCTCTAATGTAGGTCTTATGTTGACAGTTTTGATCTTTATTTAATTTGATCTCTAAACATATTATTCCTTTAAAGATGCTGAGCATATAATTTCATAAGCCAGTTACCTTTATAGTTATGGACATTTTAGGACTATTAAGTATTTAAAATATTATGTCTTAAGCTTTATGCCTGGTAAGTCTAAAAGTAAATAAATAAACTGAATTAACGTCTGTACATACATCCACCTCACTGCGTGTTATATGAGGCTTGTACTACAGCATGAGGTGGTATAAAGATTTTGTCAGCACAAATTTAGAACAACCTCATTAATTCTGTATTGAAGCCCAAAAATGAATTGTCTGTCACATGATCTATACAATGCCAATAAAGAGTGTTACGGGAATTTCGGCAGAATTGGGTAAATCTGATTATTGCTGCTTGCTTGATAATTCTTTGCTATTGAAATGCCTTGTAAGCTACAAATACAACAACAGTTTTTACCCATTCAGGTTAGATGGGCAACTGTCTATGTTGCAAAGCCTGACTTCTTCATGTTTTCTATGCACAAGCAAAATGCCACTTTTCTGACAGTGGCATCTTACTAAAGACAGGTAAGCATCATGTATGTCTAGTTCAGCAAATTTCTCAGTACTGTTGTAAAGCAGATGTATGAACCTTTCATAATTCTCTCTCTATATTGTGCACCAAGGAAAACCCAAAAGAATTATCAATACTGTAGTCACTTCCGTGTCTGTAACTAAGCAGGCAAGACAACTTCTCTAGATAAACACAAAGTAGCAACAAAAGTGCGGGACACCACATCAGACTTCTTGTCATTCTTGATTGTCCAGATGATAACAGAACCCAAAACTTTACAACCATCCAAAACCAGAACAATTTCCCTGCCACACAATCTCTCACCTAACTCCATGAGAGGGATCTGCAATTCTGTCTTCCCCAAGACACATTTTGTAGGTACTTCAGCTTCCACAGAAGGTGTAGGACACCTAGCTGCAAGCCTTTCTGGTAAAATCACAGCACATCTGTGTTCCATTTTCTACATGGGGGAGTGGGGGGGGAAAAAAAAATCCAGCTGTAGGTCAGCAATTTTAAAGCCTACAAACTGGCATGGGTCAAACTATCTCAGCATTTGCTTTCTCATCCATTACACTTTCTGTAAGTGGTTATCATCTAAAGTACTCTGGTGAACATTCCCCCGAGAGGCATTCTCCAGAGCAGAGGGCAGGCTGCTCTCCATCAAAACCCATAGCGATGAAATTTACTACTATTGCAGAGCACAATGAGCCAGAGTCTATAGAGAAGTCCCAGGGTAAAATGAATCTTTTAAAACAGAAATTTGCCCATTAAATCACAAGCCTGAGAACCCAGCAAAGTTTTCTTATAGAAACAAATTAATCTTATTTGAAGGAGCATTTTTACATTAAAAAATAAAAAAGAGAGAGAGAGAGAATGAAATTTCCTTTCTTACTTATGTCATTTTCAATATAGATAGAGCTCACAGCAATATCTATAGTTAATATTACAAAGCACTTCTCAATGTAACTATCTTGCAGTTGCTGTCATTATACAACACTTTAAATATTTGAGATTAAATTCTCCTTCCAAATGTCATTTTTAAAATAGTTTTAGAAAAAAATAATTCACCTCACATTGAGAAAGGGACATTTTTCAAATGTGAAAACTAAATAGGCTATGAGAAGTTTTCACAAGTCCTTGATTTGCGACAGGATTTTGCAAAGTTCAGTAGCAAGTGGGTTTTTACGATGCCGCGTTGGAGGTGGGATATGCGTTCTACCAACCATTATTGATGGGACTGCACAGTCCTGAATTTTTATCTGTGCATGCTCTTAAAGAGGGACACAAAACATCCCTTAAACATGTAATTTGTACTGAGCAGCCTCTTTCCTTTACTAAATGTGCCTAACTATAATTTATTCTTTTCTTTTTTTTTTTTCAGTATAGGGTAAGCAGACACTATATAGTAACACCAGAGAAATAGGGGTTTTAAACATCTCACTGAAAAAGAACCTTACATGAATAGGAAGTGTAACTTATGCAGATTGTGTTTGTGGTCTATCTTGTTAAAAACAGAGCAGGAGTTTACCCTGATCCAGAGCAAAGCAGGTAATAGAAGTACTTACTCAGCAATACAATTTGCCTCTCCAAACCCTGCAAGCTATTTTCATTAACAAATTAACTCAAATGTTATTGCAGATGTACAGGTTCTGTATGAATTTCTGGGGTTTATTTATGTTGGGTTTTTTTTTTTTAATTACATTTAGTTTCAGATACAACGCTGATGTAAAACTATTGCTTACTTAAAACATAGGACCAGAACGCAGGATATACATAGTAGGTTTTATGACTGGCTTTTTGTATCAAAAATCCCACTGCAACCATAAAACTAAAGCTTTATTAATTATATCATGGTTTTTATTTATTTTGTAGGTGAGAGAAACACCAGCAGCACAAAACATAGCTCTACTGCCCGTGTCAGGATGGATTTTAAGGGCAATTCTGAAAGTTATTGGTGTTTGTGTGGACTTTAAGCCTGGGTCATCTAGCCTGGAGAGGATTTGTGTGGTGGACAGAGCCACCTTCGAGCATACACCAAATCATCCTTTCCTTCAAAGTGGAAGTGACAGAGGCCTGACCTACTGCAATTCCTACATTGCTCAGGCACATTGGGGCAGGAAAGGATTCTCCTCTCCATAAACATTTTATTTACTACCATGGGAAAAAGGTTTTCCCATTAGAAATTGATTTAAAAGTGTATCAGGAGATTTTAAAGAGAAGGAGCTGCAAAGAACTCACTGACGTTACAAGCTTTATTGTGATCTATATTGTAGAGCTACAATTCAATAACAGTTTGAGATACTAGCTGGTTTGAAGCATAAATTTTTTGTAGTGGTCTCCTGTTCAGTGCTTAGGTCAGGATTATGAAGTCAGACATTCAATAAATGGTTAATATAAAAATATTAGCCTTCCTGTGTCCCAAAAAGAAAAGAAAAGCAATTCTAAACTCTAAGTTATTTCCTGGGTGAGTAAATCAAAGACAGGGTTTTTGGTTTTAGTGAGCTGTAGCTCAGCAAGTTATTCCACATTTAATCTACAGCAGTCTTGTCATTACTTGTCCTTTTGTCACTACTTCTATAAAAGGTGCAGCAGACAAATTCACTAGCACAGGTATATGCAAAGCTCTGCCATTTATATTTAAACACAATAGCGCTGATTTGCCCTGTCAAGAGCGAGCAGCATAGACTATAACTGAGGGGATTGCAGCCTCACTTTGGGGAAAGTTTGATGATGTTTTCCCCATTGTCACTTTCAAAATGCCACCAAAAGGAAAGAAGTTCCCTGTACAAGTTAGATTTGTATTGCAGGGGCTCCTTAGAGGCAACCTGGTGTGCCTATTGTCCCACGTCCTGGTAGATGGGCATGTCAGTCTTTGTTCTGTGATGTATGCAGAGTTGAAACCAGCCCCCACTTGTTCATGCCTTAGCTGCTGGGCTGGTACAGAGATATTTCCTGACACCTGAGAGGTGTCTGGAGACAGTGAAAAGTATGAGTGGTCCTGCACCATTTGGGAAGCCAGAAACAGAGTCACAGTAAAGCTAGGAGCCATGTCACCCTGTCACTGTGATTCTGCTGCCAGCCAGTTTCATATGGTCCTCCTGAATGGCTGTCAGTATTTCCAGTTTAAACTATGTCTGTCTACGTGCTAGGTGCTAACTGGGGATTAGGAAGCAATAGGCACATTTCTGGTTCACCTGACTAGTTCTTTGGCCTTAGAAGTAAAGTTTGGCTCTCTTTACATTCAGTTTTTCTCCTACGTTTTGTCTATTTGGCCTCTTTAGGCTCTTTAAGCTGGGCCTGTTCCAGTAAGTTGAATGTTTTCTTCAAAATGTGGTATAAAGAGATTCCTAGAGGTTTGCTGAATTAACAGATAACCAAGAAATTGATACCATTATATCATAATTACTAGAATACTTTCAGGCAGAAAAATTTTACATTTTAGAACCCACTCTTCTCTTGCATATTAATTTCAAACTTTCTCATTCAATAATAAGGAAGTGTCCACAGCTCTTGATTGGAACTTTTTACTATTTCTGAACACTAAGAATGGTTATTCTGTCCTGGAAAACACCTAAAATCTACACAGAAGGGTAAATATTTAGTCCAGTTCATAGGGATTTTGCTGTGAGGTTTCAATTTCCATTAACAAATACAAATATTTACAGTATATTTCCCCCAGAATATTTATTATGAGATTTGGCAGAATGAGAGAGTCATGGGGAAGAAACTACCAAAAAGTACTTTCTCAACAAAAATATTGTCAAATACCTAATGTAAATAAATGTCTTACTTGAAAGATCTTAGCCTAAGACAGTCCTACAGTGCTTTACAAGATAAGTATTTCTGTGTATGAAACCAGAAACATCAGAAGTAATGAGAGGAGGAAAGCAGGACTTCTTGGTACTTGTGAACCAACACTTCTTGTACTATACAAGATCACAGAATCATAGAATGCTTTGGGTTGGAGGGAACCTTAAAGATCATCTAGTTCCAATCCCCCCACCACGAGCAGGGACACCTTCCACTAGACCAGGTTGCTCAAGGCCCTGTCCTACTCACCTTTGAACACATTCAGGGAGGGGGCACCTGTTCCAGTGTCTCATCACCCTCCCTGTAAAGAATTTCTTCATAATATTTAGTCTAAATCTACCTTCTTCCAGCTTAAAACCATTCCCCCTCATCCTATCACTGCAAGCCCTTGCAAAAAGTCCCTTATAGCCCTCTTTGATGTACTGGAAGAACATGATAAGGTCTCTCCAGAATTTTCACTTCTCCAGGCTGCACAGCCTGTCCCCATAGAGGAGGTGCTCCAGCCCTCCTCTGGACCCATTCCAACAGTTCAGTATCCTTCTTGTGTCAAGGGCCCCAGAACTGGACACAGTACTTCAGGTGGGATCTAACAAGAACAGAGTAGAAGGGGTGAATCACCTCCCTCATCCTGCTGGTCATACTTCTTTTGATGCAGCCCAGGATATGGCTGGCATTCTGGGCTGCAAGTGCATATTGCTGGCTCACGTCAAGTTTCTCATCAACTGGCATCCATAAGACCTTCTCAAGACTTCTATCAAGCCACTCCTCAAGGAGTCTATATTTGTGTTTGAAATAAGATCCTTATTTCCTTCATTTTCAGTCTAGACCAAAACTTTGCAGAATCTGGTATATGACTGACGTAACTGAGCTAGTTTTAAACTAGCTCGCTCAGGTACCAATGGTAATGTATCCATGACAACACAGAATTCAGTAAGGATAAATCTGTCCTGTACAGCCTAATATCATCCCGGTAGTATCCAGCTTTCTTAGCAGTTTATGTAGTCACATACAAGTCTGTACTGCAGCACAAGCTAAACATCCTTAGCAGGATATCTCCTTAGCTGATCCAAAGCAACCATATTTCAAGAATTGCCTTTTTATTGGGAAGAACAATAAATAGCATCAGTAGAAAAATTATGTATTAACTAAGTGCACAGCAGTGAAAACCTCAGATTCTTCAAAGTTCAGTATTTCAATAGAGCCAATGGTGACAATACTACCTGAACTCTGCATGAGTACACTGAATGGTGGCTTTTGTACTTCTTTACTGGCAGAAACACTTCCTACCCCAAGGTGCTGTGGTGTTCAGTTAGGTACATATTTATGTTTAGTGCTGAGCTAAATAGGACTGAAATTTATGTAAAGGTAGAAAGTCCTGATGGGGGTGGACCCACTGTCCCTAAGATGAAAACTGTTCCTGCTAGTGCCTGCTTCTGTAGAAAAGATGGTTCTTTTATGGATCTCCCAAAGGAAATCAAGAAGGAACCAAGTAGTTGGCTGAGAAAAGCACTTGAATCTTATTTTGCTTACATGTACAGGGCGGAAAGGTAGAAACTGCAAAAGCATCATTACCACCACAGATCCAGATGAAATCTCACCAGTCCTGAAGACTGTGGTCAGTGGGGAAGCTTTAAACTTCCCTGTTACCTTCAAGGTTTTATACCTTTTCCAATCTCATGCATGGCCACAGTTCCTCATCGCATTGCCATGGTTACAATACATTCAACTGGTGTCAGTACTGGTCACATGGCTAGATATATGTGTCAACCCTGGTACAACACTGAGATACATCTGTCAGTCCTGGTCCCAAGGGTACATACATGTGTCAGCCCTGGTGCAATGGTAAAATGAATGCCCCTTTGGCTCTAAACTGCTGCATCAGTCACCAGTGAGGGTCTTCTCCATCAAAAGACCAATAAAACTTTTACAGTCAGCCCTAGCTCTTGAACACAGAACCTGTGACCTTGTCTGGTTATCAGGTGCTACAATCACAGAGCTAGAGCTAGTAGTCTTGTATCTACCTTCATGGGTCAATGGTGTGAAACATCTCAGGACAAACAATGTTGAAACTTAATGCCTTGGAGGTAGTCAGAACTGCTCACCCGCTAGTCAGGTGAACTTGGTTAGTTGGCACCATGCTGTCTGTACTAACATCACAAGAAGTGTTATTTTGCTTCTCTGTGCCACACCAGTCTCCTGCAAGCACTTGATAAAGTCACCTTCGAAGTCACCCAGATCTACTTCTGATCTTACATGCCTTTCCCTGTTAAAGACTTCTTATGGCAGAAACTCTTGGGGAATAATTTTTCCTTCTTCCCAGTGCAATTCATCTATTCAACATATAACTGTAACTTCTGCTGGAGGGCAGAGAGGCTTTGCAGAGGGACCTTGACAGGCTGGACAGATGGGCAGAGTCCAATGGCATGAGATTTAACACATCCAAGTACCAGGTTCTGCACATTGGCCACAGCAACCCCATGCAGTGCTACAGGCTGGGGTCAGAGTGGCTGGAGAGTGGCCAGGCAGAGAGGGACCTGGGGATACTGGTTGATTGTAGGCTGAACATGAGCCTGCAGTGTGCCCAGGCAGCCAAGAAGGCCAATGGCATCCTGGCCTGCATCAGGAACAGTGTGGCCAGCAGGAGCAGGGAGGTCATTCTGCCCCTGTACACTGCACTGGTTAGGCCACACCTTGAGTACTGTGTCCAGTTCTGGGCCCTTCAGTTTAGGAAGGATGTTGTCTTGCTGGAGCGTGTCCAGAGGAGGGCAACAAAGCTGGTGAGGGGTTTGGAACACAAGCCCTATGAGGAAAGGCTGAGGGAGCTGGGGTTGCTTAGCCTGGAGAGGAGGAGACTGAGGGGTGACCTTCTTGCTCTCTACAACTACCTGAAGGGAGGTTGTAGCCAGGCAGAGGTTGGCCTCTTCTCCCAGGCAGCCAGCACCAGAACAAGAGGACACAGTCTCAGGCTGCGCCAGGGCAGGTTTAGGCTGAATGTTAGGAAGAAGTTCTACACGGAGAGAGTGATTGTCCATTGGAATCGGCTACCCATGGAGGTGGTGGAGTCACTTTCATTGGAGGTCTTCAGGAGAAGACTTGATGGGGTGCTTGGCTGTATGGTCTAGTTGTTGGGTGGATTGGTTGATGGGTTGGACGCGATGATCTTGAAGGTCTCTTCCAACCTGGTGTATTGTATTGTATTGTATTGTATTCTAACAGCTAGATCCTTTATCATTAAGTTTTAAAAGCGGTGGGATTATTCTCACTAGCAATCTGAACTAATAATCTAAGAATGTTTATGGCAGAATTTCTATTCAGTGATAGAAAAAAAACAACAGCATGTTAAGAAATTCCCAGAATGACCCCAATTCCATCCAGCAGCTGGAGTTTCAGTGTCTGCTGTGTGTTGCCCCTCCTGCATGCTGTCCTGACATCAAATGCACTCAGTGGCCATTAGAACTGCATTTAAAATAAAATGTTCACTTTGCCAGCTGTGAACAACACTAGCTGTCCAGCATGTCTCCTAATCCACCTTTCTCAACTCTCAATTCTCCACTAGGCTCAAGGATCATATAAAACCAGCTGTACAGATAACACAGTTGTAGCCAGCATGAATTCCCACAAGTCTTAAAGCTAAATTTCCATTTAACAGTTTAACAGCAAAAATCTAGGATTACAAGGGTAGAGCTAATAAGCAGTTCCAAAGCACTGCCTGGAAAAGAACCAATAAAAGGTTAAAATTGAGCCCAGTGATTAAATAGAAATATATATAATAAAACAAACACAGTCAAGCTATTGAACTCACAGCAAAGTCAGAGCAGCTCTTCTCTGAATGGAAGAACAGATCTTTATTCATTGGTCATCAATGTTCTGTTTTCCCTACGGAGAAAACTAAACCCAAAAGCTACAACCTTAAACCCACAGATAATTCCCATCTAAATGGTGTTTTAAAATCAAATCCTTCAGGTCTCTATTATTTTAGGAAATGACATGCACGGGCAGACTGCAAACAGCTGAACAGGTTTTGTTTGCAACGATGCAGGAATAAAACCAGCTACAATACTGACATGAAACTCCTTCATTTTGTTGATTTGTCACCAATTTACACTTTTATTCAGTTCCTACTGAATTATCTCAACTTTTCCTAAACTAATCAGAAAATCAGTTTTCATGCATACCATAGTAACTTTGATGCTGCACAACTCTATAATCATCTTTTTACTAAAAAATTGGACATCTCCCAGATCACTCTGGGCCCTCTCATTCAGGAGAAGTTTGAAATGCTAAAATAATCTGTCTTTTTTATTTTTTTTGTCAAACCTCAAACAGACTGGGATTTAAGACTGCAGCTAAGCTATACCATTTCTTTATTTATTGTACAAATAGCATTTTTACTCAAAATCTCAGTATTCATTTTTCCAGAGTTCATTAGTTAACCCAAACAGCCTGCTCTATAAAACAGATACTGTGTTGCCCATTTTACAGATTGGAAATTGAGGTAAAGATAAGTATTGTCTTACATAGTGCCATGCTGAAACAAGAGTAATGTAAGTATCTCCAGACCAAATCCTTTAAACTACATTATCAAAGAAGCAGAGAGACAGACCAAGTCAAATCCAGTTTGAAATCTTGGGTATTTTTCAGATGAGAATGGAACATGAAGCCACACATAAGGAGATCTTGTGAAAATTACCTAAAGTAGGAAACAGAATTAAAATATAATTACATTTTTTTTCTCCATTGTACTCTCCTGCTCCTATCTGATGCTATTGGCCCAGCTTCTCAGTGAGAATAAAGCATATTTCAGCACATCAGTTTAGGGAAAAGCAACATCTCAATTTAAAAGCTGACCACCAATAATGTGAAATTCTGAAGATGGAGTTGTCAGGCAGAACAAGTACTGGGTGATTAGCATTAACTGTTAAATATTAAGATTTGTTGTATTTCCTCCAGAACTGGTGATTGGGGGGGAAGGGAAAGAAAGCAAGAAAAGAAAATCAAACACGTTTCAGCCATGGAGCTTTTGCAGAATACCCTTTTGGTAGCAGCAGGACTGCTGGCCCTAGTGTGGATACAGATCAGCATTGGAACTGAACAGTTAGTGGGGAACTCTCTGTTCTCAGTGGTCTCTGAAGTACTAAACAAAACATTATTAAGTTACTCTACAGGCATAGATTCAGGTTGAGGAAGGAGAATGAGGAAATGTGAAAACATGGGATTTAAAGCCCCTAAATTAAATCTTATCTTTTTTGGGTTTTCCTAGCCACTTCTTTTCTTTCTTCCTGGTGTGTTGCAGCAGCACAGTCTCCAACAAATGGTTCAGTCTCATCTTATTACACACATAATAATAAACATCTTTTTCAACTGATGAAGTTCACAATACTAGAAGATACTAAAATGAATATTTTCCTCCTGAAGTGAAACAGGCACAGGGATTGTCAGCAATTCACTCACAGTCAATCACTAGGAAATTCCGGAATTGTTTATGTATCTCCACAGTCCTGCTTTGCTACCAAGAGGAAAAGACCACCCTTTTAATTTTACATAACATTAGTTTCAGAGGAGAACCAAGTGACTCTGACTCCAAAGAGTCATTATTTCATTCAAGAAAACAGAAACTTCTTCCAAAATAATAACTTAAATTTTGTGGCACCATTTTCCCTTCAATATGCACACAAAATATACAATGGTTCTCACATTTGTTCCTTTTTTTTTTTTTTTCAGTGTGTCCAATTAAACATCTACAATAAACATACACAGGCTTTGCAGGGTACTGTACATGTGTAGCAAACAATCTCACAGTACATCATATTTCCTATCATCACAAAACACCTAGGAAAGTGTGATGTTTACAGATGCTTCTGTACTTCAAACCTTGACTTTTTGCACCTCCAACACATAACAGGCTCTTTGTGATTTTTCACATGAGAACCAGAAAACTGATTGCTCACTGCTAGATGTAGTCCCTTAGCAGATCACGGGACTGACATGTGGGTTAATCAACCTAGAATGACAGTAACCAAGCCAACAAAACAGAGGAGGTTTCAGCTTTGTTTTCTGATAGAATTCTATGAGAGAAAAAAGAATTATTTTTTTTTCCAGAGTGTCAAACAGTCATGGTTCCAGTACTAAAACCTCCACACTGCCCATCTTGAGATGAAAATATTAGCCAGATGGACTGATCAATCTCATCAATAGCATTTGCTGATCATTCAGAATCCAAATTCATGTTAACCTATACACAGAATCACAGAAGTTGGAACAGACCTCTGAGATCATCAAGTCCAGCCTATGACCTAACACCACCACATCAACTGGACCACGTCACTAAGTGCCACATCCAATTTCTCCTTAAACATCTCCAGGGATAGCATCTCCACCACATTGTACACAGTGAAGACTTCCTGTATTGGTATGGAGTGCCTAAACATTCAACATTTTAAACAGAATAAAAAGAAATTACCAACATCATACACTGTACAAGGATAGGTAAAAATCCTCAAGTGCAATAGACCCTCCTGTGCATGATAGCGAAACTAACTTTGTTCACATAGGAACATTTCAGTTAATTTCTAATGACAAATGAAGGTCCAAATGCTATGCATGTACTTGTGATCCCTTCCAACCCTGACTGATACTATGATACGTAGTGCAACCTCACTGACTGCAGAAGTGTATACCAGGATTGCACTTCTGGTACAAAGTATACACCCAGAATTCAGTTCTAAACGTCTGTAATTATTTGTGTGCTTTGCTGATAACCTATTACTTAAACCAAGAGCAGATTGCTGTCAAGTGACAACCCTGAAAATCAGCAAGCATTTTGTATTTGGCAGTCAAGACCAGGAAGGCAGATTGATGAACAGTGCAGAACAGTGTAATAGAAGAGCTTGATTCATATCAGGAGGAGTGTATTTGATGGCAAGTGTTGTGTTTATGTCACAGTAACAAGTATGCAGATAGAGTAGATAGCGTTAGCATCTTCATCATTCAGTCTTATCCACTCCAATAAACAATGCTGTTTTGTGGCCGACAGGACTCTTTTCTGGCAGTATCTCAAAAGAGAATACAAACATTTATACATATACACACTGCTTTCCTTCCTAAGAGGAAATAAGGTTCAACTCCATTATTTATTTGCCATGAACTTGCCCAAGGTCACTAAAAAGGCCTTTGGGAGATCCTGGAATAGAGCCCAGGTTTATTGCACGTAAATCACCAAAACATTTAACCCTCAAAAAAATGCTGAGTAGAGCAATATAAAATATAAATAACATTAAAAGATTTTCTCCATGCAAGCTGATAAACCACTGGCTGGCTTTGTCTTACATTTGCCCATTTTCAATGCTATCATTCAAATAGCTAAATCTTTCCTTCTAATAAATAATAAATATGAGTTGAGTGTTTCCTACCATATTTGGGCAGTATATATTATCTATGACTAGATAAAAGATACACCAAAAATGAGATTTGAATTATGAAAGAAGACTAAGTGACATAGGAACTTGATTTTGGCCCTCTTGGTCTTCAGCTGCTGCCTAGAGACCATAAGAGTTGTATTTCAGTCTCAGCTGCAGTCATATGCAGGATTGCATTTAGCCACCAGACTGGAGGCTTTGTTAATCGTTTATCTTCTCTAAAGCCTACCAGTTGGCAGACCTAAAGGCAGCACTCTGAACAGCTCTTGCTTGATATTGTCCCATGAAATAAAAGTATGGATATTCATAACTCCAAGCAAACTAATATGTCACACACAGAATAGAAAGAAACTATCAGCTGCCTCAGAAAATCTGAAATCTCTTTCAATTACTTTGCAAAAGAAAAAATTAGGAAAAAAAAAATATACATAAAAGCCCCAAACAGAGAGCTTCTAGTACTTGCAGGGGGAAAAAAGATACACAAAATACATGTAAGCTACCGAAGGATCCACAAGAGCAATAATTTTGAAAACAAGTTAATTATATGCTGGCTCCTCCAAACTGCAATTGGTGATTGAAAATGGTCATTACACAAATTATTGTAAGTATACTTCCTCCAAAGGCAAGCTGGCTGACTGCCCTGTGGCACTCAGAGCAAAATATTCCACAGAGTTAACAGATAGTGTCTCAGGAAATGAACCAAGAACAAGACATAAGGGAGTCATTCTCCATTCCACCTTCATTTGCTCTTTAATTACAGGGAGATTTTCCCTTCCTGTATTTTTCATGATGCTGAAAATGTAGAAATACAGCAGGAATTTCTTCTGACAGGTTGCTTTTTAAACTAGATTGTTCTTTAATAAAAATACTAGTACTAGTTTAAAAAATAGAAAAGTGGCAGTTTGTAGGAAAAATTAACAGCTTAATGCAGAATGTGAGGATTGGCAGCATTACATTCAAACTCTGGGGTGATGTTTTATCCCACATAAGAAAACAGAGAAAAATTAATCCATTTTTAAAAACATATAAGGTGTTAAACTTACTCTGTCTTAAGCAGTTTGGAGCAGCCCCACAAACCAGGTGATAAAACCTTAGAAGACCTACAAAGGATTATAAGAGTAACACGTATCAAAACCAACATGACTGCAAAATATTTTGTGATAGTAAAAAGCAATATGATATTATAGCTGCATGATACTGTAAGTGTATATGTGACAGCCTAAAAGACTAACAGAATATTGCCCATTTAGAAACATCCTAGAGGACATACGGAGAGAACAAATGCTCTGTTAATAATGAGAGATTTCAAAGATGATTCCTGGCAAAAGCAAATTTAACATGGCCCAAAGCAATAGAATTAACAAGAGCAAAGGAAACAGCAGGAAAAAAAACAACCCTACTAGGTCTGCTCTTAGAATGCAAATAGGCAAACTAATTCCAACAAAATGAGAAGCTAGGTGAGTATAAACTTTTCATTAACTTGTCCTTAAAAAAAAGGCAAAATTACAAGCAGTCAATATCCTTGAAAAGGCAGTCTCTAAAACAACAGAGGAAAGGAGACCAACTGTCATGTGCTTAAAGAATAATAAGAACCATACTGTGTCAAACATTGAAGAAAATTAGACTTTACCACAATAAGCAACAAGAAGGTCCAATAGTATACTCATGTGTTTCTCTTATCAGCTAATGTATGTATCATCTGGACAAAATCTCACTTATAATATTTGAACCCTTTTCTTCCCTCCTTTTAGTAATTCAGAGACCAGTTTAAAACACTGGCTATAAAAATCTAAATTAAGCTGTAGCTAATATGAATTAGTTATGATCTTAGCCATATTTCTCAGTTAGGATTTAGGAATTGGAAATCACTCTGGAGTACCCAAGACTCTGCACTCACCCTTATTTAAAGAAAGCCTGGAGGCCTTAGAAGAGATAACAGATGGTATTTATAACTGAGACCAGAAGCAGAAGTCGAGTGACATATATGAGTTCCTGAGCCCCAGGCACACGAAGTGGGGTCAGGTGGCAGCAGGTGATCATGGTTTCACTATTTTAACTCTTAAGAACACCACATTCCGATATTAAGGATGCCTTCAGGTCTTGAAAGCCATGGTGAAGTGAGTCCCCAAGATAGAAATTAATGCCCAATGAAGAGGCATTAGGTAAGCCTTAACATGATAGTAATCTAGACATCTTAAACAGCCAGAAAAACATAAGATAAACAAATAAACAACAAATCAACAGAATAACCACAAAACCATTAAAAACAAGCTGCTGTAAACATTCACCAGGTTGCGATATGGAATATTGTCTTCAGATTTTCACAGACACTGAGCATTTGTTTAAAGATACCCTGCATCTTGGAGTCAGAATTGACAACTCTTTTGCCATTTTGAACTAAATATCTGAATGCTAAATATCTGTCAGTGTAAAGAACCCTCTTCAAGTACTGGAAGTAGTATGACAAACTGCATCCTGCCACCCTGTGAGGTGTCCCTGCCCACAGCAGGGGTTGGAACTGGATGACCTTTGAGGTCCCTTCCACCCGTAACAATTCTGTGATTCTGCAATTGTTGTTGGGAAAATAAAAAATGAGCTAAATGACAGCAAAGGAGGAGATTCATCCTTCAGATGAATAAATCCAGTTCTTCAGAACTATGTCAGACTATGTGCATATCAGGCATGCTACTCATGCACAGGAGTTTTCTGAAGAGTATCAGCTTTGGAAATTGGTTACTGGCAACCAGTTTCTGGTGGCATTCCTCAGTGGCCACCCCTGAGTGGGACACTGCATAATGTTTTTATAACCAGCTGGACACTGGGACAGAATACACCCCAAGTAATTTCAAGGATGACACCAGTTTGAGGGAGTACTCAGTACAGCAAAAGACAGACAGGACTGCCAGTCATAGGGAATCTCAATAGATTTCAGAGGTGAACTAACAGGACTCTCATGAAATCCAGAAAAAGCAAATGCAAAGCTCCTCCACCAAGGACTAGATAACTCCATAAACAGGATAGTCTGGGGAAGAAGAAAAGGTTCTGGGGAATTCGATGGATAAGAAAATGAACGTGAGCTGGTCACAGGCCAAAGGTGACCAACCATACACCCTGTGAGCAAGGCTGTAGTCAGATGACTGTGAGAAGTGATTATTTTCTTGTATTTAGTATTCATAAAACTGCACCTGAAGAACTATGTTGAATTTTGAGATCTGCACAAGAAATATGACATTGATTTTTTTTCAAATTAGCTTCTTATGATTTACCTGATTCTTAAGATACACCATTCAGAGATTATGTATTTGAAAAAAATTATTTGTAACTGTTGCTCCCTACATTACAGCTTGCTTTTTACTGAGTCAAAGTAAGAATCCATTTGTTAAATATGATGATCTTCCTCCAGGAACAAAGAGAAGAAGCTTATACTCTATGCAGGGGACAGCAGTTGTCTTCCTTCAAGTCCCCACTATTGATTTTAAATCTGTGGAAAGTAAGCTCTTGATCAGTTCTACCCCACTGTTCCTAATGCACTCCCAAAGAGACTGATGTCTTCTGAAAGTTCAAATCTGGACATAATGCAAAGGGGGGGAAACCACAAAAAATCAACATTTCATAAGCAGCCAAAATACTATTTTGATAACATGATTTGGTTTGAATATTTTTTCATTAGTTCGTCTATTATTTCTCTCTTTTATGCACAGCCATGAGTGATAAGCAATTTAAAAATGATCCTTTATGAAATGCTATTACATTGTGTTATGCTTTGTGCTATATGTAACCCAAGACATCATCTCCAAAAAAGCCAAATCAGTTAAAATATGTGATAGTTGGAGAATATTAAGACCTAGCCATACTACTAGTTCACACTGAAACTGTTAAGTCTGATTGTCAAGGTAATATTAAATGTAATAGATTCTTTGCTTGCTGTTTTGAGGGGGTTGGTTGGTTGGTTCTTTCTTTTTTCTTTTCTGTTAATTCAAAACTCTAGAAAATCATTTGTGGAAAAATATGACAGTGCTGTTAATTATATTAATCTAAATCTAATCTGAAAGTATCTGAACGTAGCTGACTCACACACCACTTATCCAGTGATTTCCTGAAGTTTCTTTGAAGTGTGGGTTTCTTGCTATTTGCGTTGCTGCTAGCATGATATATCATGCTGAATTCTGTAACCTGACAGTGTGAAGTCAAAGCAGGGAGAGCAGAGGTCAAAAATAATTCACTTTAATAAAATGAGATTCCTGGGATTAAAATACCACTAAAAATTCCAGCATTTTGCCTGCAAAATTTCATAACTTTTCTTCACAGTATCCCAGTCATCTGAAAACTACAAATTCTATGTACTGTCTACACCTCTAGAATTCGAGATAAACACCAAATGGCTCTAAGGAATATTTGAATACTCTGGAATATTATCACAAGTCTGCTAGAGCTGATGCATTTCTATGATACCTTCCTGCCATAGCAAGAGAGAAATCAGCAGCTGGCCCATTTGCTAATATTTTTTGTAGATGAGAAATACCCGTTCCTTAAATAGATGTTCTCCAAGAATACCATAGCCTTTTACACAATGAAATACATAAAGTACCTTTGCAATAGGCAAGAAATGCATCAGAACATTAAGGTCCAGTCCACTTATTTCCATAAGGCTCACAAACATTACTATAGCATTCTCCTTAAGCATTTTTCCCTGCTTTCATTCAGCTTGAGGGTCCTATCCAATGAATTACATCTCCAGGGTCTTAGCAGTCCTCTAACTTCCCAACTTTCTCTTTTTCTTCCTTAAAACTGCAAAATGTTCCTTCACCATCCATAGTAATCCAGTAAAGTTACTGAAACTATTTTACTTATTTGTACCCTAGATTTTTAGGACATAAAACACAGCATGAAAGAGAATCAAGTTATCTTCCAGACAAAGCCTTCCAGAAAAATCTCTGAAAGCTTCAAATATTTTACCATGAAGCTAGTTTTCAAAAAATAAACAAGCAAACAAACAAAAACCCACCAAAAAAAAAAAAAACCCACCACAAAAGAAAACACCTAAAAAGCCTACAACAATCAAACCCAAAGTTCTCTTTCTATTAACACAAGAGCAGGCCAAACAATTATTTAAACTGCTTGCAGATACTTTTCTACTCCAGACCCAAACCAGGCCATTTGAAACACTTCTAAGTGGCACATGCCTCCACCAAGTGAATATGTGTATTGCAGCAACATTGAAGACCTGCTGTTTTTCAAAGGACTGTTTAGCACTTTGAAGTGGTTGGTCTCTTACTTCAAAAAATCCTTTAAAAAACAATCAGCAATTAACATTGGAGATTGGAGAGAAAGGAGGATTGAATTAGTGGTGTTGGGATATTGCTTTCTGGACACACTGCAAGATGTGTTGTTTGGTGGGCACAGTGTTAGGCAGCCCAGCAGCCCTTCTCCACCATATGGCAGCATAAGAAGGAGGTCCATAAGGGGGCTGTCGTCTCAGCTTGCAGATGGGACTGTCAAACTGAGTGATCTGGGACAGCAAAACTTGCAACATCCAGTCCAAAGGAAGGGTCCACAGGATCAAAATAGCCTGAAAAGTCTGGGAAGAGCTACACAGTATCTCGCGAACTTGGCACTGTCACAACCAAAAAGGCTGGCCAGAAACTATGCAATCTGGCCAGCTTTCCTGCCAGACCTGGATTCCAACAAATGTTTTGATGTAGTCTCTGTAATCTTAAGAAATGTTTTGATATCAAAGACTCCTGATTTTCCCAGGAAGACCACACAATAAAAGTGAACACTGCAAGTGCAGGAATGCAGAATTAAAGAGAGAAAAAATTTAAACCTTTTTACACCAATTAGAATTCTCCAGAAAAAAAAAAAAGAAGAAACAAAAAAGTACCACTGTAAACTGCTCAGTGAAAATTTCCATCCAACATGTAAAGAATTAATAGAATAAAGGGATGTTAGACTGATAAAAGAATAGGCTGAATATAATATCAAAACTTAGGCACATTCTTTCTTCATACATCAGTGATTTAAGTAGGGCCCTAAACAGCGGTAAAAGCTGGTAAGCGGCAGATGAGGAAAAAGCAACCTAAGCAAATGCTACCAGAACTTTGTTCTCTTTGTAATTCCACCCTCTTAAGGCTAAAAATTTGGGGACTGCTATGAGAAAATTCATTTGGATCTGGGCTTCAGATCTAAAATTATATCTTAAACAAACAAGCAAATAAGAAGCAAAAATCACAACCAATAGAGAGCAGATAGAGGCATTTGAGAGTTAAAACTGAGTTTTCCAAAATCTTTAATGCTGCTTCTGATTTGATTTATTCCATCCTTTCATCTTTACATGAGCTGTAGTTTCCAAAGGCCCCATTCAATGCCAAATCCCTAACAGCTGGACAGGTTAAAAAACTGAAATAAAAAAATATCACATGGTTTCTTGAATGCACAGTAAAATTGAAAACCTCACATGTAATCTTAAATCCAATAAGTTATAAAAATAGTAAAGCTGATAAGAAACTAAACTGCCATTGGCCACCTAGAGGAAGCCAAGATTGAACACTGACATTCACTATTACTGAAAATGGTAGTAAAGCCAGTCTTTTCAAACTTTCAGCCTGGAAGTTTCCTATTTTACAACCTATGGATCACAGAGGATATTCCAAAGACCAGATGAGAAGAACCCAGCAAATATGAAAGTAGTAAAATGAGCAGTAAATTTTGTTAAAGAATTCCTGTGCCAGGGGACAACTCCTGTCTTGCAATTTGGCCTTCCATATATACACCAGAATTATGGTTTGTTATTTCTGCAAATTTGTTCCTATTCATTTTGCTGAACATTTAAAACTTAATATTTGAGATAATTAGCCCTTTGTAATTTTTTTGCTTACATTAACATCAGAGTGTGGTATCATCTAACTGCAGTCTGTCCATCCAATTTTTTATGTAATTGAAAAATGTACAATGGCCTCTCTTCCTTTTTCTATCACAGAATCATAGAATTATTTTGGGCATACACATCTTTGGAAGATGGTGGTAGGATCAGAGAATCACAGAATGGTCTAGGTTGGAAGTGACCTCCAACGGTCATCTAGTCCAAGCCCCTCTTTTCAGTAAGCAGGGGCATTCTCAACTAGATCAGGTTGCCCAGAGCATCACCTTGAATATCTCCAGGGATGTGGCCCCAACCACCTCCCCAGGCAACCTGTTCCAGTGTTCCACCAGCCTCATGGAGCAGAATTTATTCCTAACATCCAAAGTCCCTAGTTTGAAGTCATTACCCCTTGTCCTATCGCGACAGCCCTTTGCAAACAGTCTCTCTCCATCCTTCTTGTAGGCCCCCTAGGTAGTTCAAAGAGGCTAACAGGCTAGAAACAGAACTGTAATACCTGTCACGTCTGGGTAGTGATGGTCATCACATGGCTGGTGTTCAGTTAGGGCTGCTACCCATGCCCAGGCCTGAGCACACCTAAGAATAGTGACGAGGTACTGCACATGCCATGAGAAATTACTAGGCATGACAGGTCATAGGATGAGAAGCTCACAAAATTTACAGATAGCAGCATTTCAGTGGTGGTTCAGGTGGAGTTTGAGATGGCCAAACTTTACAGGTGACTGAAAGGGAGTACTGGGGATACTTTGGGAAGCAAAATCTTGCATGGCAAAAACAATCTGCATGACTGTGTCAGAAATACTGTAAGGAGCCAAGATTGCCTAAGGAAAGTTGTCAGAAGCACCAAACAAGGACCACAGCTCCTGTCAGGAGAACCTGCTTCTCTGTGGGTTCTATGCAGACTGTGAGGAATCTGCTCCAGTGCACAGATGGCCTCCTCCTCTTTCCCTCCTCCTTGTCTGACCTTGGTGTTCATAGGCTTCTTTCTCAACATTTTCCCCTCGTTTCTCACTGCCCGTGTGGCATTTTATAATTTCTTAAATATACCTTCACAGAGGCACCACTCAGACCAAGGGGCCCAGCTGTGCCCTGTCGCGAGGACTGTCTGTGGCAGAACTGGCTGGAACCGGCTGTGCCCAGCACTGGGCAACTCCAGCCTCTCCTCACAGTGTCCTCTCCGGCAGCCCCCTGCTGCCGTCGCCTGCACCTAGTGTGTAAGGCTCCTTCACAAACACCGTGTCATGAGGGCAAGGATTTATACAGAAAGAGTCCAAAGTTTGGGTTTAAGGAAAGCAGGAAAATCCCCTGGACGTGTGATGATAGGACCGGTCGCTCTGATAACACAGGAGGATCAAAAGCAAAGCACAGTTAAGTGGAGCTCCATTAGCATAAAACCTCCTTACCTCATAAACTGTTGCACGTTAAACTGTTTGCTCTTAATTTCCCAGTAGTTACTGCCTTTACGATGAAGAATGTCTGATTTTGTTTCTAAGTAATGAAGTATTGAGCGCTACCATCATCCTGTCAGTCTCTTTACATGACCGGGACTGCCCTCCTTGACACCATTCAATTAACCCATCATCAAAGTGTGCAATCAGAGAAGGCACACAGCAACACACATTATAAATGGCTCTCATGTATGCTCACTCAGCTGTTGTAGAACTAATAGGCAGACCTCATGTACTAAGGGCTCACATAAGGACTTTGTTTTTTATTCTTTTCTTTGTGCTTAAACCCCTCTCTGTAATAACATATATTATGCTCTCTCAGCTCTGGCAATTCCTCTTCAGTCAAAACAAGTGACCGTAAGAAAGCATATCAGAGTTTTACAAAACAGACAGCAGACACATTTTTTGCTATTGCCTCAAAGAATACTCTGAAAATGATCTTTCAGTTAACATGAATGACAAACTATTTATGTGCCCCTTTCTTACAATAAAAAAGACATTTGCTCACCACTTCCTTCATAGAGCATCATGCAGTCTACACAGATTTCTAAGTATTAGTGAAGTCGGATTTATCCGCTGTGAGGGTACACTCTACAGTAATAAAATATTTGAATCTGCTAATAACCTTAGCAATCAGTACCTTTCCAAGTTGTAACTGTGTAAGAGAAAAACTTCATTCATTAGATTTTATGACTGTCAATCCTACCAGGCATCAAAATATTTCCAGATACAGACAGTTCAAAAATAACAGACACATAATCCCAGCTGGCTTCAGGGATGTTTCTGAGTCTATATTCCTTGCTCCACAAGAGTGATAACAGTGATGACACCTTTCAGGCACAGTGCCCTGTGGGTTACTGGAGGTAACATAAACTTTCATTCAGAAAGAATTAATAATCTAATTGCAGGGGGAAATAAATCTACATCCTGAATTTGGAGAGACGTAATTTTTTTTTATCCCATTGAAAGGAACATATATTTTCTTTCTCCTAAAGAAAATACACACCCCTGCCTGACAGTAAATATACTAAACATTAGAAAGCTCCACTGATATCCAGGCAATATAGAAAAATAAATGAATTCTATTATTGAACTTTCTTGAACATATTGTGAATATTTTCTCACATAACAGACTAAGATAATCATCCCTGCCATGAGCCTCCTCATTTTTCTATGCTACTCATTCAAAAACATTAAGTTCATAATTCCTTCCCTTTATAAAGTGTTAAGGCAGAACAACAGAGAAGACAACACAAAATATTGATAATGAGCTCTAGGAGCACTAGTTTCAAATGCCACCCCAGTTTCCTATTTTGATAATGATGATCTTTGACTCTGCAATGCTATATTCACTACTTTCTTCTAAAGCTATTCTCTATATTTAAATTTCTTAATGATAAGCACATAACTATTACTTGTCCTTTAGTAGAACACTGTAGATCTTCATTTAAGGAGTTCCAGCTTTTTGGGTTTTTTACTGATCTTGTATGAAACAAATGGCTAATTGGATTTTACAGGAGGGGAAGTAAGGTAGAAAGAAAAAGGAGGTTCATGCAGTGGGATTACATGGCTAATGTGAACATGACCTAGCAACTAATATCTCAGATGATATCACAGTCAAAGCAAATTTGTACAATTGCCCTTGAAATCGATGCTCTTTGATTGGCACCCAAATCCTCCTAAAAGGTTCACAGAAGTCTTAATGGTGAGAAAAGAAAGCTCTGAATGTCATTGCCTCTCCTCATTCATTTTGTCCTCTTTATTTCTCAAGGCGAGACACAAATAATGCTGAAAACTCTGCTCCCAAAGGGCATAATCAGTTCTGTAGAAGCCTGAAAGCTGCTGAAATGATTTTGCCAAAAAATTCTCACAAGAACAGTCCCCAGAAGTTTTTTCCCAAAGGAGTTATGCTCAACGAGAAAGTTTAAAAGTGCAGTCTCCTATGCACTCAGCTGCAACTCCATTAATTAACACCAGTCTTCCAGCAGACTGTAGGAGCCATTTCAAACAAGCAGAAACCTGGAGCAGGGTTTCACTAACACACCCCATCAATGTCTTTACGTGTATCCCATGTCCAGATTGAAGACCAAAGTAATCACAGACAGAAATCAGAAACTTACATTAGAAGGGAATAAGGGAAAGAAATTGATGGACATAGTCCTCTCTGAACACAGGCCACTGAAGAAGAGAACTTGACCCTCATCATCTCTGACTTTTACACTGAATATATCCTACATGGAATAACATATCTTATTGCTAAGTTTAGGGTCACTGTCCTGTCTGCTCCTCCCTACTCTTACATTGTAGCATCCAAATGTGATACACAAGATTTAAAGTCACCTTGGTTTCTGTATGAGGAAGTATAAGCAAGAACCTCTCTACATACCAGGCCTTGGCAGTAACTACTGAGGGTCATCACTACTAGAAGCAGACACTGCCTGTGAAAACATGCCATTAATTTCAGGGATTGCAGTTACTTTGCAGAGACTGAGCTGAAAAGTAAAATCACTGAGCAGAATTAGTTCTGTTCTAGCTCAGACCGGGATAGCACTAAAATATCCCCATTTAACAGTTTCACCATTTTGATATATTTACATAGTCTTACACATTAGGAATCTGATTTCATTCAGTGTGGACTAAAATCTGAGACCCAGTAAAAATCTGGACAGGTCCAAAAGGTTGTGCAAATGCCTAAATGTATGTGGAAAGCATGCTAGGTTTACAGGACAAGTTTCAGGGATGATGTTGAGATTTTGGGAACTTTATTAATGTGATAAGATTCATTCAGTAGTAAAATATTAATGAGACTACAATAAGGACATGCTGAGTAAGCCTGCAGACAATAATAATGAACACGACTACCTGTTAATAAAGTCACAAATGTTCTGTTTATTTGCTCTAAAAAAAATAATTTCAAAATGGTCAATATATTAAAATTATTAACCTAATTCAGCAAAAACTCAAATCTACAAATAAGTTCTTTTGAAAAGGGGGTTTCTTTTTAAAAGTCTGCTTTCAAAAGATTGAACAATATGAAGTCATTTTACATCAAAATTCTGCTGATTTTATGTCTCAAGTACAAAAAAGAGAAAACTCTTCCCGCCTTCAGAAATTAAACAATTATATGGCTAAGTGATGAAACTCAAATAATAAATATTTATATGTGAATTATTCTGCTAATCTATTACTTTACAGGAGAAAGGAAAAGGTATGGCAGAAAAAGCAGCTTGAATTACATGAAACAGAACCAGTGAGAAGCCCTAAAGTAATTCCAGACCTTTACTCTGTTATTTGAGGGCCCTTAAAACAATGTGTCTTTCATGACAGCTGGCAGTTCAAACAAACTGCATTTGATCCATAACTTTTGTGACCTAAATTAGTATCAGAGTAAAACTTGATGAAATGCATAGCAGTACCATTACATTACATTTCAGACGCAGGATATTGTATAGCTGGTATTTTTACACTGGAGTCTGTGAAAAGTCAACTTGGTTCCTTGTACCAAGTGACTAACACGAGGAAACAAGGCAGTGAAATTAATGCCAATTAACACTGTCTATAGCACAGAATGATCATTAATCTCAGCTGACACTTGCTAGAAATTCACATGTTCACAAAAAGTGGAACAAGTCCCCAGGCACAGTAGGGGACCTACAGGCAATGCTGAAATTTTTAACTTCAAGCATTTTAATTAAAAAGTGGTGCCTTTACCACAAATAGAGAGAAACACAGCACCAGAAATTATTTCCTTCTTGAAAAAGGGAAAAAAAAATTAAAAATCACATTTTAGTTATTAGCATTCATCCTTGAAATTTAACTGCCTTCAAGGTTCATTTCCATAATCCACGCGCTTTTCTACGTTGCATTCAAATTCTCAAATATATGGGAAGAGGTAAAGTTAACTATAGCTGAAGTTATCATTTTAAATACAATTCCATGTTATTCCTAGGAAAATGTTTTCCAGTGGCTTTCATTTGAACTGCATTTGGCCCCTCAACCTCACGCACTACAACTGCATTAACTAAGAGCAGCACAGAATTTGTTCCCTTGTCTTATGTAGCCTGAATAGCTCCATATGTAATAAAATACCACCAAGTGATTGTAAAAAGAGATCAATTTATTTTTTACAGCTTCAATGTACAAAGGCACTTATAGCCCATTACAGCACTAAAGATGAAAAAAAATAAAATCTATATATACATGACAACCAATATCACAAGTGCAAATTCAATCCATAAACCACATTTTATCTTTGCATGGTATTTTATTTTCTGTTCTTTAAGTATTTTCACAGTGACTGCTGCAGATCACTGGAAAAGAACATCAATTCACAGCCTCCAGGCTCCAAATTTCCCTAGATGATTAATAAATTGCCCTATAGGTCTGCCAGAGTTTAGCAAGAAACATTTAAACGTGTATTGTTAAAAGTTCTTAAACATGTAGAACTTATCCATCACAGCTGAGATGTAGAATTGGCCTGCTCTGAAATATAGCAAAGAGACATTCTTCCTCTGTATATATTTCTGTAGAAATTACTGAAGGATAAAGATTGTCAGAATGTTTTACAGCACCAAACCGAAGCCATCAGAAAGGTTTAAGATAAGGGCTTGAATTACAAACCATGATTTGTAAAGAGACTGAGCTACTCCTAAACATTCTATGAAACATTACTAGCAACAGTGTGGCCAGCAGACTGCTCCAGAAAACTGCAATTTGGATTTTATTAGTCCTGCAGTTTTAATGTCTAGCATCAGCTGTGATTATGATCCATATAAGGCATAATCCTCTTCCCCAGTATGCATACACTGGAATGTCTGGTGTGTGTATCTAATCTCTGATGAGTAAGAAGAAAAGCATCTGAGATGGCTGTTGCTTTCATATTAGACTGACAATGTGATGGGAAAAACAGACAAACAAATTATTCTAAAGTGATAACCTTGTAAGTGTGGTACTGGTGATACTCCATGAAGGCTAGGAGATATGAACCTGCCATTTCTTTTCTTTTTCTTGCCTCTTAAGTTGTTAGGTTGATAAAGACAGGATTATCCTATCTAAAGTTTCATGTGATACAATTACTCTTTATCAATAACATTTCATCTTCCCAGGAGAGATTTATTGAAGCATACTGTCCAATTTCATCTTTAAATCAATTCTGAAATTTTCAGACTGGGATTACCCTGAACACTGTCCTTTTAAATGGGTTTCTTCTGTGGTAGATTTTACCCCAAATTAAATACAAGATCTAAAAAAAAAAAAAAAAAAAAACCCAAAAAACAACAAACAAACAAACAACCACTTAAAAATATTTAACAAGATGCTGCTGTACCCATCTGGAAAGTGACAAGTTCTGATATTTGAAATACGCCTGTGCATTAAACAACTTGCTGGGAAAATGTGCCATATTTTCCTTAAAGGTAGGCTTTTATTAAATACATACTTCTATTTCTTTAGTTAAAAAAAAAAAAAGCATTTCTAAAAAGAGATTTCAAAAGTTTTCCTAAATGAGGCATTCCACAACGCATTTAAGAAATGCAGTTTGCCACAGGGCAGAGACTGTAATTTAGATGTAAATAACAAACCCAAATGCAATCATTATTTTAAATGGAAGGGAAAAGATACAGAAGTGCTCCCTGTAGTAACAGTGCTTAGGTTGTGAGAAGACATTTCTCCTCCTCTTCCTCCTTCTCCGGGTACCTAGGAGAGTGAACATACCTGAGGCAGCAGACCATGCTCCTTGCTTTCCTTGCTCTATGATTTCAGTGCCCATATGAGATGAGCACTAGAAACCTGCTTCATTTTGGTAGAACTAATGGCAATATTTGCTGTTCTGTGTCATTAAAGGGATTGGGAGCTTTTCTGTATGGAGCTTCCTGTCCGGCAGAGAGCAAAGAGGATTGTACCTGCCATGGTAAGATGGGGAAATCAAAGGCAGGTTAAAAAAGGAGGAGAATGAAAGAGGCTGTGAGTATGCTCACAGCTCTTTTCAGGACCACAAGGAGAGTTCTGAACAGCATTTAGACTGAGGCTGTAGGAACTGTTGTGTAGAGGGACACAACAGATTCAACAGCGGCAGCTGCCAGTAAGTGATTGCCTTTGCACAACCTGAACATCAGGCTTATTAGCATCAAGACTGCTAGTACAGCTCTGCAGTTAAAAATACCTGTTTTCTATAGAGCTGGAATAATTATTTCTGGTGGTTTTCCCCAGGTTTGCTGCAGTTTGTGATTAAATGGCAAGGAATTGGTTTTGTTTTGCTTTGCTTTTCAGTTTGTTTTGGTGAGGCTTCTTTTGCATATTTCAAGTCACATCTCTAAACATAATTTGCAGTTTGAGATTGGTTTTCAGTCCATGCCACCTGCACATATCTTTCTGTCTCTTACATAAAATATAGTCACATAGCTACTAGCGAGCTACATTTTTTTTTCAAGACTTGCAAACTAATGCTGTGGTGACACAAGAACACATCCCAGAACAAAAAAACCTTAGTAAGAGTGCAGTGACCACTATGAGCAGCATAAAATTAACTCTTCACAAGTACAGAGTCTCAGAACTACATTAAGGGCCAGATTTTAAGTCAGAGTATTGTCCTTCAGCACTGTGTAGATTACAACACGGGTTGTAATCCCTGTGAAATAATGTATCTCCTTATTTCAATAGCATGATAGAATGAGGGGCCTTCCAAGAGAACTGATACACATTGCATTCAGGGTAATAGTGAAAGGTTATAGCGCTGTTTCACTGTAGCACAGCTGATACAACTCTATCAGAACAGCTAAACTATAGGCACAAATAAAGAACTCCAGCAATGCTGGAAACTGTGTTGATGATTAGGGAACCAAAACAACTGCTCTCCTGCATCAGAGAAGAGTCAAGGTTTTGGTATTCCATTGGGTCTCTTCAAGGAAGCGAACTGTTAAACACGTTACACAAAGTTTTCAACCTGATCAGCCTGGCATGATGCAGAAGAAATTCAGTGCAGCAGGAGAACCACATAGTGTATTATTTTAAATCCTCCCATAGGCTCCTGTTAATCATGCCAGACTACTGCTCATAACTTAAATTATTCATTGGGGAAGAATAAAAGTTTAATCAATAAAACCAGGGTCAAGTCACCCATATTAGAGGTAGAGAAAAAGATGCCTTGAAACTCAGCTGTAAAATATTATATGTTTTGAATGAAAGCTTAATATCTTCTCTTGTTCCTATATTCATTAATAATAATAAACCACAACCCCACCTGACCTTTGCCTTCACAGATTTGAAAGACAGTTTATAAAAATCTTTAGCATTACTGGATTTCTCTACCACTACTTCAATACTTAGGGTACCTTCAAGAATACTTAATGTTACGAAGACAGCTCTTGATCTTCCTCCAGAGTGCTTTGTAAAACAGTAGTTACAAAAGAAAACTTCAAAGTGAGTAAGGCATACATAAAGATGGTCACCCTTGTTTACTTTTTGCCTTCAATATTGAGACTTAAATTGCACAGCACCAGCCTGCAATATGTATTGATACTGCATCCCTTTATAATTGACAGGGCTATAGGCAAGTGTTAAGTTTTCCTACATCGCAGTAATTATAGTGCAGACCGATCACTCTCCAAGTCTGCCTGAAAAGATGGCAGTTAAAGTCACTGCATACAGCAATCATAACAGCACTGACAGGCTGCTGTCAAGCAGGCAGGGGCATTCTAGAGATAGATAGCAGAAATGCCAAATCTAAGACAAATGCTCTTGGAATATGTAATAAATCATATTAGCTGTCTGATGCTTCTCCTTGGTGTATTGATTGTGATTAAAATAACCTAATTAGAATAATAATCATGATACTCTAGAACAGGAAACAAAGATGTAAGCTATGCAACATGATCATGAAGTGTTTTTTAGCAATCAAGCCAGATTAACCTATTAAACAAGTAGAGGAACAAGTACACTCTGCATCAGGTTAGATAAGTGTCAAATAGACGCATGGATATATAGCTCTTATCTGAGGAACTGTATGTAGGTGCTGTATTATGACCTCCATTTGGGCTTCAGTTACAGGGAGCTATAGCAGCCATTTTGATGTGAAGAAAGCAAACTCCTTCTGAAGCCTTTCCATGGCATAAGCAGAAGACAGGAACACAGTTCTGGCCTCCCTCAGTCCAAAAGCTAGAGATGAAGATAAGCTGTCACCAGCCACACATACAGCAGAGGCACAGGGGTGTCCATTACAGCAGGAAGAACCTGCAGAAAATCAGTACCTTGCAACACAGATGTTAATTCTGGGATTTGACCTAATATATATTTCTACATTCATTTCCAGCTAGACAGACTAAAAAAGGATCAATTATGCAGCTGGATTTGTCAGAGCTTGCCTTTCCTTACCTTAAAAAAAATTCTATTAATTCATACCTTAATATATTGAGATGTGTTTCCCAATTTTGTAACTACTTATGCCCACAATTTGAAAGATTCCATATTTTTCTTGGTGTGTCCTGCAGAGGAGAGCATAGTCACATTAAATTGCCATGTATAGTTGTCTAACTATATATGAACACTAGGAATGCCATGATAAGTTTACACAGCCTTTCAGGACTCCTGAGATAACTCCTAAGAACTGATAACTCTTTTGAATTTCTAGCACTCAAGTATTTTCAGTCCCCTGACATGAATATTCAAGATACACAAAATACAAGGATGTCCCAGTGGCTGGTTTGAACAAAACCACAGGAATGACTTGCATCTGGAAGCAGGTGCCATGCAACAGCCTTAAGAATGCTTGCATTTAACAGGGTTTGTATTTTAATCTGAACTAGCAACTCAGTATTACACCTTCATCTTCTTTCCATGCCAATTTCACACTGACTGAACTGTATTAACATACTCCCTTACTTTCAAATGCCTTGCATCAGATTCACATTAAACAAGATGAAACAGAAATCAGTTCTTCCTAGGGTAGGTTCTCCTGTTGATACTGTCATCAGCAGCCTAAAATAAATATTTCATTTTTTTTTAAATTTAACTTCATTTCATCTACTAAAAGTAGAAGATTAAAATAATTCAGCTTTCACAGATATGAAAAAAAAAAATAAATAGAAGATCTAAAATAAATTTACTCCCTGCTAAATATACATGCAGTGGAATGGTGGCATCAGTGTTAATCTGTTCATACAGTTGTAGTTATACAATTCTGTAAAAATATGCTTATTTTCCACAAATTGCCATTGCTTATTCTTAAAATGTCACACAATTTCATCTCCCACCTCTCTCAAACCAGCATCATTGCACCTTGATGAAGATATTATGATTTTGAGATTTTATATGCTTGACCAAAATACTCTTAACTCATCTGACTTGAGGAAGGAAGATTCTATTTGCCATGCATATTCAGACACTCCAGAAAGAAGTTGATTAGTTAAGTAATTAATTTTAATAGTGACTTCTCTGGGTAGCTAAACTAGATCCAAGTGACTAAGTGAAGATATTTGAATTTTAATGGATTGGACCCAAATCTAAATACAAAGTAAATGACAGGGTGGAAGATATAGCTGCAACTAAAGAGACTGCTTTGCAGCAAAATGAAGATAGTGGTAGCATTTCAAACAATTTGTCTTCACATTATGTGCAGAGAGAATTGAACTTTAAGGATTCAATTATGTATCCAGAGACTGCATAACACTAGGCAGATGAGATGCACAGAAAGAGCCTGACAGCCCTGAAGAAAGGATGCCCTTCACCACACTTTGTCTGCTACTGATCACAGTCTTCCTGGGACACAGCCTGGCAGATTCATGGCTCCATACTCATCCTGTCTCGTACCCTTTGTAGGGAAGCATGTTTATGCTCCCCATGTTGAAAGTCTAGATGCCTTTGTGTGCCAGAGAGAGAGAATAAAGGGGTTTCCTATGTAAATATAATTTAGCCCTACAAATAATGGTACTGATGCTAACCTTTATGTTTGTGGTAGTTAGTTCAATTGACATAAGGAAAATGTGTGATGAGGGTAATGGGGGTTGGTTAGCTCAGCAGAAAACAAGTCTATATGAGATAAACATGGTTTTATCTATATTGCAGTTTGCTCATTTAGTATCAAGACCATAAAATGAGCTGTTCTGGATGTAATGGGAAATGATACCCCAGAAATACTCTCCAAGATTTTATAATGGCATAGCTAGACATACAACACAAAAATCAGCTCAGTGTGGATAAACTAAGATCGTGGCATTAGTTTAATGAAGGGAAGGACCTAGCCTTTGACTTTTATCAGTTGTATGGCAAATAAAGGAAATTGGGGAGGGGAAGAAGTAAGAAAATTAAATTCAATATGTATCTGCTTATTTGGAATTTTAAATGTGTCCTTTTTTTTACTTTCGCCGTTACAAACTTCATATTTGGTAACAGACTCATAGGTATCAAAGTTAAGGTCAGTGAAGCTACACTGGTTTTTACCTAGCAAATTAGTCAAGACGACCACAGAGGCAGAACTATACAAGCAATTAAAAAGGAACTTAAACCAATTAAAATTAAACTTACACACTGAACCTTCAAGCTCTGATCATCTGGGTTGTTTGTTCCCTGCCCTCTCCCCCCACCACAGATCTTTTTGAACATAGGAAAGACCATGTCCAACTAATTTATTTCGATGAACAGATCGAGATTTCAAAATGCCACAAAAAAAAGCCCACCACAAGTTCACAAGTCTTCCAGTCTATTTTGGAAATAGATGGTACAGAAGATGCTTCCCATAATATAATGAACATTAATGTTGTTTTTCTTCAAGTCACAGTATTTCATAGGAATGGAAAGCTGAGAAATTTGCTATCTTCTTTCCTTCTCTCTCTTTGCTTCATATGGGCATAACCTTTTCTGGCAGTAATGGGAATGCCAACGTTATGTGTTTCTAATAAAAGAAAGAACCTTTTTCAGATTGTACACCAGCTGCTGAGCAATTCTACAAAGTTTCATTTCAGAATGAGTGTATTTGCTTGAATCTCTTCTGCAGATTTTTTTTTATTTTTTTTTTACATAAGAGTCCTTTTAACATAACAAAACAGCACTTTCAAAGAGGCATCAGGAAGATCTCTATAAGCTCTGCTAAGGCTCCTGCAATTAAATGTTCAAGTGGACTATAACTCCTCTTGTGGTGAGGAGGACAAGTTCACTTCAGAAAAATTCCTGTCAGTGAGGCTCAGCAACTTGGTTTGAAGATTGAAACATTGGCCACGACAAGAAGTACTATGCCAAAAATAATAACTAAACATAAAAATTTAAAAAGAAGAAAGAAAATAAAAAGACACCAGAAAGTATCCCTATGGATGATTTAAAAGAACAAGTGCCATACAAGTTATCTGGCTTTAATAAAAGGTCTTGGCAGGTGGCTTATTTGGGAGTGCAGAAGCAAACATGTCAGGTGTTGGAAATCATGTGTAAATTGATAGATATGTACAGCCAAAACATTGCTTTAATTTCTCACCTCCTTACGACCTTTATTTCTATTTGTTGATTTGTAAACCTAGTGTTTAATTTTCTGTTTATTTTTTTGGAGTGTATTAAACACTGATGTCATAAGGCAGAGAGTGAATGGATTTTGTTTCAACTCAATCAATGATTTCACCTTGCTCTTTTTCCCTCTTTTAATCCTTTTCCTCACCTTTCTTTTCTCCATTTTTGATATTCTACTAATACAAAGTTTCAAATAAGTCAGTTATGGTACCCTCACCATTTCTCTCTTTTTCTCTTAGAATTTAGACAACAGTTGTGCTGAAAACAAGTAATGCCTAGCAGTACATGAGAAAAACTCACCAGCTGTTGACAGCCATGTTCAAAACTGGCTTTTAAGATTCAAGAGTCATTATTGCCAGCTATATATTCCAAATAAATACAGGTAGCTCCAACTTCAAAATCACCATGAACTCTATCAGCTGGCTACAGAGACATTCTGCTTCAAAAATGGAGGTGAAGGAGGAAGAAGCAGCAGTTAAAAAGTAATTATATAAACACCAGCAACGCAACACTTTGACTTCAAGGATCCCAGCAGAGATTGTTTCAAAATATCCAAACTAAAAATCTGTGACATTTGCATGAACTCTCAGATTGCATCTCACAACTGCATGCACAACACCCTAATCAGATTTACTTAAGCCATTGTGAGAAAACTCTCTTCTCTATAATTTCTTACTACTGAATTACTATATTGTCACAATTTAACAGAAGAATCCCGGTTTACACATAATGTTTTGCCTCCCTGCCTCCTTTCTCGGTATTATGAGAGTTTCTCTCAGAGAAGCTGGATGGTCAAAAATATCTCCCTAGTTCTGACTTAGCTTCCTTTGTCTACCTTTGAAACATATGTGCAGGGGAAAAAATCACAGATGTGTACCACAACAGTCACTGGTTTTGAAGGCTTTTTGTGCAGAGATTTTTCTCCTGTTCTTTAGGTTCCTTAGTGTAAAGGGTAGCAATTATTGCTAATTTCTTTTCCTGTGTAAAACTGAAGAACTACAAGAATATTGATCATTAGTATATACCAGTATCTAAATTATTACTAGTGGAAATGAAACCTATATGGGAAAACAACTGGTTTTGCCCATTAGTGGGCTAATTGCATGGTCAAGGTAGCGAATTGTATAGGGATGTTTTCAATATAATATGAATAGATTTCCACAAAAATCCACTCACAGCTGAAATAAAATTCTGCACAGAAGTCATCTGACAAATGTTCCATACACATGAAATATTTCTCTTTCATCACTGTAGATATTTACCCAATTTTTCTTTTAAAACATTTTCATTACCTTTCAAACAGAAAAATTATGGGATAGAATATTTTTTGCATGTAGAAGGTGGGTGACATGGGTCATGTTCTTCAGGCAGACTTCAACAAGTTTTCATAATAATGTTTGCAAGTGTAAATGCAGGTGCAAGTTTGCATCAGCAATGATACATATGCATGGTTTATGATGTATAGGTGTCATACACATTATGTGTAAATGACATAAATTGTATTTCCATGACAAAAAAGACAAACAAAGGGGAATGATAGCTAAATTCATGCTTGCGGAGTGGCACTTGCTGGAAGGAATACTTCATTTGAGAAAGATTTGCTCTCTGTAACGTGGAGATTAGATAACATGGAAAAATACTTGATGTAATGTAAACAATCAACAAAAACTACTATATGATGATATCCAAATATTCAATATGGTGCACATATGAGATCAGTTATAAAGACAAAGCATATTAGAATTACCTATATTTGCAGATTGCCTCACTGTTCCTTCTATTCGACACCATTCTTCTGCACAGTTATATCAACATCTATCTTAATGTTTTTAAGACAATATTTGTATAACAAAGTAAGAAAGCAGAGAGAGAACTTAGTTTGAACCCTGGCTGGGATTTTCAAAGTTAGGTGACCGAAGTTCCATTAATATTCCTTAGTAGTCAGCTATCCACCTGCATTTTTGTGCCACAAAATGTGGGCAGAAAGAAGAGAAAGTTACTTTTACCAAGAGCAGAAACATTTAGTTTGGTAAATATGTATCTGAAGATAATCCTTGAAAATTAAAAAGAGTTTGAAAACCCATAAACTGACTGACAAATCAGTCTTCCTGTTGAACTGGCTAATTTACATATTCCTAGCATAAGCAACACTATTGAAAAAACACATATGAAAAGCTATGGGTGAACCAGTCAGCTGATACTTTGCCTTTTTTTTTTTTTTTTTTCCCCAGTGGTTTCAAATGTTTGTTTCATAGAGAATCATACTCTTCTCTCTGGTCTGGAATCTACTACTTTTTGTGTCCACAGTGTAACCGCCCTGCCCTTTGCCCCCTAAAAGAAGGCAGAGTGAGAAAAAGAGAAACTAATAGCACTATTTTGCAGCATTATGCCGATTACCTGAATACAATAAAAATAAAACTCTTTTTTTTTTTTTTTTTTTTTTTTTTCCCCCAGTGATCTCAAAAATATGTCACTCTGCACTTTTGGAGAGTGCAGAGAAATGTTAGCTTGCTGCAAATGAAAAGATCTGGCATTTCCACTCAGCCCTGGAAATGTTGTGTGAACAACCAGAAACATACGTTCTGAAAAAAGGAAGACATTATGAACACTCTATGTTGCAATCTGTCCTTGAATAATACGCCATAGCATGAGTTACTATGGTAACTATTTAGATTTGAGATCATTGGATTGGGGTTTTTTTCACCCTTACTAGGTAAGCTTGATTCCAAACTGACTATTTTAGGGTTTGTTACCTTCTTGCAAATGCCATTGGGGTAAATCTCTTTTGAGTCAGCAGGCTTTTCTTAGGGCACTTACTCCATACTGCCTAAACAAATGGGTAACTTTGAGCAAAAAATTGTCTGAATTTAGGAATCACTAAAGCAGATGCTTTACCTGGAAAATGCTCAAGTTGGGCAAGTTTTCTTTTCTTCAGGAACAGGTATTGCTTCCATCCAGAGTTCATTCTGTAATACTTCCATCTACAGTGTATTCTGTAATATAAATACATATTTGGAAATTCCCCAATGTACTGGTTAAAGAGGCAGTGACAATAGTGCTACAACATTGACCTGTAATAGTGCAAAATATGTAACCTATTGCCTTAGCTAAAGACAAAGCAAAGAACTCATTTTGACTTTAAGCAAACAAAAGGCAGAAGCAAAATGTTAAAATATATTAATATCTTCAATTTTCTCATTATGCAATTACGGTTCTGTAGTGGTCAGTATAATTGAAATTTATTTTCCAAGATCAGATATAGGAAGGAAAGGAATCTGCAACAATGACTTTTAAGAATCATTACTACTCAAAAATTGTATTTTCAAGGTAATAGCCAACTGTGTTTGAAAACTTCTCTTAAAAAGAGCAGTAATTCAGCGAGGTTATTTCAGTTACGCAGTTACACAAAAACTAAACATTTCTAAAGCTACATCTGGAGGGCAGAAATAATATGGATCTGAGGAAATAATATTCTAAAGAAATCCATTTTTAAAATGGCCAAAGTTAACTAACAGTTCTTGCCCTACACTTGAACACATTTGCATATAGCAGGTACACACATAAAATGAGATGGAAGACAGGCAAACAACCCATGACACCCAGCAAATATTTTCTCATCTTACTCAAGCAATTTTATAGAAACCACTGAGTTCAAACAGTGAAAACCTCACATTCAAATTAACTTCCCTCTCTATTCTCTGCTGAGCACCTTGAGTTTCACCTGCATCCTTTTAAGCTGACTAAACAAAAATATAAGTGACTGAATAGAAAAGATTATTAAAGCAGTGTATTTTTAGAGGTTTAGAGTTCCCATCTGGGCTTGTCCTTGTTTGGTTTTGGTTTGATATGGTTTTTCATTTTGGGTTGTTGTTGGGTTTTTGCCTTGTTTTGTTTTGTTGGTTTGTTGTTTTGTTGGTTTTTTTTTGTTTGGGGTTTTTGGTTGGTTGGTTTGGTTTCTTTTTTGTTCGTGTCTTGGGGGTTTTGTTTGTTTGTTTTGGTCGTGTTTGGGTTTATTTTGGTTTGCTTTGGTTTTTTGTTTGGTTGGGTTTTTTTAATAAAGCAAATAGTTATAGAAGGACTGATTTTGTCCAAAGCCCAGTGGTGATTTTTTTTATTTTTCAGCTGTTTCTCACTCTTCTATAACAGCCTGGGAATACAGGCCCAGAAGCCACAATCATTTAGTGTATTACAGACATATTTTTCAAGGCAAAATTGACCAGGGTTCATGTACTTGAAAACAATAATTCACAACTCCACAACCCACAACCTCAATAATTTAGGGCATAAGTGGTATGTCAAGCCACCACACAAGATTTAATATATTTCTGCTCTGGATATTGATCAATGAAACATTTTGCATTCTCTCTTATGCAGAATATACAAAACTTCTTAAGCTGATTTTAATCGATTGTCAGTATACACAATAGTGGAGAATTATTCCTGAACTGTTTTGGTGGGGGTTTTTTTTAGGAGAATTATCAGAGGATATGATGCCTCATTTGCTGGATAATAAATGTTCCATCATGGTAATAACTGCAGGGAAGGGTATGTCTCTGAAACACTTTTCTAGCTGGAGAAATGGATTAGAGAGATTACCATTTCATCAAAGTAGCAGAACAGTTGAGAGGAAATATGGAAAGAAATTTTTTGTATAATTTCTGTAGAGTTGCTATTTGTCAAACCCCACTGGCATCAATCAGACTATATCTTTTCTTCTGATGCAATCACATCAAAAAATGTGAAGTTTCTCTTTAATATGCATGTGTTAAAGTTAAGGAAGAAAAGACACAGCAGTATGGGAAGCAGTGGATATTTCTTTGAATTGTACTATCATCTAGATAAGAAAGGTGCAGATGACACTACAACTTTAATTTCTGTTTATAATATTGTCAGTGAGTCTTTGACAACATTAGATAAATTTATTTTCTATAGCATATTTTTAAGCTAACAATGTGCCATGATTTCCAGTGAGGTATCTGCTCCTATATATAAAGAAGGAACACATTTATTCTTAGACATGAAATTAGCATAGAGAGAACTGGTATAGTCTGACACTCTTAAAGAATAATGGTGATTAACATGCCTGGACTGCATTCAGTCAAGAATCATGTTAATGAATTTTGGAGAAGGCATTCCTGCCTACCCACGCAACCCTGCAGTGAAGCCATTTAAGAACAAGAAACATCCAATAAAAGGATTTGCTGCACATTTAAAAAAAAATAAAATTGCTGAAATAGAACAAGGAAGAAGCCAGATCACAAAGTTTTTTGGTGTCTTCCTCTATCTTTTGTTCTCTTTCTCCTTATCTCTCCTTCCCTCCAAGTTTCAAACAGAACATTTCTTTTTCTTTAGAGATTCACATCCAAAAGGTATAGTTAGTTGTAGGATGATTTCTATGGGTTGATCAAATGAGGTTTGAGAGGCATCCAGAAGCTTAAACTGGTGGAAACATTGCCTACTGCCAGCAGTGCTGTGTCTGTTAGAACATATAATGTTTGTACTTGGGATATAGCATAAGTATAGTGGAGATTAGCATATCAGAGGGGAAAATTGGAAAAAAAAGAAAAAGGAAAAAAAAAGGGGGGGGAAAGAAAAGAAAAAAAAATCAGCCCCAAAACTAAAACACTACACATTAAAAAAAAATCAAATAGTTTATCACTAAAAGTTTTGAAAATCAGAATATGTAAGAGCTTACCTGAATAATCACAGATCTCATGTGCACTGTGGACTGGCCAGGCAGAAATTTAAATGCTGGCTTCTGAAAACTAAACACCAGAAAGCAAAGACTGTGTGTCCTTGGACCTTCTTCTAATTAATTAAAAAAAAAAAAAAAAAAAAGATTAAAAGAGAAAAAAATATAACATAGAGGCACAATCACTTCTAAATAGTGTTAGAATTTTCTATGAGATGTCCTTATTAAAAGGCAACAGCATGTTTGTGTTTCATTTAGCTATCTGCATAATTTAAAATTATTCCATAGCAGTTGGAGTATGTGGATTATATCAGAGTGCTGCTTCTGTGCAAGAAAATCTGCATTTCCCTGCAGATGTGTTTGTTATTGTGTCTATAATTAAGTAGTTATTCTCCCCTCCTCAAGGTATTTAAGTGTCTCTCTAAACAGCGTTTAGATCTGTGCTCCCTCCTTACAGGAGGATGTTCCATACTCTGCAGCTAGAGTTTTTCCAGTTCTCTCTGTGAATTGAAACATAAACCTGGAACAATAAAACCCAAACTGATCATATTACAGTGAGATATCCCTGAGTAATGCTCCAGGACACTCGTTTTCCACATCTTCTGGAGGATGCCAGTGAAGATGACACATGCCATGCAATGTTATCATGCAGTACATGTTTAAGATTGAGGATTATGCCTAACACATGAACAAAGTACATTCCCATCTTTCATCCATGCATCCTCTTCAGTGCCGGAAGTGCAGCAGATATAAAATAGGGTTGGAATGGGATATGGTTTTGTCTGCTGATGAAGTCAATCAGAAGTTTAACTTGGTTAAATCAATATTTAACCAAAGTTAGATGGCTAACGAAATTCACACCACTGTATCTGATCTACCCCTACTATTACCTGAGGATGCCCTCCAAACATGCAGGTCTTTGTACGACCTAAGTACGCACTCAATGCTTTTTCACAAAGCATTCAGCTTGAGTGGACATTAACACACTCCTCCACATAACACATTCCTCCACATTATACGGGAGTCTAGTATTCTCAGTGATGGCATCATAGTAATTTGATAGTATGGTTGACTATACTAGAAGATATATGTTAAAATATTTCACCTCCCCATTCCAAAATGTGAAACTTCCTTGTGTTACAGTCTTGGGATAGTTTTACACCACTATACTCGATAATTAAAATATTTGTATGGATGTACACTCCATTGGTCCCTTTGACCTGCAAGACAGGAGTGGAAAAGAGGAAGCCTTTACCCACACACAGAGAATTCAGTCTCATTTCCTTGGACAGATGGTTCATTTGGTGCCAAGCAGTCTCAAGTCAGACAAGGGAGATCTGGTTAACTGAAATAATTGCTGCTTTTGGACTTTCAGTGCAGACAATGTTATGAAATCAGTTGCAATGTATCAGTGTTTTGCACTCTCTTCTGTGCCAGAAGAAATGCACCTTGGTGGTTCCAATTTCATTGTCTACTTTTTTGTCATTGTTGTTTGTGCTAAATGCCTTAAGTTTTTAAGTTACAAAACTCATAAACCATAATCTGAAATCAGAAAAGCATATTAGCTGAACATAATGTATCGTTCCATATTTTCATATTCTTTGATAATATTTTTTTTGCACAGATTTAAAAGGGGAAGCAGCACTAAGAAAATTAAGAAAGCTATGAGAAAATGGTAGGTCCAAAAAGAAGTATAGTCAAGTAATATTGAAACTATAATTCTGCATAGCTTTTGAAAAATATGCTTCATTATTTAATTTTCATAATTTGCCAGCTTTGCATATTCACTGTATTCCTTCTTTGGCTCTTCTGATGCCACAGTATTGCACAAAAAATATCTAGAACAACTGTTGTTTATAATGAACAAATGCTGGTTTGCAGTGGCCTTAATGTTCAGTTGGAAAAATACATTTCTCTCTACATTAACCGCCTGCTTTTTTTTAATAAGTTAAGTTTTTACAGACAAAGAATGCACCATGGCAGGCATTTGTAGAAACTATTTCTGCACATGTAAACTTTTGGTTTTACTTTTTTGTTTGCTTTTTTTTTCCTCCTTGTGTTTTGCCTCCTATAGTGCTATCAGGAAAACTTAGACTCTTTTCAGAGCACATTCAGCTAAAGAAATGCATATTTCTGTGCTGAATGCAGCATATCTGGACACCCCACATCTCTGCTGAAAAGCCAAAGAGACTTCTGCAGCACAATTGCAACACCATTTTATCAGACCACCTGAAGACTGAATGTAAACAGCTTGGAGCATAAGGAATGAGGAGCACACTCTAGCACTCACAGCACAGGCCCTGACAATGAAATCCTCTTTAATTACAGTTGCGGCTCAAGATATTTTTCCAGGCTATAGAACAAGTCCCTTGGGAGAATGGTCATGCAAAAGCTTCCAGACCATCCTTTGGCTCCCTTTACTGTAGGTACAAGCTGCCCTCCTGGAGAACAGCACTGAACTATGGTAGTGAATTCAAACATTCATCTCATTTTGTAGCATAGAACCTGTGAAACATGATTGCAGTGCAGAAAAAAAGCACAAACATTTACTCTTGCTACATACCATTTAGTCTGCCACTGGTCTACTGAGGCATGCAAACACTTTTCAATTCTTTGCCAAGACAACAAAATTGCAATAAATATAACACTGCCAACAGCCTGCATGTTAGAAAGAGGAAAAAGACCAAAGATGAAAATTTTACAATGCATTTCCCAGGTAGAAAAAAAAAGAGAGAGAGAGAGAGAGAAAGAGAGAGAAAGAGACGGAGAGGGAGAGACGGAGAGGGAGAGAAGGAGAGGGAGAGAAGGAGAGGGAGAGAAGGAGAGGGAGAGAAGGAGAGGGAGAGAAGGAGAGGGAGAGAAGGAGAGGGAGAGAAGGAGAGGGAGAGAAGGAGAGGGAGAGAAGGAGAGGGAGAGAAGGAGAGGGAGAGAAGGAGAGGGAGAAGGGAGAAAATAAAAAGCAAAAAAAAAAAGAGCTGTATTTAGAGACACCTGTCCTGGTGGACAGCAGCAGTCTGTCATGATAGCTCCTGTCAGCTCCACTTCCTTTCTCTTGGCAGAAAATTACACTGGGGCCTCCCAGCTTGTCTTGCAGGAAGGCAAACCTAGTTGTTTTTTTTTATGGCTAGTCAGTGCTTGCAATAGAAAACAAATTTCTAAGGGAAATTTCTTTTCTTCAGTAGGATATTTGCAGTCAGCATGTTATTCAGCAGAGTTGCCTTAAACTGCTACTTTTAACATTTAATCCCTCCTCAAGGAACCATTTAGACAATGAAAACCTCACAAAGAGATATCCTTTTAGAAAGCATTTTTAACCAAGGGCCACAGGATTTTCGCTTCTCTCAGAAGATACTTTTAGTATTTGTCAAAAGAATACAACAGCCCTCACGGCCACAGTTACTCTGTCAGCAACAGGCCTGATGTAGGAAGTTACTACATTAGATTCTTCATTCCTGTCCTCCGTTGAGTGGTGGTGAATGAACTATGCACATGGCAATGCCTCTAAGGTATGAAATTATATAGTTAAAAATAATCAAACCAAAGACAACTTTGCTTACATTAAGTTAATTTTAAAGTCAGATAATGTCAAGATGTAGATTACACAGTAGCTGAGAACATGTTTTCTAAAAAGCCATGGACTGGTACTTGGATCTACTGCCAGCAAGGTATTAGTATTGTATGTTAATACAGCCTCTTCCAAAATCCTCTAGCTCTTGTGCTTCATTTTCTATCTCTGAGGAGATTTCCAAGACCTCATTAAAGTTATAGACTACTCTCCTTTAAATGGAGCTGTAGCATGTGCTTCATGGGACCAACCACAAAGCCATGCAGAAAGATTTGTTGAGTTCATATTTACTGACAGAAGTAAAATTTGAAGTGAAAAGTCCTCAATTACTCCCTTGGTAATTAGATAAAAATTCACTGTGTTTTTATGGCTAACAACCACTCAGGATGCACTGAATAGCAGCCAAGATAATAAAGGGAAAACAAATTTGCCTGAAGGGATTATCAGGACCTCACCCTCTAACAGAAGCTATGAATAGGATTAAAGGATTAGATAAGCAAACTAACAATGGTGGCAAAATGTTTGAACCAGCTTTTTAAAAGCACCATAAGGAAAGGTGGGACGAACTGGCCAGAAATATCAGAGCTCTAAGCCAAGGGCTTCCTGCCAGAATAGAGACCCGAGAAGAATATCTAGGGAGGGATAGATATAACTGCTCCAGCCTTGTTTTTATGCACAAATAAAATGCTTAAACGATCAGTTGAAACTGTTTCAATAATGCAGTGACTGACTGTAGCATGTTGCTTCGCACACAGAGAGAGTTAACAAATGGCTAACTACCTGCTTCTCTCTTTTAGGGCATATCACATCACAGGCATAACACTGAAAAGTATCTACAAAGAACACCTCAACCTCATTACAATGACATTTTAAGGCATGTTTTTTTTTCCCCACAGTATGGCCAAGGAAGCACACACACACACAGTATACAAAACAATAAGAACATCTGAAATATGATCAGAAAACAAAACATCTCCTTCACAGAAATATAAAAGCCCAAAGGCTATGCTGATTTTTTTTTAACATATTTTTTCCTTCTTTTTCCCAATATTTAATCATTGAGGAAAGCTTCATGGATTCTGTAATTTTTCTGGTAGACTTCCCTTCACACATTAAAAGCCAAATAATTCTGGTTGGCTGGCTGCACAATATAATGTGACTCTATAACACATCAGTAAAAAGAGCAACCCTAACACACAATACTAAAAGCAGCCATAGATCAGTGTTTGTGTTTTGGTTTTTTGCTTGTTGGTTTTGGTTTGTTGGGTTTTTTTAAAGATTAAAAAATACCATAAATAATACCACCATTAATTCTTCACACAAATGAACACACTAAACTAGCAACAGGCCTGCTTATCAAAGGTGCCCGTGTTGTGCCAACTAATCACACTGTGACCCCAGTGCCCTTTGATCCTGTCAGGGGTAGATCAAAGCCTGTCAACATATTTTCCATCTGGATGCTGATGACAGAATTAAATCATGTCCAATGTGCTAAAAACAGACATTCCTCTGATTTCACCTTCTGGCAGCCCAAATAGTACCTTGGTCTTCTTCTCCAGGGAGATCTTCAGATCACAGTTGTACTTTGTGTTCCTTTCCTGTTCCTTCTTTTCCTGCCCCAGTTTAATGACAAGGATGCTTAAAGATAGTAATGTCGCAGGGCTTTTGCAGAAGTAAAACACAGGCTCCTGAAAGGTAACAATGCATTCAGTCAGATTTCCTGGCTTTCATTCCACAACAAAGTTGGAAAACCACAGATTTTATGGAAATAGCATCAAACAATATAGCTACAAAGCTCTTGTTCAGTATCACAAAGTTACCAAAGCCAAGGAGATTTAAGTAAGAGATGAAACATTCTTTGTTTCCCCTCACATATGATCCACATCTTACAGCATAACATCTGACCATCTTCCATAGTATCTTAAGCTATTAAAATACTGATGAAAGACCTTGAAGAAAGTAGTCTTACTCTTTTGAAACCAAAGTCATGCTGCTCTAATTTTCAGTTCCCCAAACATTAATAAAAGAATAATTGTAATGAAAATGTATATAGTATAAAGTGACAGCAGACCTGACTATCTCAGTGCCAGAGGATTTATGCTACTGCCCATCTGTATGGGCAGTATGGCAAGTATGGGAAACCTAAACTATGTTGTATGAACTATGTTCCATGTGCAAAACTTTTTGAGTCCTAATTGCAAAATGAAAAGTGTAAATGTTTTGTTAGGCTGTAGCATGGTTTTTTCTTAGTCTCTGTAAGTCAAACAAAATATATGGCTCCAAAACCTACTGGCCAATGTGCATCAGTAATGAAGCATCTTTATTTCATGCACATGAACAGTGGCTCAATTTCTCCTTTACAATTATAGCTTTAAAAAGCTGCCTAGGACACTTGACAGACTCCAAACTCAGGTACAAGGAAGTATTGTCAGAATCACATGACAGTTGCTGTCCTGGCCTCTGTCCTCGTCTCTTCTAATACCTGGCACTTCAGAGTTTCTTTTCTAAGCAGAGATGAGAAAATGACACTTTTAAAATAAAAGCTTGTTAATTAATATATTAGGTAATTGGAAGTTTGTTCTGCTTTGATTGGATTATTTGATATTTTCACACATAACTAGAAAAACAGAAAAAGATGTGGTTTTGTTTCAACTCTGTATTTTTTTTAACTGGAATATACAAATAGACTATGCATTGGAAAAGGTGGTTCTCCAGTCTTGCCATCAAAAACACAGTCTAATAAATTAGAAAAGAAGGGTATTCATTCAATCTTAAGAGAGAGTCTGGAGCTCATAACTCCATTTTCCTTTTTAAAGTAGTAATAATCACTGATTTCTAGAGCTTGTAACAATAGAATTTATCATTGTGTAACATATATAACAGGCATCTCCAGTCTCACATTGCAAACATCATACACATTGGAATTTGTCAGAGACAATATGCTGTTAAACAGAATATTTTATCCATAAAACTTACATCAAGAAAATAGACTGTTTTTTCATAATAACAGTTTTGAATGTAGAAGAATATAGAGACCTTTTGAATTTAGTACCTAAAAAAAAAAGGCATGGCTTAGAAAATGGCTGTAAAGTAAGTCATAATGTGGACAGGTTCCCTTTTCCATCCTTTAACAGGGAGAATGTTCTACGTAAGAACTACTCTGAAAATGCTGAAGATTTTCCTACTACAAATAAGAACTCTGGAGGTTATCAGGTGAAAATAAACATTCCCAGCTGGTAAACAATATGTTGTGTATCTTCCCACTGCACTGCTTTTAACCAAGCAGAACAACAATTCTATTAAGAAATATATTCAGTGGAAAAAACTGGTTACCCTTACTTCAACTTGGAAAAACAAAAGGTTCTGTATCAGTAGAATTAATCTCTGCAAAACTAGTTCAAGATATTTCAACCATTTCTCCCTGCTCTATGCTACTCTCATGAGAGCCCACCTGGAGTACTGTGTTCAGTTCTGGAGTCCCTATTATAAGAAAGTTACAGATTAAATGGAAAATGTCCAGAGAAGGACTACAAGGATGATCAGAGGGATGGAGCTCCTCTCCTATGAGGACAGGATGAGCGAGTGGGGATTGTTCAGTTTGGAGAAAAGCAGGCTCTGAGGAGACCTTGTTGTGGCCTTCCAGTATCTGAAGGGGGCCTACAAGAAAGCTGGTGAGGGATTTTTTTAGGATGTCAGGTAGCATCCTCCAAGCTGGAGGAGGAGAGGTTCAGATTGGATGTCAGGAAGAAGTTCTTCACCATAAGGTTGGTGAGACACTGGAATAGATAGCCAAGGGAGGTGGTAGAAGCCCCATCCCTGGAGGTTTTTAAGGCCAGGCTGGATGTGGCTCTGGGCAGCCTGATCTAGGGGAAAGTCCATGGCAGGGGGTTTGGAACTGGATGATCCATGAAGTCCCTTCCAACCCTGACAGTTCTGTGATTTATTACAGTTTTGTCTATCATTTCTTTAACTTAAAAAATGTTGAAATTTCACCACTAAAATGAAGTAACTTATTACAAACTGGAAATGCCACCTTTGTTTGCACAGCACACGGGCCTTTACATGCTATCCTGTTTCTTCATAACCATAAAAGCAAAACTTCATCCATTGCATTTTTGTGAATTTTCCATGTTGATTGAAAGAAGAAGAAAAGTGATCTGAGGATTCAGGATTTACCAGGTGATGTCCACCTTTCAGATGCAGCAATAAAGCCACAAGAAAGCACAAACAGAAGATACTTGGATTTACCGTGCACTACTCTTCTGTCAAATGCTGGGAATTTATTGCTCCCATTAGGCTCCATCAGTTTAATGGAGTTAGCCTACAAAGCAGTTCTCAGATGTTGTTCACCTGAACAGCTGTTTCTGTCATCATTTCAGTCTTCTCTTGGAACAGGATGATTAATACCATTTTGAGCATGTCTAAGGCTGTTATCTTCTAAGAAGTACTACCTATCCTTTGATCATTCAGCCCAGGAGTTGCAACTCTTACAGGTTTCAAAGCAGTTTTTATTGTTGCTGGCCAAAGACATTAAAACTAAATTCACACATTCAGGGCTTTGTTTTCATTAGATGAGTTGGTAGAAAGCCCTGTCTCAGAGCTACCTTCCTAATTTTGCCAGGTTCTCAATGGATGTTAGCTGGCAAAAGATTTCTGAAACAAGCAGAAGCGTGAGGGCACACAAATGGTTTCTGGTGGGATGCCAGAGGAGGACAAATTCACTCCAGTAATGAGTGGCTTCTAAGTCTTTATTTTGACCAAAAGAAAAAAAAACAAACAAACAAAAAAACCCCAACCACTTCCTTGTCTTTATTTTTTCCACTTTATCACTTTTGCAGGAAAAGATCCAAAAGTGGTGATACTGGTTGGTTCGAACACAAAAAAATAAATCATCCAGAAGTCATAACAAATAAAACAAAGTCACAGGTACTATGCATTCAACTCCTGAAACATGTTGGGTTAAACTTATCTCTGTAACTCAAGTCTTCCCATTTTAAAATATGCTTTTTAAGTCTCTTTGCCTCATAGAGTCTCAAAGGGCAAGTAATAACTTTGCAGTTACTTTCAGATACCCTTGTTTATTCCTGGGAATAGGACAATCTTGACTGTATCAGAGCCAGATGCTGTGCTTTCTGTCAAAGAAATGTAATTTTTTTAAGCATTTTCAGCTCTTTGCTGAATCATTGAAACTTAGTAGTATAAGGTGGACAAAGGATTCAGCTTGTTCTCCGAGTGGTGATGCAAATAAGGAGAAAGCCCAGATTTAAGTAACCCTAAGATTTCATTCAGGTACAACTAACAGTTCACTTCAGAAAAACTGTAATTAAAAAATGAGACCAGTCCTATTGATCTATTTGATGAAGCTCTTTTTCAGGCAATTCTATTCCATACCAAAGATTAGGGAAGCCTCTGTACCCTCCAGTTTCCCATATAATAGCTATGTTTTTATCTATAGCCTGTGTTTTTAGCTATATAGCACATGGCTGCTACCTAGACTAAAACCAGTTTAGAAAAATGGTGGTTCAGGCACAAGGTACTGATATCCAAGGCTTCATTTCCTTCTTCTGTTGGGATACAAACTGCTGATAGTTACATTGCATTTGACCTGAAGCAACCCTGTACTAAGTTGATTTGTTCTACATTTATGTCCCTAAGACCATTTAGCTCACTCCACAGTTACTTTATCAGTGAAACCAAAAAAAAAAAAAAACCAGCAGGCATCATCTCAGTTCCTTCTCTCCCTCAGTAATCAGGCTCCTCCCTTTGTGCTGATCCTTCTGTAGAGAGCACTAAAATTATGAATGGCAAATTTCTTTGTGCTGTTTGAAAAAAAAATGGAGGAGGGAAGCTGCAACTTATACTGCTCCCTGTCATTTACTAAAGTTTAATTTTAGCTAGAATTCTCAGACTAGGTCTCATTATTCTTAGTGGGGGAAAAAATGACACAATTCTCCTGAGTTTCAAGTATATTTCTTGGAGATAAGTTCTAATTGGACTGTTGAGACAACACTGTTATCCTATTCATTTTATTTTATGCTGAAAACATATCTATGATTTTAGAATTAAATATATGACTGCACTTTACCTGATGTTTGTGGGCAGCAGATGAGACCATACACATGTGATATGTGCATGGCATGATAGTTAATACAATAATAATATCATAAGGCAGAGGAACACTGAATAGTTTCAATTTCAAAGCATTAAAAAATTAATCAACATTGTCTGGAATACTGAAGAAGTGAGAAAAAACACCCAGTCAATGATATTTAAAGGCAATATACTGAAACACACTGAAAAAAGTCTAAAACTAATAATGTTAATTTCATTACATCACAGTATAAATGAATTTGGCCTCTTGCATTTTTGGTTACATTAATACATTAATTTTCAGTGGTTACTAGGTTAAAAAATATAAAAATCACTCTACAACATCTCCTACAATAGAAAATCAAATAAGGATTTTGGTAGAACTGTACAAGATCTGTTGCATACAAAGGTCTTAGACCCTAGAAATATTTGTAGCAACTCTTAAACTTGTAGATGTTCCAACTGAAGCTAGAGTGAGTGAACTAAATTTAATTCATGCCTCTAATGAAGCCAGTGCCAGAATTTATTTTTTTGACAATGAAAGTAGGATCTGAAAGTGAATAAATTAAGAGAGGGTTTGTTTGCTTTTAAATATAAGGTAAACAATACTTCTGTGTAGCAAGTGAAATGCCTCTGACAGAAAATTTTTGAAGGGGTAGACAGAAGCATTTAATCTGCCAAATGGTTTGGCTGGAAACACGAAAGTTTTTGTGGTGCAGTCCCCTTTCCATTGTTCACCTACACCTACTAAACTTTGGTGTGGTATTTCCTTCTAAAGTCATCTATCACTGTGGAATTTAAAAAGCATTTGCTGCAGAAGTAGGAGGGGGGAAATTGCTTTTCTTACTATTTGAATTAGTTCACTAATCATTGCATTTGTTTTGACATTTTACATCCAAAGCACAAGCTTTGGGATTAGGTCTGAAAAGAAAAAAATAAAATAAAAATCTTTGCTCTAAGTCTGGCATTAAAAGTGGGGGTCAGGCTCTTCTCCCAGGCAACTACTGACAAGACAAGAGGGTATGGACTGAAGCTGCACTAGGGCAGGTCTAGGTTGGATGTTAGGAAGCACTTCCTCATGAAAAGGGTTATCAGACACTGGAATGGACTGCCCAGGGAGGTGGCGGAGTCGCCAACCCTGGAGGTGTTTAAGAAAATATTGGGTGTGGCACTTAGTGGCATCGTCTAGTCGATATGGTGGTGTTAGGTCATAAGCCGGACTTGATGATCTCAGAGGTCTATTCCAGCCTCAATAATTCTGTGATTGGATCTAGACAATGTTGGCTACATTTTGGTCTTATCTTGGATACTCTACTGCATTCTCTGACTCTACATACTTATTGGTATTTCTGAGTGGTATTTCTGTTCGACACCCCGGAAAAAAATACAATTTGCCAACAAAATTTACAAAACAGGGTATTGCTGAAAGTCACACAGCCCTCTTTCAGAGTTTCTGTGCTTAGATGAAATTCACCTGCCTTTCATGGTTTCCAACCCCTCATCATTCTTGATCCAAGCTGTAGTCTGTCTAGCCTACTTATATCTCAGCTTGTACCCAACCAGACTATTCAAAAAGCCGCTGCTAAAATTATCCTTTTCATGCTGCTCAGACCCTGTCAGACATTCATATTCAAATCAAACCCTTCATCCTCTGCCATCAGTTCACAGTTCTTCTCTTAAATCCAAAACCCAGAAAAACACAACACATACCTACAGTTTTGCTTCCAATTTGCTGTATTCAATTTAAAACTTCCACTCTCCCCACTATGCCCTTCCAACTTTCATATCTGCTTTATTTTCTGTACCATCTCTTAAGTTTAGTAGTTTATCTTGCTGTCGGGATGTGAAACTCATCGTATCTAAAATGTAGGTCCTTCCATAAAACACCTTTATTTGAAGGGGTGGAGGTAGGGTGGCAAGAAGAGGAGTTTAACCACCACCTCCTGTTTGAGCTGACAACAAAATCTAGAGAATGAGTCACCACTGCATTGTCACAGACATCATTACACTGCTGAACATTTTAACTTCCTAAGAGACTTTCATGTTACTTAAAAGAAAAAAAAAAAGAAAAAAATCCAAGTAACTTCCATCTAAGGTGGTTCTCAAATGATTATTTTTATAAAATACTGAAAATCTTTTGCAAAGTTGTTTAGCTGCAAAAAAACAAACAATGAGAGTGGCTCTTTGTCTTGAAGCATGTGTTTTATCTTCACTTCTAATGACTGAAAGAGCATCTGTCTGCCAATCCAAAGAGAGCACTGATAAAAAGTACAATCCTCATCTTAGGCCTAATTTTGTACTGCTCTGATTTCATCTCCTATATCACTGAATTCAATTAGCTTGCATCTATTTCATTTAATCTATCTAATCTCTCAGCACTCAGATGAGACTAGCACAAGGCACCGTTGCCATTTCCCTGCAACCGCTGCTTGCTCACCCATGCTTTTATCACTGACTACCATCCTTTCCATTTTGTACCCATCAACATTCCAGGCTCCAAGACAGAGATAGAAAAAAAGAAAAAAGATCAATTATTAAAAGAAAAAAAAAACAGACCAGTTTTATGAAACTTCTCACCTGCTAATAGTTGTTCTCAGGCACAGCCTTGTGTGTCACTGAGGCTGTCACTGCAGCTTCCCAGGGTTATCACAAGCGCTGAGTCCATAGGTGGTACCCATCATGATTTTCATGCTGAAAGCTGAAAGGATATCCATTCCTTGACTGTGCTTCACTTTAATTATCAGGTCTCAGTTAACACCCTGCCACTCTTTTCTGTTTGCTCTGCTTTGCTCCATTTCCTGCAAACTGATTAAAAAAAAAAAAAAAGAGAGAGAGAGAGAGAACCTTAGTTTATCCAATAACATGATTTTATATCTGAAAGGATTTTTTCATCTTTTAATTCTTTTTCTAATTAGTTTCTGTGCCTCACATTCAGCATTTCCCTATCAATGACATAAAAAGATTATCTTTTTCATGTTGCTAGCAGAAAGTCAGAGACCTCAGAGTTAAATCCAATTTCTGAAATGATACTAAACCTTTATCTTATTTCTCCCACACTTATTTCTTCCTCTTACTTCATGATTCCTCTGTGTTACCATTGTTGTTATTGAATGCCTAGGGTGAACACTTAGCTTCACATACTGCAAGAAGTTTAAGACTTAAGTAAAATTATGACATACTATTAGATTTTTACTGTGGGGGAAAAAATAATATCTTTAAAGATCTTATGCTGAAATATATAAAGTATTAACAAATGTTTTATCTAAAGATCAAACATCTTTTGAAAAATGATAGGTAAAGCACAGCAGAAGCTCTGCTGGCTTCAGCTTGCAGAATTCTCTTTACTTAATGTGTCTTTTTATTTTTCCCTTCTGTAGAATGAAACCTTACAAACTCTAAAACCACAGGCATCAGGACAATTTAATTCACTAAGTTTCTACTTAGTTTCTACTAGGACTCAGTTTTCAGATGTCTGCAAACCCCTGGGAATTGTTCCATAATTCTTAGCTTTATAGAACACAGGCAAGATGCAAAGAACAATATGAAGGCTGTTACACAGTCCATATAAGAAACACAATACCCTCCTCCCTGACCTGAGATATAACTGTGTGCACATAAAGTAGTTTAACTAAGCAAATATTCTACGAGAGAAAATGCTTATTTAATATTAATATATATTCTGTCTTGAGGAACAGACTAGACCTCTTAAAATGCTGACTTTCGATATGGCAAGCCCTATTTCCCAATAAGTTAGGGATTACTCTCATGTATGGACAAGGGCCCCCTGGTTCACTTCACACCTGTGTTGTCCATTTCCTGGACACAATCTAAAATTTGGTCTGGAGTTATTCACTCCAAAAGAAGAAACATACCATGTTACTTAAGTAGGCAGAAATAGTACCATCAGGCTAAGAAATCAGCAGATACAGGATAGAAGCTGACACTGTGGGAGGAGGAATGGTTTAGAAGTTGTTTTGCTGTTTGCTTCGGCTTGTCTGTGAGGGGTTTTGTTTGTTTTGGGGAAGGTTAGTTTGGTTTATGTTTTGAGATTCTGGGGATTCTTTAGAGGCTGTGTTTGTAACACTGAAACAGAAAAAAACATGTCATCCAGCTTCCCTTTTTCAGATCAGTAATTCCTCTTCTGATACATTTAAAGACTTTATTGGCTGTAAATAACCAGCTTAATAACAAAAAGCATGGGTGGAAATTTCCAACCATGAAATATACACCTTCATTGAATAGATTTTCAGAATCTAATTGCCTATTCATATTTGACTAAAACTTGTAAGACTGGTTTTAATAAGCCTTACTCTTTCAGCTATATTTAGTGCTCAGATTGACTGAACAAGGCATAAAGCCAGCAGTTCACAACTATTTGCAGGCCATGGCACTGCTGAGACAGCAACCTTTGGGCTTAAACACCCATATTAGGCTTCTCCCAGTGCACATCTCTACTGCAATCCCTTCCTCGAACACTGCACCCTCCCCATTACTGAAGTTGCCTGTGCAGCAGCACATCTGCCAGCTTCTCCCACCAAAGCACTCTGTCCATCTTCCCCAGACCCCACAGAGTGTGGCCACCCCACAAGGGGCATAGAACAAAACTCCTCAGGTAACAGCCACCACCAGAGGAGGAGCTGGAGCCCAGGTCTTGTAGAAGCAAAACCTGCATCTGTAAGTCACTCTGCTTTTAAGGTCTCAGACTCTAGCTACAGACTGTATGTCACAGGTTGAATTTTCATCCGCTGTTATTCATACCATCCTGCCTCATGCCAGCTTCAGAATGGAAGTGCTGGCTGCAGCAAAGTATGATAGGGCTTGAAGTTCAGATTGTAACATGAAAGGCTTCCTGTTCTAGTTGCTGTCTTTGGGTTCTGGGGTTTGAGGGGTTGGCTTTTCCACTGAGATGGCAGCCAGATAGGGAGGGATGGGGGAGTAGCAACCTGGATTGTGTTTGTAGCTCTCTGGCTTCTGCTTGCTGCTGCTTTTTGCAAATAGGCTAAGGTAATTGAGCATTCACAGTATCACAGTACATTAGAGGTTGGAAGGGACCTCAAGAGATCATTGGGTCCAACCCCCCTGCCAGAGCAGGATGACTTAGGGCAGTCTGCACAGGAAGGCATCCAGGTGGGTTTTGAAGGAGATCTCTTTTATATTAAACTCTTATCTTACCTCAACTCTTTATCTCAACTCAGAGGGTTCTTGTGCATGCGTTACGTTCCCTCACTTCTGTGTTGTGGGGAAAAGGCTGTGTTAAACTAGCACACTGTTCTTCAGAGGGCGCAAGATGAAAACCAATTTGACAGCCCAAGTTACCTGTGCAGTGTAGGCATCCCTTGTAATTCGAATCTCATTGCATGCATCATTCCATCATCTCACTGCTCCTATTCACTGATATTTTTAGACTACTATTGAGGGGGTTTATGTGTTTTTATGTGCTATTTCATCTACACAGCATCTTATGAGAATTCTTGCCATTTAAAGAAAGGTACTAATCATGTTTCTTTTGACAAGTCAGATTTTCATGATAATGAATAAAGTGAATAATTACTATACTGCTCCCTTTAGAAATAGCTAAGGGCAAGTTAGATGGTCAAAAGGGGAAGCAGCACTTGTTTTAAGGGTGTAATTCATTCAGAGAAGGAGGTAGCAGGAGGGTATCATTTGCAACTGTAATCTTCAGAGAAATTATGGTGAAAGGACCATTAGCATAACAATGCTTCTCATGTTCACTGACTCCAAGAAATCACAACAGGCAAACTGTCCTACAGCATTATGATGTCACAACAGAAAGGGGAGGAAATAATTGTAAGGGCTAAATAAGGCCATTATTTTTTTACTTCCTCCCAGGGGAAATATTGCACCAAACTATGGCATGAAATGCTAGCTATTATTTACAGAATTGCATGTTCTCAATCAAAATTAATCAAAATCAACTATTGGATTGAAAATCATGTCCCACATGTAATCTTTACCCATGAGGAATTAAATATATATATATAAAGTTACTCAGTTGTTTAGAAAAGTTCATTACTCTCAGTTTTGTTTTGTTTTTAAAAAAAGTAGTTAATATTTCTGTAAAGAGAAAATGTGTAAATTCTGGAACAGCATCTCGCTTTACAATCCATGGTCTGAAAAGTATTCCTTCCATGGAAAAACCACACAGCTACCAGTTTGAAACCGGTGTCCAGTGTGATCATGCAGATGTTTATACATTTCAGCACTGCTAACTGAAATATCTGCCTTCCATGCACAGAACACTTACCTTTTTGAGGTAGCTTCCCATGCAGCTTTTTATTGCTCTAAGCTGAAATAGAGGATTGCTGAAGATCAGGTTTATTTCTTAAGTTCCTTAATCATTACCCTCCAAATGTCCATCATCATCAGTTTACAACCTTTCCGTGATGAGTCATAGCAGGTAAGGAGGGCTGTACCTCCCATGGGAAGTTTCGAAGAGCAGTTGTCTACTTCTAAACTTCCAGAGATATGCTGCATTGATGAAAGAGGGGATATCAGAAAACCAACAACAGGAACCTCAGTGGCCGCAGCAATTGTACTACAAGTAAATGCCTTTCCAAGCTGAGTCTTGGAGCATAAGGAAGCAAGAGTGGCTCCAGTCTCCACAAGTCACTGTATTGTAAATTGGAAAACTCCTACTTCACTTGACCATTGGACTTTCCCTCCTACATAACACCTCTCTAAATTAGATCATCTCTTCTGCTGCAATGTTCAAGATGCTTATTGAACAGGAAAAAAACAGCAGTCATGGTGCTGCATTTAATATGCATCATAATTTTTGTCAGACATTAGGTGAAATGTGCTAATAGATTGTTTAAAATTTGCATTAGAAGCCCTTCTTCAATCGTTTATGGCCTTTACATGATGAAAAGTATAAATAACATCCAGTTAATACAGTTCATTATGAAGAATAAGGCTTGGGAAAAAGCCAATTATTTTGGCTCTCCTCAGTTGAACTTTTAATAGTACCAGTTTTCCACTGGTTTAGAACAGGACATTTTATACTGAGTGGGGAGGGAAAAGGTTCTCCTTTTGTCTTGAATCCACCTCTTGCTGTCTTTATAATAGTGCAGCCACCAGCAATCATATTACAAGCTTCCAAAATCAATCCCATTTGCACAAAGCTGCTACGACTCTGCATGCCAGCTAAAGCAACGTTCCTCCTGCCCTTTTTCCTCTCCATGCATATATGGGCATCTGTGGCAGGGCCCTGCCTCCTCCAGCCACATTACCAATTTGCAGCAAATTAATAAAAGAAAGACGAAGCAAACTGCCTGGAATAAAAGGATAAAGATAATGGAGGAAAAGCAGAATAGGAAATACGATACTTTTTAATGCTGCAGTAACTGCCTGCTCCTAGCATTTTTTGGCCCCATGATTGTCTCATCTAAGATTCAGACCTCTTCTAAGCTAGCAGAGTTGCATAACCCCCGCACGTTTCCGGGTGTTTGTATTTCCTTCCCTCTGGGGAGCACTGTTCTCTTTCTGAGAAAGACAAAGGTAATGTGTCAGTGTGACAGAAACTTGGGAACTCAGCTCTGCCTTAGCCAAATCCCCAGCTGAGATTAGAAAAGAGTTTGAACCTCAAAGCAAGGGTGAATCTGAATTTGTATCCTCAGCTTATGCTGGAGCTCAATACAGGCAGCCAAAAATCAATGCACTAAAGCTAAAAGCTTCAGTATACTGAGTCCCCCACAACCAGCTTGCTCCTGTTTTTTTCACCTCCTTTGTTTGGCTTTAAGCAGTACTTTTCAATCAGTAACATATTGGTGTCACAGGAGGCTGTATATCCTCAGAAACAACCCTGAGGACCCTCATTAACCTGAGGAATTCATTTTAGATCTTGTCCATTATGCAAATAAAAGGTACAATTTGTTCTCTTTTTCTGTGTAGCATTATTGATTTATGCAACTCCAGGTTAGTCTCAACATACTTTTTAATTAGCAAAAAAAAAAAAGTTTCAGAGTTTGAAACTGAAAAAAAAAAAGGAAAGCTGAAAGGAAATGCACCTAAAGGCCCAATGTGGAAATTACACTGACCATATAACTTCTGTTTGATGCTAATCACTAAAATAAATTGGATGGAATGAATGATAAAGTATGCATTGTCCAAGGACACAAGCAAAATACACTTATTTTGATATCTCCAAAATGATTGTTCATGGGGAATTTTATTAAATGAAAATACCTCAAACTATATACTTTCTAAAACCTACAGCAACAGGTCTTTCCAAAGAGATTAATTCTCACCAGCCCATTTATATATCTTGGACAGAGGTGTGATGCAGCTGCCACAGGAAAGAGGGAGCAAGTCTTCAGTCACCCCCACAAACGGGATGTGCCTTTGAGGCTAAGGCGGCCAATGGCATCCTGGAGTGGATTAAAAGGGGTGTGGTGGAGAGACGTTCTCCTCCCCTCTACTCTGCCCTGGTGAGGCAAAACAGCTGGAATATTGTGTCCACTTCTCAGCCCCTCAGTTCAAGAAGGAGAGGGAAGTGCTTGAAAAAGTCCAATGCACAAAGATGGGAGTGGAACATCTCCCTTATGAGGAAAGGCTGAGGGTACTGGGAAACTAAGGGGTGACCTCGTTCATGTTTACGAATATGTGAAAGGGGAGTGTCAGGAGGATGGAGCCAGGCTCTTCTCAGTGTGATGTACAATGATAGGACAAGGAACAGGGGGCACAACATAGAGCAGAGAAGGTTGTACATGAACATAAGGAAAAACTTTCTCTGTGAAGGTGACAGAGCACTGGAACAGGCTGCCCAGAAAGGTTGTGGAGTCTCCTTCTCTGGAAATACTCAAGATCCACCTGAATGTGTTCCTGTGTGACCTACTCTAAGTGATCCTACTCTGGCAGGGGGGTTGGACTGGATGATCTTTCAAGGTGCCTTCCAACCCCTAATATTCTGTGCTTCTTTGATTACACACACACCTTGGTACCTGCTTCTCTACATCTCACCACTTGTCCCATTTTATTCAGTCAATGTGAATAATGCACTGAGGAACATGTTAGAAACCCACACATATAAAATCATTTTCCTTGAAGCTCATGGAACAGCCTGCAGCAATCCAAGAGCAAAAGTCAGTCAGCTAAGAAGCTGTTACTGCAGCAACAGTAAGCCTGTGGTACAGGTGCTGGCATTTGAACACGATGCTTCACCAATGGCATGTGTACAAGAGTTGGGATGTCTCTCTGCTTGTGCCCAGAGACAGGAGAGAGACCAGAACATATAGAAAGGTGGAGGAAGGAAAAATCTTTGAATATTAAGGAGCTGGAGAGTACCATCAAGGAGAGAACAGGGCTGAATATTAGCAAGAAGTGAGGTTTTTCCTCCACCAAAAAAAGCATTCAAACTTCCCTTTGACTTTTTGCCCTCAAAGAAACACAGTTCACCAGAGTGTACTTACTTTAAGCAGTTATGTAGATTTTATCCTATGTTTTTATCAGGTTTTTATACACAGGCTGTTAACCACAGAGGACCCAGGCTCACAGTTATCATGACAAATAAGAAAGCAAGTTAAAGCCAGTGGAAGTAAGAACATAAGGTAAGTTAATATTCATCTTTTTTCCCCTCCAATGAAGGTTAGAATTTTTTTTTTTTTAAATAAAGAATTTAGGGATCCTGATGCAGCTATGAGAGATTCACTTACAGAAGCTTAAATAAGAAAATGCAAACACCTAATGTGGAGCTATACGAAATAAGAAACATCTTCTACTGAAATAAGAAAGAGATATTGTGCATGATCTAATAACCTCCTGAGTCCAGGTTACAGTCACAAGGCAAGGCTCCTTTACTCCTTGTTAGCTTTCCAGCTTAGTGGAGATGAGAAGGATGGGTTACAGAATGGATAACTGTGGCAGAAACTGAAGAGCACACCATTGTGATTCGGTGTGACAGCAAAGAGTTGAACAGGCTCACAAGCGCCATCTTATTACTTTGGCTACCAGAGAAATCTCCGGATAAACTGTAGCCTTCAGGAAGAACTGGCATTGCTGAAGTTCATGGAAGGCTGTCTCCTGTGACAGAAATCTCACAATGGAACAGGGGAGGAGCATGGGGTGTCCACTCCCTGAAGAAGGAGCAGCAGAGAACTGACCAAAAACCCCATTCTCCATGCCCTACACTGTTGAGGAGAGAGAAGTAGTTAGAGAAAATCAGAAGTATTTACACCCAAGAAGAAGGGAGAGTTGGAGGGAAGCTGTTTTAAAATTTTATTTTGTTTCTTATTACTTTTCTCTGATTTGTTTGGTAATAAATTAAAACTACTTTCAAAAGTCAAGTCTGTTTTGCCCATGATGGTAATTGTGAGAGATTTCCCTGTTCTTATTTTCACCCATGAGCCTTTTATTATTGTCCAACTGAGAAGGGGGAGGAAGAGTAATAGAGTTGCTTCAGTGGGCACCTGTTGTCCAGCCAGGGTTAACCCAGCACAGCTCCCGAGTTCTTGAGCAATTTGATTATTGACAGTGTCAGGAATATCGTTTCTTTATGCTGGAGATATACTTTTCTCTGATATGTAAATCTCTTATCACAATATTCTTACTAGGGAAAGCAATTTAATCACAGAAAAAAAAATCTGCTTGTGTTTTAAAAAGGAGGCTGAAAGTTTGAAAATTGTTATTAGGCATATCAAACATAGCCCATGCATTAACCAGTCACTTGCTTTACTCTCTTGAGAGCTGTGAAATACTCAGTTCTACTGTAAGAAAAAAGAGACTAGCAATACAATCTTTTCATCTGCTTATGCTTTCTGTCTGGGATTTAATCCTGCATACAGATACACAATATTATTCCCAACCAAGCTACCTGTTTTGCATCACAAAATGAAGCATTCCCTATTTGAAGGGGCTGTCAGTTACCTGAGTTTTGTTCAGCACGAAGCAATACTTGCTATTTCAAATCCTAGACTGCTGACAGCCACTGCTTAGGAATCTGAATAAAGTGACTTGAATTATTTAGAATAGTGAGTAGATTGGATTATCCCATTGTTCCATTTCTACCATCAAATCAAGATAAGGAATGAGCCTTCAGCCAAGTAGATGCTAACATTTAACCCTGACAGAGGCTCAGGTAGATTCAACCCTTGCCTCTTTAAGGAGCAAATGATGAAACTCCAAAATAAGGGAGGTGAAAAATAGGGTAATCTGAAAAGCATGTTAAGAACAAGAATGGAGATATTCCAAGCAGGTGGGACATGTTTAAGCAGAATATAAAACTTAGTTGAAGAAGAGTTTTATTGGTACAGGCCCGCCAGAGACTAGAGCTCTTGGATAAAATTGTCTGTGAATGCTAATAAGTGCTGTTTACACAGCCCAGAATTAATATTTCCAGAAAGCAATTCATTCAGCTGAGAAATATACTGGTTGTGGTTTTGGTTTGGTTTTGGTGGGTTTTTTTTAATCAGCTATTTTCTCTTTTAATTGGGAAATGAAGAGAATAAGATATCTCTGTATTCTTCAGCATAGTACTTCATTTCATGTTGAATTTCTCATTTCTCCATAATCAGTGTGACTAATTCACAGAACTCTGGATGCTCTATAAGTGCTCTAAGTAATCATTTGTGAGGGGTTTTCTCCAGCCTTTGAATCTTACTATTCAAAAGTGCAATGTATTGAACAAAAAAGAAAAAACTTTCCTAGAGACATCTAGTCCACAGCCAGAGACACATAGCAGCAAAGCCTTAAACGAAAACACCATGACATTAGTAAACAAAACCTTAAAGCAGTCTTGAAACTCCCCACCATAAATCTCCTCTATTTAGAAGGACCAGTACTGTGGAAAAGAAAGCTGTGTACAACTTGTACTTTATGAGACTGTTAATATTTGAGATGCATTTATCTCTAAACCACCTTTTATTTTCTTTCTTTTTTTTTTTTTTTTTTTTCTGAAAGCATAAAGCAGTTTTAATTTATGTGTCACCATCAAAGATGAGGAAAATCTGTATTATAACTCAAAAGCCAGAACGCAGATTTCAAAGTCAGATTTGATGGGCAACTTTTCATTTACTGTTTAGAGGTATTCAAAGGATTATACTGATCTATCTCAAGTTTGCTGAAGCTACTTCTACTAATTGAACTGATTTCTCTGACTACCTGCAGACAATCACATTATGAGTCAAAACCAGTCTGACTTACCATTTGCTATTGTTCATGGGCTATTACATGTCATGCTCCAGCAAAGATCCATGGAAACAATGAAGCATCCAAAAATTGTCAGATGGTGTCTTGAACACCCGCATTGGATCTGCATCTTAAAGCACAGTTTAAATAATCTCTAAAGGTGCAAAACAACTGAATTCTGTAATATCACTAACTTTGCTCAGGGATAAAGATTACTTGGATAGCAAATGAGGTTCCTCAGAGGATAACAGTAGTAACCCTGGAATGAATTCCCAGAACTAAAGAAGCAAGCCAGCTCTCTTCTGAAATCTACCTTTTCTAACACTCTCCTAAATAACAAACATTCATAAACTTAAGCAACATTTTGCCACAGAAAAGCAGTTTATACAAATTTCCCACAGAGAGAACATGATAGAACAAACTATACCTAAAACATTAGCCCCATTGCTAAGTACTCTGTTGGGAAACACCCTGGGCCAGTAGCAGAACTAGATGGAACAGAACAGCAGTCAAGGCTCAACACTTATTTAACAAAACAGAGCCTCATGATTTTTATAGCATAATTTTCCTGAACACAGAAAAAATACCTTATAGCCAAAAAAGAAAGAAAAATGTTTAGAGTGTAAGTAAATATAGTACAACAACAACTAGGTGAAGTAAATCTTTACCACCAGGGAGTTTAGGAGGAAGCCAAGTAACAATGAATACCTAAATTTCCCTCACTTACCCCAATTACAGAGATAAAAATAAACTCTGCCACTCCAGAAGACTGCAGTGTGTCCTATGTTATTACTCTTTGTACACAGGTGTGACAGGTTGGAGACTATGCCCATGTCAACTTCTCAGTTCCACAATTCCATTTGATTTGGAAAATAATCTTTAGTATATAGTATTCATTCTCTAGCAGCAGCTTGACACTTTGGCAAAGACCATGTCTAGAAAATCCTGACCGAAAAATCAGTGCCTACAGTTACTGAATGGCTTAACCCCAGAGAAAGAATAGATTTACTACCAAGATTTACTACCAGAAAAGCCACTAGTTTTCAGTGTATTTCTTCACAGAAACTTATCTAAGAGTCTGGTGCTCCTGCTGCACATGAACAAACATAAGAACTGCAGTTTCTCTTGCTGTCAGTCCAAAATCAACACCAGAGAGTCAGTTTTATAGGTAATTCCTTTTAGGCCAAAGAATTCAGTTCACCACTAAAAACAAAAGCCTGGCAGGAGGAAATGTGGAGAGATCAGACACAGGAACCAGCTCCTGGGAAACCTGAGGTCTTCTGAGAGTGCACAGAGGAAAGCCTCAGTGCAACTTGGGACATAACCACCAAGCAGGCAGGTGGCCTCTGAAACAGCTGTGAGGAAATCCAGAGCACTGGCAGCCACATGCCAAGGCGGCAAACGTGGAAAGCTGGTCTGACCACAGACAGCATAGCTTGAAGAAGCAGATCTGCACAGCATGACTGGGGGTATGTGCTTGGATACTAGATACTGCCCATTGCTGTCCGTATGGTGCCCTGGCTGCTCTTCCGAAAAACATCCTGACCATTATGTTTTGGAAGAAGTGCCTGGTGGGCACTTGCGTAGGGAAGAATTTCCCTGAACCTCATGTGCACTTAAGCTTTCCCCATCACCACATTTGTATAGAGTTTCAACGAGGACATACAGTTCCTTCTGTCCTGGTTTTACACTTTCTTTTTCCTCCATCCTCCTCAATGCAAATTATGTCTTAAGTGACATCTCCCAAGAAACTGGGGTCTGCACAAACAATTAGCTTTTGTCTTGTTGATTAGCCAAAGTAGGACATAGTGGTTAGTATTTTAACACAATTTCCTTCATTTTTTTCAGAGCGGGTTCAAGACTGTACGCCTACGATCTTATGCTCTTGGTGGATATCAAAGCTCCTATTTGAAATGGTATGCAAATCAAGTTTCAGTGTCTGGAGTGCCCAGTCCAAGTATTCTATTTTAACAATTTCAGAAGCTGATGCTCTGTGCTTTGCCACATATTAAGTATATCTGTCTGCTATATATCCCTTATAAAAATTTAAGCTCATGCTCTTGAAACGTACAAGTGCTAAGAAAAGAGAGAACACCTACAGGATAAAAAATTATTAGAGCTATAAGAGTTCAGGCAATCCTTATTCTCTCTTGGCTGTTTCAATTATGACAGGTTTGAGAGAGGGATTCAACCATTCCTCCAGTAGTCCGCTCTGCATATAAGGCAAGACACAGCAGGGTCTTTAATATTGAGACAAAGAGATTTTAAATCTACAACACATACTCTGACACACTTGGGAAAGAACTATTTTTGCTTCGTATTTAACCTCCTTTGCAGCTATGCATTGCTTGTAAGAAATGTCCCAAACTTATTCCCAGTGCTGTGTAAACATGAAAATGCTTGGGAAGTTCATGGCTAAGTCCTGGTTTGGATGTTTATTGTAAAGAGTATAGTAACAATTATTGAAAAATGTCTATCTTATATCATGTTTTTCCCTTCCTGTGATGTACAGAGAGCAGTTTCCCAGGCAACGGACTAGTCAAGAGAGACTGTAGACCTCTAAAGTTTTTCCACTGAAAATATGAACCATTGTAAACTGAACTATGTCAGCTGACCCAGGTTTGCTTTCCTTAGTGTACTTCCTCAGCTCTAGTCTCTGTACATGCTGTGATGTACACTTTCCAGGTCCAAACCTACAGTACTAATTGATTTTCCAAGATGGGAGAAAACTTTTAAGAAATAAAAGTATAAAAAAGGGTGTAGAGAGGTTTGTGAGCATCTCTCACTCCCTCCTTCCCCACTGCTTTCCTAAGGGCAGACAGAAAGGAAAAGCCTTTCACAAACCCCTGATCTGACATCTCTTAAGAAACTTATGGGCTGAACAGAATAATTTTTTCTGTCCCAGAAGGTCAAAACCTACCTATGATATTGGTAAAAGAAAAAAGCTGACAAAATGGATGTTTCTGGCACTCAGAATCTTTATAAGACTGACCCTTTTCTAAGCATTGCAATTATGTAGAAGAAACAATTTAGTTACTCAAGGTTTACTATATTTAATTAGGACCAATGACAACATCCACAAAAGAAAATGTAGCGATTCTGTTAATTGTGCTTTCATTGCTGTAAAGGATACTTGAGTATAAGGCAATCTGTGACCTGCAAACATGGGCAAAAACATCTTTCTGCTTCCCAGTTGTCCTTTGTGGAGAGTGAGAGGATAAACCAGGTATACAGGAAAGAGTTTCATTCTTACATGCTCATTCCTTGGCCAAACTAAGCATATATGATAGATCAAATTAAGTAGCAATGTAAGAGCCAGTTATGTCTTCCTGGTTTGGGATTTTTATGTTTTTAACTCTCTCAGGACTGCTGTAAAGTATGGCCCTTGAAGCCTGACGCATGTCATAACCTGTTTTTTCTTACATTAGTCATGTATCTTCTTCACAGTGCTGCCAATGAGGCAGTTCAAGAATCAGCACGTCACAGACTCCGCACAGCAGTGACATCCTCATTTGGCTCCGTAGGCTGCTGTCTGTCTCCACGCAGTAGGCAGATGGAAGACAAGTTCATTAACCGAAGACAATTTAACAAGATCTAAGAGTTCAGCTGAACACTAAACATGGATTTCTCTTACAGATCACTCACATGTGGAGGCTAAAATTTCTCTATGGAAAACAGTCATATATAACATAACTGAAAACTCACTTTTAGGTTGTAAGTCATACATAAAAACTCACCTCTTTTGTGTCATCCACTACTGAGTATTTAAAAATAGCAGTTTACAATAAAACAGAAACCAGGAAAAGACAATAGTCTATCATTGTAAAACCAAGATGATTCTTCTTTACTATTACTGCTTCTTTTTTCTCTAGATCACTGCAAATATAAGCTAAGATTTGATACTTGGGTTCTATCTGCATTCACCATCACTATCACAGTGTAAAACCTCTAAGCCTAGCTGAAAACATGTTAAGATCCCTGGAGCCATCTTCTGAAGAGAAACTTTTTGAATCTCAAGATAAGTCTGTATGGTTTCACTGGGACTAAGCCACAGTTCTATTTGTTTTTTATTTATCTATTCTGATTATACTGTATGAACAGGAGAAATAGTCATCTTTTTTTTTTCTGGCTAAACACGGATGACGGAAATGAACACTTTGCCTCCTTACCAGTCCTCCCCTCTAAAATCAGCCACACTGTGTATATGAAGGAGCCTTGTTTAGAAGCAAGGTATCATAGGGACATAGTCACGTTTTAAAAATGGGTGCTGTTCATGTAAGCTGAAAATCTAGTATGAGAGTGGCTGTTTAGGAAAGCATAATGTCAATTCTTTGTGTTCAAAAAGAGACTAGCAATGAAAAGGAATAAAGTATTTGCCTCACTCCTTTCAGTCTAAGCAATGGATATTCCCCAGTGTGATAGGCACCCAAAAACAGTAGTTGCCAAAGAGTTAAAGGCACAAGAGCAATTAACGGTTCAAATCAGAAGCGTTAGCACACCAAGGTGAAAAGAGTTTGAGCTTCCGCTGTGTATCCTGAGTTTCTATTGCTGTACAGTTTCTGTTTTCCCACTTCCTCTTTTTTCTCACTTTCAGGTTTCCACTGCTGGGAATTACAGTGAGATAATATAAAAAACTTAGTATATAATGGCACTGTACTGTTTTTATTCAAAGCACCTGTGTACACCATGTGCACCTATGCTTTCCAACAGCTATTTTAATTTTAGGAGCAGTTATTTTGATTATTTTAAATTCAGATTACAATGAGGATAGAACTTTATTGTCAGGAGGCATTTTGCAAAAGAGAAAACAACAAATAAGTAAGAATTTGTGGAAGAGCTCTCAAGTCTGATAATGTCCCCTACTGAATTGTCAATTAGCCCAGGAGTATAGAACAACATTGAAATGAAAAGGAAGGGAATTTTATCTACAGGTGCACTTGCATACAACATCTTTTACTCTCTACAAAAATAAGAGCTACTGACAAATATTCTCCTTGAAAAAAAAAAAAAAAAAGGCAGAAAAGATGTGCAAAGTCAAGGCTTTGGGGAACTAATACAGGAATAGTGAGAGGCAACTCTGGACACCACTGAGGTTAAAGACCTAATTAAGAAAAAATGCAAATCAAGAGTTTATGCTGTCAGAGGACCTCAGTGTGGCCATCTTCTGCTAATTTGGGAGCTGCAGGAAATGGATCAATAGGAAATAATATATTATACAAACAGCTAGACTGATAAGCACATAAAAGCTCTCAGTAGCAAAAAAATTTAAAAGTTTAGTAATTTCTTTTCCTTCCTTCTAGCTGTTGTCATTTCATAAGAAGTCATCCGTGGATTTCAGCCATCCTCCAAGGAGGAGGTTAACAACCTCATTAATTATGATGGATTTTCTCTTAAGCTTTATTCAGCACAGAGATACCTTCTGCAAGGTTTGAGATCAGGCTAACAGTGGCAATCTCAGGAGGACACTGAGCTGCTAATGCACCATTCCTCTTTCAACATGCTCGTATCCTGGGAACAAACGGGAACATAGCAAATGCTATCATGTTTGCTTCAGCACTCTCAGAGCAGCTTCATGGACACCAATGTCCTGAGAATTTGGCAGGCAGGGAAGCAATCTGGTGTTTATACTATATGGCACATGTATGAAACACTTCTATGCTAGCGACAAAGATAGTAAAGAAGGTCCCAGCTGTTACACAAACAAGTATCAGCTGTCATACTCATCAAAATCTGTGTCTTCCTGCACTTCCTTGCATGAATGTACTAATGTACCTTCCCCAAGCACCCACAACCTCCACTGGCTTGTCTGAGACACTACTTAAGGTCTTCAGACTTTCTGGTAAGCAGCTGACCACTCTTCTGCAGGGAAATAATTCTTACGAACTAGGAACTGAGGAACTGTAGAAAACAGCTTCCTGATTTCAAGGCATGTATACAGATATGGCAGTCAGTGCATCAGGGACAACCCCAACCTCACTTCCCAGGTACTGCAGCCTCTCACCTCCACACAGTTTCTGTTTCCCATCCACCCAGCAGAGGATGGTGTCAATCTGCTCTCAGTACAGCATGCATGTCAGTATACAATCAGATATGACTGTTACCATTTGTGAGAAAGGGATTCTATCCATACATTTTTTGTCACTGTTTTGTGCTTTATTTATTGCTTTTGACTTAAGAAAGAAAACAACTTTTACTAAGTCTTTTGAAAATACTCTGAAGAGTTGTTTGTTAGCAGCCACCATTTCTAATTAGGCTTCTAATAAAAAATACTAATAGAGCTACCGGGGATCCAAATTTCTCTCTGAAAATTATCAAATCCTCAACATTTATTGGGCAAGTACAAAAAAATATTTCTAATTAAAACTAGAATATTCCTCAAGAATATTCAAGAATTGTTTTGCAAGTTTGCCAGTAGCCCTGTGGCACTATGTATTCCATGAGATATGAACAATCCAGCTGATGTCTTCTGCTCTCACATTTCTATTTCATTGTCCAATATTAAGCAAAACTATTACAACAGGATAACTGAAGCAGAGTCCAGCATTAAAGAAAGGTATTCAAAGCCCATCTGGGGCACAAAAGTATGGCTGAGGAGAAAATTGTACTTTGCTCATCCATGCCCTCAGAAGAAGGTTACCTAAGGTCCAAGAGGAAAGGATCGTTAAGTCTGAGCCAGCAAATGAGAAAACCCCCACTACAGGAATGTGAATCTCAAACTCCCACATCTTTCCCAATCAGACCACTTCTGGGAAATAATCCAGATTCATTTTTATGGGGGAGGAAAAGCTCTAATTCAATTTCACAGCAAGGTAGAAAAGAAAGAATTTTTATGTCTTAAAGATTTCTAATAAGAAAACAGTTTTCATCCATTTATAGTAATTAGCATTCCTAAAGCTAATTTGTGCTAAAGAACTAAAAATTCCCGGCTTTGTCAAGGCCACTAAGCTCATATCACATAAACAGTTATCCTGAAATATGGCATCACCTTAATTTTGCATTTGCAGTTGATTTACACTCAAATGGTTGAGCTGCTCATACTGCCTACTTCAATACATTTCATTGATGATTCAAAGTGTCCCTTTAAGTTGGTACATTATAAGAGGACTTGAAAGACACCTTCATTCTTCTTCCCCAGACTCCTTTTTCCCCTCCAGTCACGTTCTCCACTCCCCTGGCTCCTGGTCTCTGTCTCACTCTTCAAAAACTTCCACTTTTCTTAGGAGTTTGTAAAGCAAAAATAACAAACTACAGCCTGCTAATAGTCTTGGCCAGCCAGCTCCTTACAACTGCTCTGGCTCTCCTCACACTCACTTTCCCTGCTGCTCATGAGCTGCAATGAGTCACTGCTGGAACCACAGCTTCTTCCTCTAACACCGGCTGCTCTCAAAATCAACAACAATCTGCAAACTGGAGATAATATCATCTCTCTTTCATAGGATGGAACAGTATTTTCTGGCCAGCCACCCTGGTTTTTCTCAGCTTGCAGTTTCAACTGTGTCATTCCCTCTCCCTCATGCTTGAAAACTGCAAACACAATTACACCTCATTTTCAAGAAACAGCAAGTAAAATTTCATTTTCATAATAGCCACGTGCAAGTGCACAGATGGGACAAAATAAAGCTAAAAAACCTCCCAGCCACCTCATCTGTTTCTCCTAAATCCATATACTCTCACGGCACTACGTACCTTAGAAACGCAAGTTATGTTCCTAATATTTCAGTAGAAATAATTGCCTCTCCACTGACAACTTGTCAAGTTTCAGGATGATGCAATATGAGAAGAAAGAGATAACCTTCCAGATTTATAACAGAAATATTTCTCACAGACTCTTAACCAGTGCAGCATTCTTGAGTGCCACTGCAACACATGCCAATAGCAAAAGTTACACTATCTGAAGTAAAGGATTTCTTCATGCTCCACATAACATTAGAAATTATCTGTGACACAAAAATATAGAAGACAGAAAATAAGTGCTTCTCACAGTAGTCTTTCCTATTTACATGAGTTCTTGGCTTTCTGGATCAGCTTTTTGGTGGCTTTGTTTTGTCTTGTTTTCCTTAGTTTTACTTTCTTTCCTGTTACCTGTCTCAGTACATCAGGATTTCTCTACAAATATTTCATCCTCACATTTTCAAGCACACAAGTAGGCTGCTATAAAGAGAAGCATTAAGAGAAAATCAAAAGGGTGTGTATGTATGTGTATGTATTTATACACACACACCTGACAGCTCCTAAACTACTTTCTAATTGTGTATGTGTGTAAGCTGAATACCCACCAGGGTCCCATGAGGCTTGATGAGGAACTGAACATACACAACTGATGTTTTCCACGTGAAAGATTCTGTTCATCTCAAAGGGACACTTGCATCTGAGAATGAGCTCCCAATGAGTAGAGCAAATCATAAACAGGGCACTATGCTCCAGTGTCACAGCACTGCACTAGGGTGCAATGTTTCAACCCATGTTAAACTGGTTGCCGCCAGAGCCTGGCACGGGTGACTGCTGTGTGCTGCCCAGCCTGATCCCTCAGCTCTCTTCTGCTGGGTGCAAGGTGGATGTGCAGCCCAATCAGATGCCATTAGCAAGCAGCACAGTATGTCTTCCAGGGCACAGCACAGATCAGCCTGTGCAAAGGATGAAGAAAGGAGGTGTACTGCACCTCTGAAGGCAGATTTACAGTTCAGTAAAGCCTTTTACCAGCAGTAGAAGTGATTCATATTCCATGGCTAGCTAGATCAAAAATTCCACAGAAGGTTAATCCCTGTTTCCAGGAGAAGGCCAAGAGATGTGCACAAAGGGATTAGGCAGTAATCACAGCAGATTTCTAAAATAATGTAATGAAACAGACTCAGGTATTGAGGCCTGCTGGAATAAACCCAGTGTCCAGTTTAGAAAGAATATGTGGAACAGGAAGAGACACACAAATGACACAGTACCTGGAAGCTAGAGAAAAGGCTGCAAACCTTAACATTCCAGTCAAGCCTCAGAAGAGGCTGAATCAGACCTGCCCGCTTTTAATGATAGAAATTATATCACAACATGGTTTTACTTCAGTTACTGAGGCATGCACTATGAGATTGAACAAGAAAGTGAAAGGTTGCTTTTCCCAAGTTTGTGGACATTGAGCCCAGAAGTCCAAGGAACAGTGCAAAAGAGTTCAAGCAACTAAGAAACAGAATTTGAACATTTCCCTGCTTCCCTACAAAGCATCAGTAAACCAGAGCTGACACTGCACTAGGGAAATGTAATAAAATGAATATAATTTTTCTCATAAAAATACCCTTTCATTAAATATCAAACCCAAGACTCTTTCTAAAAAGAAGTCACTTCTGATATCTCACAACTGAGATTATTACTTGATAAAAATATTTAAACTTCTCAAATTATCTTTTTCATGCTTAGTAAATAAATGCAAATACAACAGCTTTCCTTTGGGAAATGCCTGCCCCCTTGTTGCCAGATAATAGGAGAATATTGAAGACAAATGAGTATGGCTTGGTTTTCGCTTTTCCCTAAGCACCCGCTCCTGATCTCTGCTAGAGAGAAAGCTTTGATCAGAGTAGCCATCTCAACTCAATTCAGTTGGAAGATGGTCTTGTCTTGTCCCACCTCTTACTTTCAGGAAGACCACAAATGCCAGACCTGGCTAGCCATTGTACTGCCTAAACAAGTCCCAGAAACCCCACGGGATGAAAAAATAGCCAAAAAAATCTCCTTGAGCAACCACTTCTAGTGCTGTACCACTCTTCCCAATGGCCAGCTTGAATCTCCCAGGTTGTCCCTCATGTCCATCACCCCTTGATTTTTCAGCTGTAATTATCAAGATTTACTTGCCTTCATCATCTTCCTCTCTTCTTGCTTAGCCCAAGCCAAGCTCCTGTTGCTGGATCAGCATGAGCAATGAGTGTATGCTATATGCTGTCCACATTAAAAGTATGGTGTATGCATGTTGTGTGAACTCTCAGCCTGTAGGAAGTACCTCACAGGGGTATGGCAGCAGCCTAGCACCCCTGTGGCGCTCAACGTTCAGACACAGCTGCAGTACAGCTGAATCGGTACAAGGGCAAAGATGTACATGTACACTTACAAAATACTGCACGGGGAAATCTTAAAAGGCAATCTGCCCTTTGGCTTTGCTGTCAGGAGGAGTCAGACATAGCCTGGATCTAGCTTTTTAAGGCCAGGTGGCTACAGTTCTAAGCTGCAGCCCAGAATATAGACAGAGCATGGTAGTGACAAAGATGCCTTCCCGACAAAACTGCACCAGCCAAGGCTTATACTGAACTGTAAAATAAATCTTTGATAACTATACAGCTATACCAGAAAGTAAAAACTGTTTCTTTCCCATAACATGTTTAGTGTTAGTTTTATGTGCAAGTAAGTCAAGAATGGGGTTACTCACATGCTTATAGTCAAACACAAAACCTTGCTGGACCAGATCCCAGGTGCCTCCATTATTATCTCCATATCTCAAAATTATGATTACCTATTCAGCCTGCTCAGTTTCTCTGTGCTATTGTATCTCCTGCTATGCTGAATAGAATTTTTTTCCCTATTAATTTTAGCAGATGTTTTAATTTATTCTTTATATTATATTTTATTAATGCCTCTCACACTGGCATCTAGGCAGATGGCCAACTTCAAAACCAAACTTTTATAGAGGAATTAAAAGAACAGTCAGGCAAACGGGTCCTTCACAGCTGGAAAGTTGTTACTGTATGGTATATTTATAGTATATAAAAGATACTTGTGAACAGAACAGATGGTAGCTTAAGAATTTACCTGCATTTGGAGTTTGTCCTGAATTTCAGTAGGTCCTTGCAAGTTTGACATTTGGCAGTTTTATTCTTTCAGTCTCTTCATTTTCTCTCCTAACATTGCACATTCAGGTTTTCTGAAAAGAGATACTTCTATAAACTCTTCCAAAAAAAAAAAAAAAAAAAAAAAAAAAAAAAAAAAAAAAGAAAAAAAAAAAGGTTAGCAAGAACTCTAAACTGTTAATAAATCCAGCAGGTCATCTGGATATAGTCCAAATTATGAGCAGCTGCAGTCTCTCCCACAGATGTGATATAACACTTTATAAACACGTGGCTTCTTAAATATACAAGTGTGACAAACATATAATCTCCTCACCTATGTGTTTCACAAGTTATTTGAAAGCAAATTCTTAACTGGAAACCCACTCAAGTTTTAAAGTTGAAACTTTGGAAAATGAGAGCAGCTTTTATAATAGTTTCCCTATCAACTGTATCCAAGCTTAACCTTCCTTTCTGAGGTGACTGATAGATTTCTACAGGCACTCAAAGCTTTCGTGTGTTTGCATCATGATTTTTATACGTATATAGTAAGTACCAGCTCTTTACACCAAACAGTGTACTTTACACTTACAACATCCAAGCCTATCAGTTGAAGCCAAAGGAGAGATTTATGACTTCCAGATGGGCATGAGACCCTCATCTCCAGTTGATTTACAAGAAAAAGGTCATTGGTTCTTAAACTTGAAAATCTACTGCACAACAATCAAGCTGTGGCCTGGTGACCACTGTGCTGTAAGGTCTCTTCATTTGGCACGCTATCACTCACAGATTGCTAGATTACTTTTAACAGCATTTTGAGGACCACATGGTCAATATTTCACCTTGACATAGACAATTCATTACATCTGATATCTGGCAAAGTGTGCTACATTACAGGGAGAAAAAAGTGTTAAGCTCAAAATCAACTTTAAAACAAAAAAGGTAAAATGTTTTAATGAAAATTATAATAGTAATATTATGATTAATAACTTTGCATATTATTTGTATTATCATTAAAGTTGTAATTATTGTTATAATATTAATTATACATTTGCTCCAGAGGGACACACAGGCCTTTACTGTGAAGCCATAGAGTCCAACTAAATATATGATAGTATATTACATTTATCCCTTTGTTCTTGGATGGCTAAAACAAATCCATCAGGCTTCCCATAACGGGATCACGCTGGACTCCTATAATTCAGCCCTTGTTTTCTTGGTTCATGACAGATCTGTTCAACTCATTGCATACCTCTGCCAGCTAACTGTACAAGCAAGCCACCATCTCTACACAGACAAATTATGCAATATAAGCTTTTCAACAGGCTGTGGGGGTGTTGTCATAACACCTAATTGCATGCTAGGATTTAATGAAAAAGCTATTGTTGTCATGTAACTACTACAATATATAGAATAGAATAGAATAGAATAGAATAGAATAGAATAGAATAGAATAGAATAGAATAGAATAGAATAGAATAGTTGGAAGAGACCTTCAGGATCGAGTCCAACCTATCATCCAACACTATCTAATTAACTAAACCATGCCACTAAGCACCCCATCCAGTCTCTTCCTAAACATCTCCAGTGATGGTGACTCCACCATCTCCCTGGGCAGCCCACTCCAATGGCCAATAACTCTTTCTATGAAGAACTTCTTTGTTCAGAGAGAGACAGATGCTCTTCCACCTCCTCCAAAAGAGGTAAAAGAAAAACCTCCACACAAAGGATTGGATATAATTGGAAAGTTGAAATGGAAATGCTATTCATAACTACATAAAACAGCATAAAAAATATAAAATACACCCAGCCCATAATCTGGGCTTCACTCATAACCCCATTAGGCCAAAGTTTCACACAAACCTCCCTGTAAACCAGGCCAACAGACCCAGGCCTTCCTACCCACCCCCACCTCCACCATGCCTCTCTACGCCCCCATATCAAACCAAGGTGACAAAGCAAAAGTTCAGCTTGGTGGCTCCAGGCCCCAGTTGGGCCACTCTCCAGGCCCAGTCGGCAGCATTGCTAAGGCCAAAACCTCACTCTTCCACAAGAGATAACAGCCTGAGCGTCATCCCAGGAGAGAGGGAGGCGAAAGGAAGAAAACTGACTCTGCAGCCAGACTTACAGGAACAAAGTACACTTTCTGTTCTACCTCCTAGACACTCTGAACTACCTGGACAACTGTAACTTCATGGTTCTTAAAGGCACCTAGCCTCAAAACCATCACAGTGGCATGTCACAAGCAGCAAATTCTGCTTGAGACATTGAGCTCCTTCCAAGAGCTTTGCAAGGGGTCTACGTGTCTTGTGTTTATAGTCTCCCAAAGTACCACATTTCCCTTCCAGTCAATTATGTATTCTACTAGGAAGAAATGGATCATGGCATTTGCACAAAATTTTGTTCCCAACAAGCTTTCCTGGAGTTCACATATATTAGACAGCCCAGGCATGAACAATAGCGCAGCCCTGTTGTTAATGCTTTTTGTTACAGACCATTCTAGAAACACCTTGTTTGCTCTAATTATTTCAACACTGCTGCTAAGGTAGCTAGTATGTGCTATTAGTCAAATCTGGTTTAAATATAGAGCAGCTGAAATACAGTCTTTAATTATAAAACACCTCATATATTGTTTCACATACTGGAGAGAGTGCAAAGCAACCAGAAAGTCATAACTCACTAACTTTAAGTCACTTACAAAAATAAAGCTTTATTTTGCAATGAAGTTAGGATCAGAATGGAGTTAATACCTAGTGCTCAATTCTCCCTTAAGTTTAGTGTTATTTAATTCACAAATTAATTTCAGTTTTTCCCTTTCTGTCATAAACATTAGCTTTTGAAATCCTGGTGTTTTCCTAATTAGTCAATTTCTTTTTACTAAATATTGAATTGCTCTCTGGAAAAACTCAAACCATCCCAACCCTTCTCCCAACTCATTGCAGGGGGTGGGGTGTGGTAGCGTTGGTTTTATTCTGTTGGGGGGTTTTGAGCATCCAGGCACAAACTCTATATTCTCATATTTCCACTGACATAATTTGGAGCCAAGTTCAACAAAGGACTGAAGGACCTCAAAGGTAGGTGAGCTCTTCAAGGCTTTGTTTTTCAGTATCTGACAGTGACATCAAGGTGGCATATCACTTTACAGACTATGCAATCCCGATGTGGAGCAATGGGCAAGCATGTACCTCACACAGGATTCTCTGAGCAGGAATCTACTGATAAACTACTGTTATTCATTGGGAAACAAAGGAGTGAGCCATTTCAACACATCATCTGATCTGCCTGTCACAATAATAAATGCAAACAGCCTCTTCTCCCACACTGGAGCAGCACTGAGCAGGAATGAAGAGACGTGCTGTGGCTGGTGCCACAGCACCAGCCTCATCAGTCTCTGGATCAGCCAAAACTGTGTGCAAGAAAGGCCTCCCAGGGCTTCAATCTTCTCAAGCTCACATGTGAGTTGCAGCACAAGCTGTGACCTCTGCACAAGACAGGCATGCTCTGGGGTATGCACACAGACATAGCTACTGAGAATACCCTTGAGGACACCACAGCTCAACTAGGAGAGCTCATAGATGTCTAAAGATATCAGAATAGGGGGCAACTAGGGCCAAAATTAAAACTTAGCATCCTGAAAAACCCTTTTCAGTTACTCCATCTCCAAATTCAAACTCAGAAGTGGCTGTTCAGATGTACCCTGACACTAGTCCCAAGAGCTGGAGTATAATTGCCTTTACTCACCTTGCCAACTTTTTTTCACAAAGGGAGTTCATTAATATTTTGACTTTCTGCAGTGGTAAGCATTGCTCAAAGTGAGCAATGGTGGCAGGATCTATGCCAAGGGAATAATAAAAAAAAAAAAAAAAAAAAAAAAGGGGTGGGGGGCAGATAAAAGGATAAAAGAGCCATTACAAACACTGTGAAAAACTCAACATGGGCATTTTGTAGATTCAGAAAATTCTGGAGGCTTCCAAATAATCTCATAATTCAGAAGCATTTGAGAGCCAGCAATGCATCAATAATAGATTTTAAATAGGTTATATCCTTGAAAGAAGGTAGATGCTACAGCGGACAAAATAAAGCTGTTGGTGGTCTAATACATTGCAAGTGGTTTATCACCTACAGCACTGCATTCTTTAAAGATATCCAGCACACACACACAAAATCTCTCAAGTGAATTTATTGACTAAAACCAGTTCCACAGAACCAATTAGTATCTTACACAGGCTGCCCTGCAAGGCTTATGAGGCCATCCATCACTTGTCCATTTAACTATTTAGCATTTGTTCCAGCAATTTGTCACACTGTCAGAAAGGTAGCATTTCAGAATAGGAGTTTTGGGTTGAAAGAAATCTAAGTCTGATAGTGCAGATATTTCTTTTTTAATAAGACTTACACAAGATTTATGTTTCTCTTATTTGTAACCTTAAGCATCTTGTCTAAAAGGTGAGGTTAATCCTTTGTATTCCAAAGGTTCCACATTTAAATCAATTGGTTTATATGAGAATTTAAAAATAAAATGCAAAATGGAATTACTTCGAACTTTATCAACAATTTACAGTTCTGACATCATAGAGTACCTTATCTTACAGCTGCAGTGCTCACGCTTGTATCACTTTTTCCATCTAGTCATTTGCTTTTACATTCATTTCTGGTGACTTTCTTAATTTCAGAGCACCAAATTGAATGAAAGACAAAATAGCAACATAACATTAGCATGTCTACTCCTGAGGTATTTTAGATTTTTAAGGCTCTATTTATCTAAAAGAACAGAAAAAGTAGTGCTGCAGAGCTTCCATTACCCACCTCCAGATATTTATAAATACAAATTAACATGAACATATAGAAAAATAAAGCGCAAAAGAAATATTTCAAGCTTGGCTATCCCTAAGAGAGAATTTGATATCTTTAACACAGGTACTGGGAACAGTTTCAAAAGGCTGGCATTCAATTTAAAACACATCCAGAACATTTTCCTTGAACAACATGTAGGAATTAGACTAACACTATTTCTACATTAAATGCAAACAGCTACAATGAGTATGTCAGCAACCTGTTAACGTCCTGTCAGAGAACTCTTGCAATCCAGACACAGAGCCATGTCCATGTACCTCCTATTCTACCACTTCCCATATTCCACTGAAATGAAAAAGAGTTATTCAATAACCTTTAGATCTGGCCATTGTTTCAGAAGCAGGACTCAGTTTTTAAGCGCATGCAGATCAGAGGTCTGTTTTCCTGATACCCTGTAGAGTTTCATGATTTAGATTTCTTCTAAAGTGGCTGCAGCAAGGAAGCCTGGGAATCAAATGCCATCTCTGCATCTGAATGCTGTTAAGCAGCTCCCATGGCATTTCTCCCTGACTCTCAGTGTGTGCCTGTCACTGAGCTCACTCCCAGAGATAAAACAGCAAATGTGAACTCCTGTGGGAAAAAGCGCCAAGTAAAAACCTTTCTTGAAGCCCTGAGAATGCTACAGCTCAAGTCAATCGATGGGCCTTCAATCGGTGTGCCCATCTCACCTTGTGCACAGAAGGGTTTACAGTGCTGAAGTGTTAGGTAGGGATAACTGAATGTTTAATGTATACAAAGTAAAGTGAATATCTGTGGGTAAAAGGCTTAGCAAATTGTGTTAGATAGAAGAGTCACTGTTCAAAATATCCCAAAATATGCCTCTGCTGCTTTGCTGAGTAATCTCAGTGCTAAACCCCTGGTAGTTTTAAGTTTGAGGTTTTTATACCTCTACCCATTTATATCTATAATTAACAGCCTCAGCCTTATCTGCTGAATATAACTGTTATATTAGTCTGTCTGTAAAGGATGTACCTACCTTAGATCTAGGTTACTCTGCCTCCACAAAAAAATAGTATTTCCAGCTACAGTCAGACTACCACTGCAGTTCTTTCAATGTGGAATGAAATGGTCAGAAGGAGAAAAACTGAAGGACAGGCCAGCAGTTAACAACAGCCAAGGTGCCAGTGCCTGACAGACACACTGAAAAGACCAGTTAGAAGAGGAGAAGGTGTACGCACATGTAGGAATGTTGAGCACAGCAAGCAAGAACATCCACTTAAAGGTCTTGGGTTTCTGTAAGAGCTATTTACTTACCCTCAGAACAAGGTTCGCTTTTTTGCCTTTTGGAATACACATCCAACATCAAAAAGCATAAAATAAATATGGAAACATCTTCCTGCCACAGACACTGACATAGGGGAAAAAGCCCTGGAAAGAAAACTTTGTGGGTCTTAAACACAAGCCTGCAGGGAGAACTGCCCACAACCAGCAATCTGTCTGTTCCTCTAGCCTCTGTCTTTAGGGAGAACTTGAAAAACCTATCAGTAATGACTGCCAACATGAGCCAGCAACAAATATCATGGGCTGCCTTTGGCCTAGAAACCATAGCAATTCCTTCTGACAGAAACCTGAAGAAGTTAAAAATTAACCAGGAGACAGGATACCATAATATTCATATTCTATAGTCCACTCCACCCTCTAAAACAAAAACCCACAAAAATCCTCTGCAACTTTGGGTTTGCTTTTCTTTCCCTTCTCTAAAGGAAGTTTCAGGTCAGATCCCAGAAGATGCAAGAAAAGTTTTTTGAGTTTAAGAGTCCAGAGTTAATTGCTATTCATTTGGCAGGTTTGGTACAGAAGGCAGGTCAGAATTTCTCACTTAACCAAGGATGAAACTCACATTTAAAAATATAAAAAGCTATAGCTGCTACTGAAGTCTTATTCAGAGAGATGATCGCAGCAAGAACCTGTCCTGAATATAAAAAGCATCTGGGATCATGTAACCATCTCAAAGGGTCCAAACCCACCTCCGCCTGCCTGTCTGTAGCTGCTTTCAATGACAGACAATTGAGCGCTAAACTACAGCTTCTCCATCAGCCAGCACATGGGGCAGCTTGGTGCACAGCTGATTGAAATCACATAATCAGGTCAAGAAAGGTTTCACAATGGCCCTTAACATGGCTGCTATCAGAAAGTGGGCTCAGAGTTATAAAGATCTATTACCAGTTAAGCAACCTTCATTACCATTCATTAATACTTGCATCAAGGTGGGGAGAGGAAAGTAAGACTGTGGAAGCAGAGGCAAAATTTCAAAATAAGTGCAGCAGTGATTTCCACAGTTTAACATTTCTAGAGAAAGAAAACACTGAAAATAAGACAGCATCGGTAAATAATCACATTAAGTATTACATTTCCTGAAAAGAAGATGAGGAACTATGAAAGTTTATATAAGCAAAGCAAAATAAAAACATTGAACACAAAACTGCCTTCTCCTAGGATGCCCTACTTAAATAAAAATATTCTTCCACTTCGTTTTTACCATGCCACCTGCCTGTTGCCATCTGTATTTTCTTGCCCCATTGCAGTGGTGACCTGTGGATGTTATATTTTGACAACTACTTTTGAATTTTCTAGGGAAAACCAGGATTACAGAATACAGAATTAATCACGTTGAAAAAGACCTCAGAGATCATCAAGTCCAACCTAATACCTACCACCTCATGACAGCTAAACCATGGCTTCAAGTGCCACGTCCAATCCTTTTTGAGCACCTCCAGGGACGGTGATTTCACCACCTCTCTGGGCAGCCCATTCCAATGGCCACTCACTCATTCTGTGAAGAATTTCTTCCTAACATCCAGCCTAAACCTTCCCTGGCACAGCTTGAGACTCTGTCCTCTTGTTCTGTCATTGAGAATAGTAATTTTTTTTGATACAATAAAAGATACAGCTGCCCGGTCACACAGCTGTATCTTTTATTATATCACAGTTGCAATGGTCACAAGAGGGAAAAGGACGGGTTAGGGTTTTTTGTTGTACAGTGTCAGACTTCCATTTTTTAATAAAAAGGAGGGAAAGGGAGAGAAGTTTCCTAAACAGACAAATTCCATCCTAAAAATGCAATTTTTAAAATCACCATTTTCTGCCTGCATCTAAAGATACATGATATGGACATCTAAGAATTTGAAAGTCAAAACAACATTTTGCACAATCTAAACCTTGCTGGGATTAGATAGCAATTAAAAATTGCTTTACCTCTCTCTTGGGCTGCCCCTGCTACAAAGTTAGGTGTATACAAATCACCATTTGGTGAATTCAGGAAATTTTTTGTATTTTCATTCATATCGGGTATGGAAAGACAAGTGGAAAAGCTAATTCTGAATCCAACAACGGCATATTCGACCACAGACATCTTTCAGGTATAAACAGGTTCTCAAGTTTAGGTCCAGAAGAATGTGTAAAAAGGAGACCAACATGCAAGAGCAATGCTGCTTGTGGTGTGTGTCAAGAACAAAGTCGAAAATATTTTGGTACAACATGCAGACAAGAATAGGATGGATGCTCTGATAGAGGAAAAGCCAGAATGTACACTACCATTCTTCTGTTGTCTTCTACTCTTCTTCTCTCATTTGCTCTCTATTCCCAACATATCTGTAGCTGATTAACTTCTTGAGATAAGATGGAAGGCAAAATTCTAGATGCAGCTTTAAAATCCACAAAAACAGTATTTTTGGTAGCAACAGAAGCAGCTCATTGGAGTTCACACATTTCCAAAGGTTTTAAAGCCATACAATCCTGCATAGTTTAGAAGCAGACAAACTATCTGAAGAGCACAGAACCCTAGAAAATTTCAGGCTGCAAGAGACCTTTAAAAGTCATCTATTCCAAACCCTGTGCAAGAAGCTGGGATATCTTTAAATGAGCTTGCTCAGGGCTCCATCCAACATGGGGGAAGCACAAAAGCTTTTTATAAAATGCTTTTTAAGTAGTTTTTGCTTTTACAGCTATTCTGGCAGACAGAAGTGGATGAAGCTTTGTGACAGGGCAGATCTATCTTTTATTATATCAAAAAAATTGCTATTCTCAATCCCGGTTTTCCCTAGAAAGTTCAAAAGAAGTAGTCAAATTATAACACCCAACATAATATACAAGTTAGAAGTTCAAAATTGTGTTGGAATGGGTGAGAGTGCTTGGAGTTTTATTCAACAGTTCTTTAACTGAAAATCAAACATGTTATTCAAAGGAAGAGTGTTGGGTTTTTTTTAAAGATTAATCATCTTTGTTTCTCATTTAAAGTCTGGGGACATAGCCAATCTTTTCTCCGTGTTCTCAAAGGGAGATATTTCACATTAAAAAGAAATAACAAAATTGTTCTCATCTTCTTTATACGTTGTCATGGAAGACAAGTCATCACAAGTGAAAAAATTCATGTTTCACATTTCTTCAGGCCATTTTTTGCCAGTATCAGTAATGCTAAAATTTTTCTGGAGCTAATACAATCTGATCTCTTAACAGTTTATCCACAGAAAATGCTATCTACAAAGGTGTTCTTGTAATGCTACTCAGGGGAAAAAAAGAAATTGAAAAGAAATTGTACAGCAAATGAGGGAAAAAAATAATTTCATTACTCTTGCATTTTCTAATTTCCTCTGCAACCTAACATCTCTAATTAAACTTACTTCAAGTTAGGAAGCCTAGTAAACCCAGGAATTTGTTTCCACAGTGACCTATCAAAGCTCCAAGCAGTTCCATGGCTCTGGAGTCAAGAATTTTCTTTAATGACCTGTATAGCTTGAAGCATTTTTGCCAGTATGACTGATTTAGTACTAGCCTCATAACCTCCCTTCAAGCCTCACTCAAAACTCATGATTAGTTGATGCTGGTAGCAATATAAGCAGACTCTGTGGATTCTTGAAACAAAACATTTTACAAGTCTCACCTTTAGTAACCATTTGATCAGGATCACAAGATGTTGGGGGTTGGATGGGACCTCTGGAGATCTTCAAGTCTTAACCCCCTGCCAGATTAGGACCATAGAATCTATTACAGGTCACACAGGAGCACATCCAGATGGGGCTTCAAAGTCTCCAGAGAAGGAGATTCCACAACCTCTCCGGGGATCCTGTTCCAGTGCTCTGTGACCCTTACATTAAAGAAGCTCTTCCTCGCTGATTAGACCCCCTCTCAGTCTTCTCCTCTGCAGACTAAACAGCCCCAGGGTGCTCAGCCTTTCCTCATAAGGCAGTGCTCCGGTCCCTTCATCATCCTTGTAGTTTTCCATAGGACTCTCTCAAGTAGATCCCTATCCCTCTTGAACTGGGGAGCCCAGAAGTGGATGCAATATTCTAGGTGGGGCCTCACTAGGGCAGAGTAGTAGTAGTATCAAATATTCTCTTACATAAACCACTAAAATTTATAAGAGAATTTGCCCAGTTAAGGGTTACTGGAGTTTTAACAAGGGAAAAAAATTAAAAATAATCAAAAAACAAACCAGACAAACCTAAAAGGCACAACAAGAGAGGCTTATTAAATATAAAGAAGTCCAAGGATTATGAGTGGATGTGCTGCTCATTGCACATGTGCCTTGACACACTTCATTCTGTTGTGGACAGACTGCAGGAATATCTGTGGGGTTTGAAAGCAAAACAAACTGAAATGGTGGATTCCTTATAAATTAAGTGCACTATTTGTTGGTGTATTTGTTAAACCCACAGAGAAATTACAAATACTTCAAAATAGAACTGTCTTCTTGTTCTGTTTATACAATGCCTAGTTCAGAGTGCTGATCAGTGACTTGGATGACACCAATGCACAAATATTTCCATTGTTTCTGTTTCCTTGACTCTAAGAAACCGTGATAAAGACAATGGTAGAATGATTCACTTAGCAGCTCAATAAAGGGCTTTTTTTGAAAAGTTAAGAACAGTTAGATGGTTGACATGAAGAGGTGTGAAAAAAAAATTCCCTCAAGAAACCTAATTGAATAAAGTGTTGCCTATAACCTAAGTTACTTTTCTACCCATGGCAAGACCTTCTGTCTTAAATTTAGTTTTCACTAATTACATTCACGTGAACTGAACACATATGCTGCAAAGTATGCCACCAAATCTTTCTACTTAATAGCCTCTGTTCTCAGGCTCTAGGAGTTTTGCAGGCTCCTTGACAGGAAAGAGACAATAATCCAATAGCTTCATCTCTTTGAACTATAAAACTAGGGATTTGGGGAAAAGCCCATATTAGAGTTTAAAAATAAAGCAATAAGGCTACAAGTTAAAAATACATTTGCTGACAGTACCGCTCTCCAGACAATGCCTATTCCCAAAATACTATAAATTAACAGTACCTTTGTGCATCTCTCTGGAATGCCATGATTGGAAAAAAAAATTCTCAGAATAATGGGGTTTTGCACTTATGTCAAAAGCCTGCATATTCCTTTATTCCTCTTTCTTTTTTTCCTTCTTGCAGCAATCAGAGATTGCAACAAGGAATAGGTAGCTGTGAGGAGGGAGAAGAAGCTAAACATCATCCCCCTGTGCACTTTGGAAAAGCACACGAAAGACCTGGCCAAAGCAGCTGCATGTCAGCACAGCCTACTGCTTCTGCTCGTTCACTGGGCTTAGTAGACTACTTCACTGGCTCACTTTGCATGCTGTAGCTGAAAAGAGCTATCTGCCACAGGCCAGTTGTACTGGACGTCCTATCAATACTTTTATCATTCTTCATACACTGAGCTGAGCTATGCTTTGTTTGGAGGCCCAGAGCATGCACAGGTGCTGGGGAGAGCTGATGGTGACCAGACTGCCCTCCTCCAACTTCTGGTAGATGAATTGTAGCAGAATGGAATTATCTTTTTATCTCTCTTCCTGGGGCTTTTCCACCTCTCTAAAAGGGAAGTCTATCCACAACTTGATATAAGGGCCATGAGAAAAGGATGCAGCATGGATTTTTATTTTTTTTTAAAGATTCTTCTCTACAGCTGAAATCTTGTTTCAAGAAACAGATTATATGCATCAAATAAGCATCACAGCAAAAATATGAAGCTAGGTATCTACACAAATGTTTTTCTACTCTAAAACTCACTTGCTTTCTCAACCTGTTTTTAATATTTTTGGCAATTATTAAACAATATATGAACTAGCAATGTTGAAGTGCAGCAACAGTTGATGAATTGCTTTGGTATCTAGGGGCAGAGATAGAAAATTAGCCAAGAGACACAAAGACCAACCTCAGCTAGCCGAAACAGCCATAATCACTCTTACCTCCCATAAAACACACCTGGTTTTGCCAAGATTTTCCTCTAGCTATCAGAGAAATCCTTAAAAGAAGGAGAGATAGCAGCACCCACATGGAAACTTGCAGCTAGCTTTCTCCCACTCCTGACAAGCATGATACCACACCCTACTGAGAAACTGCAGAGATCTTTGCCTGCTTATGCAGGCAGATGCTGCCCAAGTGAACCAGTAGGCATTTCATTTGTGCAAAAAACAGATGAAGCACCATACAAATATTATTTAATTTTAGAAAACTTTTTGATAAATGCTAAAACACCTTTGTTCATGCAGTATTAAAAACATGCTCTAATCCGTGTGAAATGCCAATAAACCTGCTGGCTCAAATAATCCCAGACTCCTTTGGTAGGTACTGAGTGATCCTCTCTGCTTCTCCTCCCTCTTCACTCTTACTTTCTCTCTTCCTTGCTTTTCCTGTTTCCCCTTCACTTCATTCTTTGCTAAAATTTATCTTTCCTCACAAAACCCACAGATGAAATTCAAAGATAGCTTGTTACAGCCCTTTCTATTAGAAAGGTTTGACTATGAGTGCAAAATGTCATTTCTACAATTAGGTGAAATTCCCTTTCTACGTGCATTTCCGTGAGCATATACAGACTACTCAAAATCCAGCTAGTAATTTGCCACAATTTTTTTCCCCCACACTACTATAGGTGCATTTCAAAAACTGAGAAAAACCTAAAAAAAAATATTTGAGCTCACAAAAGCGACTAGAAACAATTCTAAACTTAGGTAGCAATGTGGCAATGGAGAAAAACTGAGGGACAAAGGTTCCCTTTAAGAAGCACAAATACAATTAATGAGATATTTGCACTACACACAAAGCAAAGTGAAAAATCTTGAGAATATTTTTAAATGAAGACTATTTACTATAGTGGTAAACGTAGAATTAGGGATTCTCAATTAATGTGATTAACCAAATATGTAACCAAAGAGCTATTTTACAGTTAATTACTGTAATCATCACTGTTAATTAATAATTACTGCTGTGATTTCCAGTGATTCCATGAATTTGCTTCCTTAACTGAGATAATATTTCAGTTCTCAAATAAAATCTAAAAATCAGATACCTTCAGTGTTTAAATCTGCAAATATTTATGCAAATCAGGAACTTTATTTAATCACACATCTGAAGCAAGAGGAACTTTCAGTTTGGCATTACAAATCCAGACATTTTTTACCATACACAGACCTCCAAGGCCTGTTGTCTAGTAGCACTCACTATCCACTTAAGCACATCATCTTTAAGCTTTCCCAGCCATGGGACAAGGAATATGATACCACATATCAGTGTTATTCCTTTCCCTACAACTTGGCTCCACATTACTTAAGTAACAATGTTTTTCCAAGAAGTCTATGCCAGTTAACACAGCTTCCTTCTACTCTTAAAAGTAATGTTCCAGTCACAGGAAGACAATCAAATAAATTGTCCCCTTGAATAGAATGTCTCTTTTCCCTTTGGCCATGTAAAGGACACAATCAATCTTTGTCCTCCAAAAATCTAAAAAGCAAATCTGCTTTCTTATGTAGATCTCAGAGTTCAGGAACAAATTGGCTAATAAAATGCACATGGTTGGATGCCAGCTTCCTCCTCAAGATCCCAAAAGCCTAAACACATTTGGCATTGCTCTGCTTTTCCCAGAATTTGTTTTAAGTATGGATAGAAAACAAAGACTCCTTTAAAACAAACAAACAATCAAAAAATACTAGTGGCTTCCTATGCCGTTCAAAAAAGCTTTACCTAACATTCTCTAATCCAAACTTCCTTGAAGCACCTCCTCTTTGCCAGTACCCTTTTCTTGCCATTAATTTCCTTTGACTGCATTTGGGAATCTATGCCAAGCACATATAGCAATTCATGCGTGAAAGTTTTAAAACAGCTTTCCATTGATTTTTAGCCATTCCTCCTTATTACAAAAGTCATCACACAGAGCCAGGAGTCAAAAAAAAAAAAAAAAAAAAAAAAAAAAAAAAAAAGGGCAAAAAAGCAGAGGGTAGATTCATATTGAGAACAACACAAGTAAGACATCAAGTTTTCTATTAAGTGGCAATTTAGCATTTTAGAGCCAGCAGGCGTTCTGCACTATGCAATTCCAAATTCTCCCTACCTATACAGTCAAAAGAGAGTTCTTGGCCATAACGGAGATCCAGACACACTCACAAATAAAACATTAATCTGGCTATGGGCAAAAAGAAATAGTCACTGCCTCCAAAAAAAAACCCACACAAATGAAAAACCCCATTCCACACACCAACATGAAATTAAAGACCTGATGTTCCCTTAGCTGGCTGATTCCTGTGCTGATTTTATTTGTCCATTTTTTCTGACCTAATTCTACAGTAATTTTAAAATTCAGTTCATTGAATAATTACAATTATTTGTTCATCACCATCCCACCAGGACTTCATTTTCCATTGGCAGTTACTCTTCCCTTATTACTTTCTCAAGACGGCTTTCAACCAGTAACTTCAGGCTCAATGCTAAACAGCTGGGACATCGGAGCTTGAACCTCAGCTAGAGTGAGCAGTTGTCTTAGAAAACGAATGTTCATGAAATGTTAAAAAAAAACAAACTCCCGAAACATTTCTTCTAACAAACTCCTAAGTCCTCATGGAAAACTTGTTTAGTTTCACAGAAGCTCATACACTAAAACCTGAATTTCTGGTATTCCAAGGTCTGTGACCTGCTCCTGCATTTTAAAAGCAATCATCACTCAGGCATCTCCTCCACAGCCACCTCTGTCCTTGCGCTCCATCAGTGCTGCTGGGCACTTGGACCTCAGAGTCCAAAGCTTAGCTTGCAAAGGGAAAATGTCAATACTTCCAAAGATAATACTACTAACTCTCCACTTCAAAACTGCTATTTTTCCTCTTTTCACAACACCAAACATCTTCAACTTTGTAGCAGCTTTAGGCTCAGCTCAACCTAACAAGTACCTCAGAGCAATGGTTTTCAAGATGTAGTCTGCAAAGCACTCAAAGTTTGTGTATATCTATATGGATGACTTGAAAAGAAAACATTAAAAATTCAAGCTGATTGTCAGCGGGGTTTTGACTTGCTGTACAGGGATCTGTATTTTCAGTGGAAAAGGTTGAGAGGTTCACATATCAAAAAAGGTTGAAGGCTACAAGTTTACAGTGTAAAATACAAGAAGGTTAAAGTGACTTGATAATTTCAGACCCAGATCTAAATATGTCTTTCTAGATGCAAACACAAGTGTTTTCCCTCACTGAGCTATACAGTTCAGAGCAACTGCAGTTCAGATACAACTAACATTGCCTGTAATGACTTGTGCTGGGGATTCTGATAGGCTTACCCAACCTGTCAGCTCATCTGGTTTTGTTCTGTCTTGCTGCTCTTTTTTTGTCTAGAAACAAATCTAAGGAGAGAAGCTGAGATCCACAGTTTTCTCTCTATCAGGATGAGCTCTTGATGCCACAAGCACAGTTTCAACAAACTATTCTCTTTAATGACTATGCTAATTACTATCAAGAGGGGAAGCTCACCCCACCCATTCACATCTCCACAAGACCTACAGTCTCCAACAAACCTATGGCTACATCTGCTCTAGGAAGCAAAGTACTTATAGCCCAGGTGTGCACGATTTCTTTCCAGATAACTAGATCTCAGGCGTGCATTTCTTTGTTTTAAGCCATGCACAAGAGTAGGAGTAGGGAAAAAATTGTTAATTGGGGAAAAAATAATAAAACTATTGCACCATTAAAATGAAAATGACCTTCCTCTCATTAACAACCTTCATTAAGGCTGCCTCTACCCATTTCACTGCTGTGTTGATCTCCTTCCCCTGATGGCAAGGACACTGAATCATGACAAGCCATCAGGGCTGAAGCCTGCTCCAAGACTGTCATCTTGATTTAGGCAACATGATCCTAGTATTTGCTGTTTCAGATATAAATGGCACCAACAGTCAGGCAACATTTAGGGGCCAGTGTGCAGCTATGGACTGTCAGGACACTGCATCTATTGCAGTGTCAGGTACGGACTTTAATAAACACATTAGAAACAGGAATGGAAACTTTCCCTATCAACAGAAAATGAAAGCTTTTTCAATAATTTAAAGAAAACATAAGAAGTCCACAAAGAATCAGATTCTCGAAATTATTTGGAATAAATATTACAGAAGTTTATAGAAACCAATTCACAGATAATGTTATTGTTCTCTATAATTCACATATTTTGCTTTGTTGGTTTCTTGGTTCTGTTTTTGTTTTGGGCTTGTGGGTTTTTTTATGAGGAAGGACTGTGCAGCACAGAATTTGTTGAGTAGACATTCAACTGGCATGCTTTGCATCACTATATTCAATAATAGAATCTTAAATTGCAAAATCAATATTGAATGTAAATATTCAGCATATAGGGAAGGGAGCCTACATCAAGCACTGTAAGACATTTCTCTAACACAAAGATATAACAGAGCTTTACAAGATATTTCCCTTCCCCCCTCCCCCATACGCTTACCTGGAAATAGCCATTTGAGGATTTATTACTTTTTTAAGGTTGTTTTTAGTACTAATTCTGTGGATCCATAAAAATCTGATTTCTAAAGCATTTTGCAACTGTTCACCTTGCTCTTCCTTTCAAGACACCAAGGAAACAATAACAACAGCCGCTAGAGAATTGTGCTACATAGAGTGAGCCACCCAGTGATCTTGCACTGTCACCTCCCCGGGTCACCACCTCTCTTTTACTGACTGGCACAGCAGCCATCAGACACAGTTCTGCCAATCTCCTTGATAGCTTCTCCCCTCCTCCTTCAGACCTCCCAGTGGCATTCCCCAGGACTCTGTGCTTTGTCCGCTCCTTGGGAGCGGCTAAACATTTTCATGAGGAGAGGACAGAGAGGTGAGAGAAAATGTCAGTCATCCCTAGAAATATTGCAGTGCCAGCTGCACTGGTGATGAAGGAAGAATATAATTTATGTGACTTCAGCCTAAATACTTTTATTTTCAGCTTGCAGTTTTCAAGGGGGAATAAAAGATATGCAGAAGGGTTTGGCTGTAGCTGACCGTTACATTCACCAAGTTTGTTTCTTGCTCCAGTGACCCAAATTTCCCAGTATGTAATGGAGTGAAGAAAAAACCAAACATGGCTTCTCAAAACCAGTGGAACATACAGAAAGAAACATATTTTTATATATATATAAAAATACATATATATATATATATATGTATGTATGCTCCAGTAACCCAATTTCCCAGCATGTAACAGACTTCAGAAAAACACAAACATGATTTCTCAAAAACAGTAGAACATACAGAAAAGAAACATATAAAACACATTAAGTCACTTACAAAACAAACAAAACCCAACATGTTTCACACTCTGCATATTAGCATCTCAACTTCATGGTTATAGGTGTTCAAGAAAAACTGCAAGAAATTCTCTTGACATACAAATCTTTTTTCTTCTGAACCCATGTTATCCACCATATTCCCTGGCAGCCAAAGCAGACATTCCCATGACCACATGGACCAATGACAGAACTTTTTTAGGGAATATTTCAATCAAAAAGAGAGCAGATGAAAGATGCAGAGGAGAGATTTCTTCCCACATCCTGTCCCTTTGCATACCAATAGGCGCAAGAGACAAAACAACAACAACAAAATACTCAGAGCAACTGGATGCTGCCAGTAAAATGACATCTACAAAATTTCTCTCCTGGACTGTGCAGTAGTTCTGCCATAATGAGATCCTGTAAACCAGTGATGAACACGAAAGAATTTGCTACTTAAAACCCCTGTTAGGTCTTTCAAAAGGTAATGTTATCAATCAGAAAAGACTATAAATACCTCTCTCCACACATGAGGCAATTTAATTCTTCCTTAGTACAGCAATCAGGTCTATAAGCACCAATCTGCAATGACAATGACTTTTTCTGCCCCACCATTGCATTCATTGTCTCTTAGAAGTCTGGTGTGTTTTATGAAGTGATTTGACTAACTCTGATGATAGTATGAAATATATATGCTATGAAACACCTTCATTTTTTGATCAATGTTGTTAAAATTATATGGTGACAACTTCATTAAGAACTGTTCATAAGAGAAGAAAACACTTTCTTACATTTGTTGCATGTGCTTCTCCCTGTTGTTGCTAGTCTGGTTCTTTCGAGCATTACCTATTTAAAGAAGTTGTATGATGCAAAGAAGACAGCAGGTAGGGTGATTGACTGAAAGATTCAGATGTTAAATTGCCATATAGCTGTGGAAAGGGTAAAAATACTTCTCTAGCTCAATTCATTCCATAGGAATGGTCTTGGATTTTGTATCCTGTATCAATTTTACACTTAAAGGTTTCAAAGTGAAAAGACAGTATAAAGGGTAGTGTTTAAAAATAAAAATGTGCTTTTGCACAGCTTCTTTTTTTTTTTTTTTTTTTTTTTTAAGAAAAGTATAATATTGAAGGAGAAAAAGCCTGCTTGCTCTCAGTTAGGTTTACTAAATCAGTCATGAAGGCAGCTGATCTAAAATGCATCAGCTGTCACCTGCTCAGTCTCAGTTTGACAGTTCAATACCTCCTCATCTTCTGAGAATGGCAGTGCTGAGACCTGAGTAAACCATGTCTGTATGCAAACTGTCAGAGAGTTCTTGGCATACCATTAGGCCTGACCTCCATGGCTGCAGTGACAACAGGGAACATTACAGCCAGTTGTCACCAGAGTTGAAATTAATGTACAGGTCTCCAAATTCAGCAGTGGGCAAGGTAAGCCTCACAAGCAGTGGCCAGTTGATGAACTCCATAATTATAGCAACCCTTTGGAGAATGCAAATGTATGTCACAAGTTCAAGGCACATCTCTCTACCTATCTACAGGTATAGTTTTCCTTCAGCATTTATCTGGACCAAACGTGACATATAAATGTCAGTGTATCCTAGTTGTCAGCTTCAGGTAGTAAAATGAAACATTATTCAGGGCCATGAAAGGACAATCGAAGGCACATTCCCAAGCAGTGACAGTCAGGGTCACATTCTTAGAGGTTAGAAAAGTTGTACCTGATCATTTCAGTAGCCCAGGCACATGTACCAATACAGGAACTCTACTCATTTTGAAATGCCACTTTCTGGCCCACTGCATCTGGTGGCAGGAGCTCACACGACCATAGTATGATGCTTCTAGCAGTAAAGGAACCCCACAAGGGCTGAGACCTTCCAGCAACATTCCCCTGCATCTCCACGCCTAACTTGGCTAGGTAGACATCTTCATAGCTGTTTAAGACCTAAGAAAATATGTTCTGAATAAACACAAAATGGGCTTAAAAAGATAAAAACTCATATACAGATCCCTTAGTTTTCATGGTATTATCTATATCTTGTGAGATTTAGCAAAGATTGTTTGATTTGCATTTCACAGTGAATCTCACATCCCTTCTGTACCATTTTATTCAGGTCACAACTTCTCAACTTGTTTTAACTTGCCAAGCCTGAAAGTGCTAAAGACCCTGATTCTCCACTACCATCAAAGTGTCTACACCCTTTCACTAACATATCAATACTCACTTCAGGTATCAGATATAAATAGCTGGGCTGAGCCCACTAATTTTGGAGCTTCTTTGGCTAAAGCAATCGTGAAAAGCAACATGACATCAAAACCTGATAAACTGGAAGACTACTAGACATACTTCCATCCTGCAAGATCCTAAACTGAGCAACATACACTATCTGTATTGATATCTCCCAAACACTCAAAAGTATCTAACAATGTGTGGAATATTTAACAGGGCCATTACATTTATCTTTAGTCCCCCATATTGATGCTTTAATCCAGTTACCTTTTCACCATAATCATAAAAGCAATGTTACAATGTCAAGAGTTCTACAGTTGTTGCCATTTTTTCACTATTTTCTCCAGTCATCTGCAGAATTGCCACTGCCTAGACTGGAAACAGTTTGGTCTCTTATATAAATGTTACTGGTGCTTATCTGACTCTTTACTTTGAGGTTTTCATTAAAGAAGTGAGCAGCTCATGAAGTTAACCCAGAGAGCAAATAAATTCAAGTGAACCATTGCATATTTCTAGACTAAATTTCAAAGAGCTTCCATTGTCTTCATCAGGAGTGAAAGCTACTTTCATATAATCCTTTTCCTTTACACTGCATCACTGGATATATGTCTGGTAAAAATAACTGCTGTGAAAATACTGGAGTTCTTCTAGACTACATGGAGGGATTTGTAGAAGTAGCAATGTCCACCACAAGCTTCAAATTAAGCAAGCTTTGCTTACTGTATGTTTCCTTTCCACAGTGGAAGTATTTTTCTAGAAAGTGACAAAATGATATTTAATCTGCATTCCTCCAACCCTGTGAAGGAGAAATTTTGAGCATCATTCAAACTGATTAGTTGTAGGAGTTAATAAGAGTCAGCGGCAACAAAACATCCTTATGACACCCATGAGGAAATGAAGAGGAATAAAGACTGGATTTTACAAAATTACTTCTTTACAGAAGCAGTTTAAGGTACTTCCATCCATCTCAGTGTAGGAACCATGTTTCAGAGACCCTACAGTATTGCAAAAAGCACTCTACTATCTACTCCACAGAGCTTTTGCCAGAAGGTAAAAACATTGCAGATCAGCTGAAAAAAACTCTCACTTACTAATAACCTTTTATATTTTATGTCCACTAGTTGTGTGGTTTGTATATAAACTGTCCTTAAGGGTGTCTGTCAGAAGCTAAGCCTCAACTAAGCAGTCATTTAACTAAAAATCATATTTCCTAACAATGATTAAGATATGACTCCTATTGGCTATGAAAATGTAGTTTAACAAAAAATAAAAATCAGCAAGATTAAATGTAGATTTATTAAAAAATCTGAGCTTGGTTTCAAAAAAAAAACAACCACCAAATCATATGTTTTAGTATACAGTATCATAGTATCAGTCAGGGTTGGAAGGGACCACAAGGATCATCTAGTTCCAACCCTCCTGCCATGGGCAGGGACACCCTACACTAGATCAGGCTGGCCAGAGCCTCATCCAGCCTGCTCTTAAACACCTCCAGGGACGGGGCCTCAACCACCTCCCTGCACAACCCATTCCAGGGCTTCACCACTCTCATGCTGAAGACCTTCCTCCTCACATCCAGCCTGAATCTCCCCACCTCCAGCTTCATTCCATTTCCCCTAGTCCCATCACTACCTGATAGCCTGAGAAGTCCCTCCCCAGCCTTCTTGTGGGCCCCCTTCAGATACTGGAAGGCCACAATTAGCTCACCTCTGAACCGTCTCTTCTCCAGACTGAACAGCCCCAGCTCCTTCAGTCTGTCCTCATAAGAGAGGTGCTCCAGCCCTCTGATCATCCTCATGGCCCTTCTCTGGACACGTTCCAGCACGTCCATAACCCTCTTGCAATAGGGGCTCCAGAACTGGACGCAGTACTCCAGGTGGGGTCACACCAGAGCTGAGTAGAGGGGAGAATCACCATTATGATCTAATATTACAGTAAGGACAAAAAGAAATTTAAATGGCCACTAGCACTACATGAACATTTGAATGCATGGTGACACTCAAATCCATTTGCCAAAGATCACTAATACCTCATGGATAAATAAACAAAGCAGCCTGGAGCTCCCCCTCTACAAGTTTCCACAATTTTTATCTTTGTATGAATTGAGATATGAAATATATTTCTGCTAAGCTTAGAAATTCTGCCATAAATAGAACTTGATCAAAACCAACTCCTACTCATTAGGATGCCCCCACATAATTCATTCGTAGTCTCACTTCATACTACAATTCATGAATTACGAGGTCATTCCTAACTGAAAAAATATTTCATCTCAAGTCATCTCACTGTCATATATCTCTCTACACTAGACTTCTCCATGGTCAATCAATAGTAAAAGCAGACACGAAGTCCAGCAATTCAGCAGATATTTGGGCTTTTCTAAATCTGCCTTTCCCTTGTAAATTTGGTTCTTTTCTATCAAAGACGACGTGAGAAACAGCCCTGCAACCCGCTTTGCAGAGTGCAAAAATGCCACACTCCCGCCAGAGGGCGCTTAATGTTCCTGCGGAATTTACTACCCGTTAGAAAAGCCACTTCTGCCCACCCCGGCTCTTCACATTTCAACGGCAATGAATTTCCAATCACATTTCCTAGGCTTCAGTCCTTGTTATTTACAAACTACCACATAGGAGACTATAGAAACTGGGTAGCAAAAAAATCAAAGACACAGAGACTCAAGACTAGAATGTTTTGGGGTTTGTTGTGGGTTTTTTTTTCAAGAAAAAGGAAAATTGTTAGGCATATGTCTTAAAAGAGTTGAGACAGGTTATTCTTTCAACTTTGAATTGCAGTGAAGTGGATTTTGAAAATACAAACTGGTTAGAAGCATGTATTGGTAACTCCATGTATTTTGGAAATGATTATATCCTGTTCCTAGAAGAGAACTGCCAAGGTGACTGCTCTCAGAGTGGTACAATACCCAACTCTGGTTGAATTACAGTGCTTTGTCTCTCAGCTGTTTTCAACTAATACAACCACACACTGGTGTATTATCCCTCTTTTTTTCCCCCTCCCCCCAAAAAGAGAAACACATTCTTTTAGTATTATAGTAAGACAACTGGCACATCACAGGAAGTATTAAGCCTACATATAATATCTACAAAAAGAGACAAATTGAGAAGACTTAAGTTTACAGTTTTCTCTTGTCGCTGTGAAAGAACCATTCTCAGCTTTTGGGAGGGAATGAAGGGGAACATCTCAAAAAATTGTCATAAATCTTATTTAACATCAGTATGAGGAGATTCAGAGGTATTTTACATTAATGCCACAAGCAGTTATTAAAAGATTAATGACTTTCTTAATAGCTGGTTTACTAAAAAGCAGATCAGTGGACTGTTTAACAGATTGCTTACAGGCATAGCAGGTCTAAATGATTTTACCACTTCTTACTGGCACTGCTGAGCACTATTTACCAGAGAATACTCTTGTAGGGATTTAATGTATGTATTTCTATTAATCATTTATAATCCTTTTATCAAGCAGTGTCTTTTAATAATACAGGTTTTACAAGATTAAAACTCATCCCAGACTCCACTAAAGCTTTCTTTGTTTCCTCCACACTTGACCTGCTCTTCTAGTTCTTTCTACTGTCTACTTTGCTAGGTCTGTCCCTATTTATCCATTCTCCTTCAAATGAACAAATACTTTTCTGTCATTAAACTATTCCCCACCTTCTTCTTAAAGATAATTGAAAATAACAGACTTTTTCCTTTCTAAAGTGGGTACAACAATCATAAACAGAACCACAGTACAGACAGAGGATATTCTGTATCACCATTAGAATAAAGAAAAATTCACAGCCATTGTGTCTTACCACACCTAAAGTAGAGTCCGTTCTCATCACTACGCTGCTCTGGATAACTTGTGATGACTGGTAGCTGCAGAGATAGCTTTATTATTGTGAGCGTTTATCAGAGCTGAGAAGTTTAGGTCACTGAATGAAGACTATTCTAAGTATGCCATACCTTCACTTAATTTTCTTAAAGTAGCACAAAATCAGAAGAATGAAAATATAATTACAGGGTAGTGAAATTAACTTAAATGCAGCAACTTAAAGATATGTAATAATGCTTCATCTAATTGCAAAATTACCCATTGAGGCAGCTATACAAATATGACAGTTATATACAGAGAAACCCCAAAAGTGTTCAGCTGAATTCCTGACATACGTGATTTTCTATTGCAAAGCCTGCACAATATTTTCAGTGCTGTAAGATCTCCAGGAAAAAGAATCCCATATTATAACACAGAGTCATCAATACTTTGCATTTACATTGCAGTAGATGTGGTTTTCCTTCTTGTGCCCAGCACCTTCTGAAGTCAGGATGTCACATCTCCCATTTCTTCGCATCAGCTCTTTCCAAAGAGGAGGCACAGGAAGTTCCATGTAAACATGAGGGAAATATTTTTCACTGTGAGTGTGACAGAACACTGGAAAAGGCTGCCCAGGGCGGTTGTGGAGTCTCCCTCTTTGGAGATATTAAAAAAACACCTGGAAGTGTTTCTGTGTGATCTGGTATAGCTGATCCTGCTCTGGCAGGGGGGTTGGACTGGATGATCTTTCGAGGTCCCTTCCAGCTCCTAACATTCTGTGATCCTGTGATGGAGCTGCTGTTGGAAAACCCTGGCTCATGTACTGTCCCAGACCATCAGTACCCAGCTGCAGCTCTTCTTGTCAGGAGAGGAATCACAGTGCAACATTCCCGTCTCTTTTTTTATATTTCAAACCAGATTTATCAAGCTATAAAATTCCACTGATGCTGCTTACCCTCGCTTTTTTATATCAATATCTTATTTTATTCCTGTCTTGTTTTCCTGGGAATCATCAGTAGCCAGCCATCCACTAAACACTCCTCCATTTTTCAGCCACTTTAGTGTTTATTTTACTTCAGTGATTCCACTCAAAATTTTAGGAATAATCAGTAAACACATTGTAGCATGTGCATTTATGTACTTACAAAGACAGCTTAAAAAAAAATATGTTTGGAAGATAGATTTCAGTTCCGTAGGAGTATTTGATGCCGGGAAACACTTTAGATTAGAGAGAAATAGGCCTTTAAGAAAAAGTAAAAAAAAAAAAAAAGAGAGGAAAAAAAAACCCTACATAATAGCAACATAAAATTCTTCACTAGCCTGACAGGTTTTTTTAAAAGCAATGCTTCTTTCACTGAGAACTCTACAGGGACATTTCTGACCTCATTGCGAATATCAGTGCATGCCCTCAGCTGAACACAAACGTTTATATTGTTATTACTGCCAATAACAAAACTTCACTATAGAGATGTTTACAAATGGTTCTATTTCATTATAATTATGTGCTGTCATTTTCTGTTTTGTCTTAGATTTTTCATAAGAGAAGTCGCAGGGAGTCTATCTGCAGTTTGTCCTTTACCGATTTTCTCAATGGACTGAGATTTCAGCCTTCACAAAACGGTTGCTTCGACTACCAATTGCCTTGGTACTCAAAGAATTCTTGAGCAACTGTAGATATTATTTGCATGCATGCATTTAATCGGAAAATTTTATCTGAATTGGTCTTTTTTTAAAAAACAGCTTATTGAATAATTAATAAATACTAACAAATCGAAAGATGCTCAAATAATTTTGCAGTGGGAAATGTTATAAGCCCTTCTCCAAACAGAAAAGCTGTTCTTTAAATCACAGCTCAGGCTATTGCATGGGAGAAGACACAATTCTAGCCGAGACCCTCAGAAATGAATGGAGAAGAGCAATTTCTTTCATGTTTCTTATCATCTATATTTCTGTTTAAGTATAGCAGGAGGAGACTGGCTTTTTTTTCATAAGAACATGACACCACTGATCTCCACCAAGAAAACAGGATACCCAAAGTGAGTCACTGTCACTCTGTGTACTCCCAGCCCATGTGGAGCAGCAGTGCAACACAACTTTGTTTTAAAGAGCTGCTACAATATCAGAAGTCTTCAATGCTGCCATTAAGTGGGGGAAAAAAATTACAGTGCTAGAATGAGATACATATTTTTGTGCAAATCCAACTTCCCCCATGTAATAAATTAAAACTATGCCTCCAGTGGTTTTGTTCATCTATCATCACGTCAATGATTATTACAGCATGAAAAACATTTTAGAAACAAAAACAAACAAGGAAGATTTATGGTGAATGAAACACTTTGAACAACTAGAGAAGAGTAGCCAAATAAATCTGGAGTTTGCTCAAACAAAAATGTTTATAACAACTACAGGTTTAAAATATCAGTGCTGTAGTACTGCAGAATAATTGTCAGTGTTGGAAGGAACAATTACTAGTTAATAAAATCTGAATCAAATACATTAGCTGGAAAAAAGACTATCATGCAGACTATCCAACTGTCATTACAGGTTAGTTCTCTATAGCGCGACCTTCAGTGCTGTCCTACCTAATCCTACATGCCTGCAATGTCTTAAATACCCTGCATTTAAAAAGCAATAAACTTAAAATAGCCTCCAATTCAAGGTGGGGGTGGCAGGGGGAGAAAAAAATCACTGTAAAAAAATTTGAAGGCTACTGTTGAATTAGGTAGCATCACTGACCCTTAAAGCCACAGAAACTGCAGCAATAAAAGGGTGGTGATTTTTCCCTTTGTCTGAAGTTTCACACTTATCTTTTCCTTCTTCGATATTTAACCAAAATTAACTATTTTATATACTATCATCACAATGAAGAAAGGGTGGCAAATATATAGAAATTTCTGAAACAGGAATTTGTTCTCCCACAGTGCTGAGGGTATCCGCCCCCTAGCTCAGCATTCTGAGCTTTAGTTCTCTCTCATACAAAGCTTGGCCATTCCTGCAGCCCTGGATGCATCCTCTTTGTTTTCCAGCAAGAACACAGAGCAGGACATGGGAATACTCATTATTATTATATTCTTTTTTAGTGTTTTTCTGTAATTTCTTGTAAGAGAAATACATTGTCCCTCAAGCAAATAGCATTACAGGACCAAGGAGAGGCACTGTGTACACAGGAAAACCACAGCATCACAGAGAGTTTTGCAGAGGATGCATACCTGAGATGGACCAGCCGTGCAACTGGATCCAGCTCTCAGTCATCACGTGAGCTGCCAAGCAAATTTATGCTATTAGTAACGTAATGAAATGATGATACAGATCAAGTTGTACCAGGATTAATTAACACATGTTATCAGCCATGAAAATGAGATTTCCCAAACATGAGTTACAATGACAGTGGCCACACAAATTCCTATAGCACAAATGGTATTAAGAGTGCCATGAAATATAATGTTTGCTATGAAGCGATCCATCTTTGTAGCAACTAGCTCAGCTATCTATTTTGCCTTCCTTTCTCAAAGTGAAGTCAAAGGGATAGCAGGGCAAGACAAACTACCTCTTAAAAAGTAGAAAGACAGTTCTGAAAGTGAAAGCACACACTTTTGGTCAACAGCGTGACTGAAATAGCCTAAAGGCTGTGAAAAGACCGCAAACAATTCCTCCCAAGTCCTATTTCCAGTAAGTGCAGGAAAGATAAAGGTCCTATTTGAAGAACTAAGCTTCTAACTGAGAGTCATTCATCCTTTTTTAAAGTATACAGGTAGTAAGATGGGTAAAAACACTTCAGTAAACTGGGGGGGTAGTCTAAACACAAACCAACAAATCATCCCACTGCACAAAATGTCCAAGAACAGTGGCACATGCATTGTGCAGTCATCTGTGTTAGATCTGCAGACTCACTTTAGTTTAACAATTTTCCTATTATTCTCCATAACTGAAAAAAGTCTCAGTCAGGATCCTGAATCTCTTGCAGACTAAGCAATGTTGAAAACCCATTTTTACATGGACAATGTCAACATTGCATTGTCTCTGCAACTGGTTAAACTGCAGTTTGACATTCCACTGTGGGAGGTCTTAAGTCTAACTGCAAATGCCCTTGAGCACGAAGTGTCTGTGGGCTGAGAAATAAAGAACAAGACTTCAGCCCAACAGGTTTTCCTAGTAAGCTCTCTACGCTACACATTTTGCAAGTTCTCTATACCATAAAATGAAATGCAAATGAGTAGAAGCAGCATAT